>KV751365.1:2363578-2410920 GCA_001698575.1 Mola mola | reverse complement strand
TTATTATGATTATATAAAAAAATATGGTTACTTGCTTAAAATTGGTTCATAAAAATTACATGTATTTTTCAACATATATATTTCCTCTATTGTTTACTGTGCTGAATTTGGAAATTTGAAATATTTTCAGCTGTCGTGGTCAGTTTAGAAGGGGTACGATGTAGTTAACCCAGCTCTACGTTTTGATGCAGTCAGCTGCTGGACAGTATTTCCTTATAAGTTCAACGGATTCTAGAGTTGACAAGAGTATGTTTGGATCAGAGAGATCCAAAACGTCTGTAGGTCGATAACTTTCTTTATCTGAATCCAGACTTTTGATGACAACAATCTAGTCTGCGTCCATTACGTGTCAAGTTTTAGAGTCGGCGCAGGCAGAACGGGGAGGGAGTGTGTGAACCGGCACAACCGACGAGCTGGTCTGGACACACACCACTTCCTTGTCTGAGCTGGTTCCCACAGGCCGCAGCTGGGCTGGCTGAGTCACCGTGGTGAGAAACCCCTGCGGCAGCGTGTAAGTGTGTTTATGTGTCGGCGGGGGAGGACGGAGGAAGGGAGACAGAATCAAGGAGCATGTTTGAGGCTGTGATTGAAAGCAGGGAAAAGAATGATGACTCAAACGTTAATTTAAAGTTCTTTTATTCTTGTTCACAACACTGTGTGTGAGCTATTCCACACGCCAAGGTCTTCTGCTAATTTTATTTTTAATGTTAAAACTGTGCAAACGCGCAGAAAAACCACACCAGGAATCCAACATGTCCTGTGATGTGCAGTCCCATAAAAGTCCCGCTGACTGTCTAATAAACAAACGACTCTGCTCCGGAATCATACAGCGCAAATCACCCTCTGCATTGTTACAAGGAAATCATAAGACCTTTTTTCAAAATGTGGATTTTTAATTAGGAGTAACATTAGAATCTTTGATTTAAACTTTGTTTTGTACATTATTCCCTATCACCAATTTTTTCCATTTTATTTCATTCACATATTCATGCAATTTTTAACATTTTACTTTTGTCATTTTAACGCTGCATTCCTGTGCCATTGCCGTCTGAAGTTACCCTCACTGATGTTTTTTGTCCTCTTCAAATGTTTACGAGGCTCTACTTTACGCGGAGTGTTGCCAGTTTTAACACAAGCAAAATATAAAGCTTATAAAGCAAATGAAGACGACAAACCTATGCAGCAAACTTTGGAAGCTGCATTCCGAGAGAAAAATTCCCAAAGACAGCAAAAAATAAATAAAAAAAGATAAGATAAGAAAGAAGAAAGTTCATTTGAGTTCATTGTCCTGGATGATCAGCCAGTCAGTCGTGGAAAATGTGGGTTTTTGCTGCTTAATTGAGCTTTTGGAGCCCCGCTGCTGTTTGCCAGGTCACGAATACATCTCTGAAACTGCTCTCCCACAACTCTAGCAGACAGAAAGGGATCTCGTTTCACGTCGGCTGACAACATGCATCCCCAGCAGGCCCCGGAACATCTCTATTGCAAAGTTTAGTTTCCGGTTTGGTTTTGTCCTTACGTTTGTATGTCTGTGTTGTTGACCAGTTTTACTCCATGAGGCACTGTGGGCTGCACGTAAGTGATTTAAGGTCAGTTCTTCAGTCTTTGCTGTATTTTGAGGAGGAAGACACGAGAATTTTCCTTACTGGACAAAGCAGCTACGCAGTGATTAAGAGTCAGAAGCTTCAGACAAAGACAAGCAGAGCTAAACCTGGAAGTCATTCTGCTTACACATGTAATGTTTATTTGTCCCCGACCAACATCACCAACTTTAAACACGAGTGAACAAGCACAGGCGAACACGGAAAAACCACAAACATTGAGGGAAGGTGAAGGTCATCCAAGTTTCTCTCCACTGCTGTGCTACATACAAACAAAGAAAACAATGGACGTCTCATCTGCGCGTCCAGGATTCTCTGATGCACCAGTTTACAAAGGTGAAACCTACATCTGAAATCGATGACGTGCGCACGTTCCACTGTGGTGCAGAATCCGCGGCGCCGCTGCCCTGCCAAGCACCCACGGCGAGTTTCCAGAAAGCTGATCTTCTGCTCGCTGCAAACGCGGCCACAATGCCAACCTGTAATATAAACTGACCACCTGCTGTGTCAGACACATCAGCTGGGAGCAAAAGCTACCTGGGTTTGTGTCTGTGTTTCGGCAGCTGCTTTTGAAACAAAAGAGGCCGCAGCTTCTTCCACATCCACGTTCAGGGCTCCAGGGACGCTGGGCTGATCCTTAGCGCCCTCCTGAGTGAATCAACGATAAATCTTTAATGTCAATGAAGCTTTAAAAAGGGAGAAATAACTCAGGTAGATAATCATCCTGTTCCAGTTAATTAACTGGAAGGCTGCGTCACCGTCACAGAGTCTCTTTCTGGGGAAACTAACGCAGCCCCCCCACAAAGTGGTAAGCAAGAAGAAGTCAGAAAAGATTCCGGATGCTGTTGATGATCACTTCAAACACTCTGCAAAGAGAGACGGGAGCTCTTTTTGTTGGTGCAGTTAATATTAGTGGGATGTGAGTTCAGAAGGTGGCTCCCGAACAGGAGAGAAAGGCACGGTGCACTGACACACTATAGCCACAGGGGGGCAGAAAAGCTCTTAGTTGGAGGACTCGAGCGTCATGAGATCTTTGCACGTGAAGTCGCTTTCGGAGCCAAGAGCATAAAAGTCACCAGAGCTGGACGGGCTGATTCATCACAGATGGGATGAAGTGAGCCAGAAAATTAAAGTTTAAAATGTTTTGTCCTGTTGATGCCGAAGTTAAGAACAACGTAGATCAGACAGGTTTTTTTCATGACTCAACAAAAACATCTGGAAACAACCTTCTTCTTTTAGCATAATATGAGGACAAGATGAAACAAAAGGTCACAGATGGGACAGAGGAGAGGAAAGGGACGGGGAGATGAATGGAGGAAAGGCAGGAGAGAAGACAATAGACAAACAAGGGAGCCCTAATCTCATTATCACACACACACACACACACACACTGCATCTGTTGTGAGCTGCTGTAATCCTCAGGCGTTGTCTTCGTCTCCTTTGACACTTTTGTCACCACACCTAAGAGGAAAAGCCTTGACCCAAACTCAATGACCTCCTGCTTCAGCCACATCTATTGTTTATCAAATCAAAGTTTCAGAGGAAACTCTCCTTTTAATGCAGCCGGTATACCTTCCTGTCATCCTACATGCAGAGAGAACTGATATGAGTCCACACTCAGAGCCTCACCAGATCAATTCAATCACTACATTTTATTTTGAAAATGTTTGTTTTTACAGACAGCACATGTGTGTTCTGAGGCTTCTCAGGAGACGAGCCAAGGAGAGGTGACAGCTCCTCCAATCATTTCAGCTTTAACACCACAACACCCTTATTTTGGCTGCGACCAGATTCAGATGGCACATGAGCCTGCGTCGCAGCATTATTTACCTGCTTCAGGACGCAGGAACTGATGTGAGCCATCTCATGATGGCTCACATCAGTATTTTTGCTTGATGCCAGCCCATAATATACCGTATATACACGTATATGGAAGGAGAGCGTATTTTCCCCATAAATATTTATTGCTAACTAACAATCACATAGTAAATGATTATCATATTGCTTGTAATAGCTCGTTAACCCCAATTAACTCTCTAACAATACAGGATCGACACAGAAATCCCAGAAGAGCACCTGATTTTTCATTTTCACTCTTTTTGTCATTACCTTCGAGCCACTGCAGCACTCGCCTTTCTTTTTTCCCCCTCATTTTTTCCCATCATTTCAGTCTTGCGTCAAGCCAAAATGTCAAACATTAGTTGCTTCCAGCTCCTTAAATGTCAGGATTCGCTGCCTTCCTTCATCTGACAGTAAACGAGGAGTCTTTGGGTTCTCTGATCTCTTTAGGCTCAACAGAAGAGCGATTTGTGAGGATCATAAACTGGTCTGATGTGAATGACCTGATTTAAGAGGGAGGATGAAGGTGGGGCCGACGATCCAGCTCTGCCATCGTCACATCGAGACAAACATTATGTCACACAGCTTCCTCCCATCATGTCCGTGTAAGGTGCTGTCCGGCTGCGGGGTGTTGTGTGTTCTCTGGTGGCCGAGCCCTGACCGGTGCACAGGGGGGGGGGGGTTTGACGGGCTCAGTCTGCTACCACAGAAGGAGACAACAGTCGGCGGCCACGACATCACTGCTGCTGACCGTTGTGTTATGGGCCCGGTGGGTTAAAAAGAGCCTGAGAGGGGCGCTGCGACCGTGAGGTCGTGCAGAGGATTCACGTGCAGAAGAGTGACTGTGTGGGTGAGTGTATGCATCTATAGGACACATCACTTTTTTATAATATATCCCACAAACAAACAAACAAACAGAGCTGATGCTGTTTACAGGGAGGACAGATGCAGTGTTCAGTCCTTATTATTGACTCTTTTATCAGAGTGACCGTCTGTGAGTCAGGACCGGGACGGCAACAGGTCCGCCGTGCTGCCGAGCTGCCGAGCGAACGCTCCCCTGTCGTTCCGTGCCAGCGAGCACCATTTGACACCGGACTGCACTCGCTGCGGAAACTCTTCGGTGAACGCTGGAAGCTCCCAGGCCGTCTGCTATGAAAATCACAGGATATTAGGAATCGCAGAGCCCTTCGTCGTTTCCTTCTGGAAAACGTCAAGCAACGCATGTCGGGGATTTTTTGTTTTAATTTAAAAAGTCTACCTTTGAGGGGAAACAAACGCAGTGTCGTCTCTGTCTTCACAGGACGGACGGACGGACGGATGACAACAGGAGCAAAAACTTTGCGGTTTACATTTTTACATGAAAGTATCAGATCGTGTCTTTTTTGGGTGCTGATGCAGATTATGACTGACATTTGGAAGTTATAAGCTATGAATCAGTGTCAATGGAAAGAATAAGAAGTGATAAAATTTACAATCACTTATTAACATTTGCTTTGGCTCAATATTTAATAATAATTTAATGGTCCTTTCCGTTTCATAACTTTGCGTATTTAAATGTGTTATATTCAAATGGACATATATGAAACTGTTTAGTATAAATAATGTAAATAAATGGTGCTTTACTGCGACAATTTACTATTTTTAACATTTATCTTTGCATTTTTCAATCAGTCATCAGCAAAATGAAGTCCACACTGTTATTACTGATAATCTCACACTGTGGATAAGATAATTGGCTGGGCTACAATACGAAAAATTTTATTTGTGTCGTTTAAATTTTCAGGACAGAAACTCTAAACAGATGTTTGTGGTTTTCCAGTCACTGGAATTTTTCTGAAGACTTTCGATCCTCTGAGCTAATTCCTCTGGAAACAATACAATCTTTTGACGACCACTTCACCGTCTGTGGAAAGTCCTGCTGTCATCTACATAAACGGGAGGTGCTTGATATGCCTCTTTTGCACATTAACTAGTGGCAGATTACGAAGTCCACTTCTTGGCCACATCTCACCTGATTACACACGTCATCAGGTTGACCCAGAGGTCCTTATAAGAAGCTCCCATCAGGCTTTGCGCTCATCAGCGGGGAGAGCGGCGCCACCGTTTGAGGAGAACGAGAGGTGGGCCGTTCCAACACACCTTTTAAGCATTTTTCTGTGCTTCTTTGCATGTTTAGACACACAAAGCTATTCCAGAAATGAATTTTCCCCCCCGACACCATATCTAAATGATTTATACTTGAGGGATGGATGAAGGGCTTGTTCCAGCAAAATCCAATGACACATCATTTATCATATCTAATATGGCAGTTAAGGTTTGGTATATACTGTATATTATCCGAGGAAAAAGCTATGAACACGATTAGATGTTGCTGATTTAATTATGAAAAGCTAATGTCTTGGCTGGCTTTGCTCGTCTTCCAGAAAAAGAACATCCGTTGGTTCCAGCTTGCTAAATGTCAGGATGTGTTCCCTTTTTTTTTTTTGTCATTTCTGGTAGTAAATGAAGAGTCTTTGGGTTTCTAACTTTAGGCTGGAGTGGAGAAGCAACTTGAAAACGTCACCTTGGGCTCTGAAAAACCTTTGATGAGCATTTTCCTCTGTTGTTGACAATTTACAGAGTAAAATATTAATCGTCAATAATTGGAAGCTTAATCGATGGTTAAAATAAGCGTTAGCTGTTTCTATTACAGCTGCAACCAAGTGTTGTTTCACAAGAACTGCACAAAATGATTTATGCAGGGAAGATACAAGGAAACTCCCAGAAGTGAAATTATGGCTGCAATCATCTTTCTGCAATGGTGAAACACTTTTAGTACAATTCAATTTACTACATTTCAAAGAATTAATTATTGTCATTCATTTTGGTATACAAATGTATCGTGATACATCGAATCGTGTCCTGTGTATCATGATTTGTACTGAATTGTGAATGTAGTGTATCCAGGTATTCAATCACCCATTAAGCGATTAACCATCCATTCATTCATTCAAAAAATACTGACATTTAAGAAGCTGGAACCAATAAATGCTGACATTTCTGCTCAAAATAAGACTGAAACTATTAGATTATTGAAACAGTTGTTGAATAATTTCTTTCCATCAACTCATTGATTAATGGCCAGCATGTGGCGAATCCACTGGTCTCAAAGTCCAACTGGGTTTAATCTTATGATAAAATGACCCATATTTTTCACTGGATTCATTACCTCAGTAAACAACTGTGATAGCTAGTTTCAAGTCACCTTGTAATTATTTTAAAAATGCAACTCTGTGTCCATTCTGTGACTTTTGTCCAAATACCAACAGATGACATCACAGTGGGTTTACTCCTTTGATTTGATGTCATTTAGTTCCTAGCATTTCTTATTATTGGTTTACAAGCTGTTGTTGTCTCCAATGTTCCAGTTCTAGTAGTTTATGAGGCTGGGTTTTAGTTTTTGGGCTGTGGGAACTCAGAGGGCATTTTTCATTATCGTCTGACATTTTATAGAGGAGTGGATACTGGAAATAATTACTAGTTAGCTCAGACATTTGACAGTGGCTGTGAGCCTTCGCCTGGCTCTCAGAGAGACGTTTTTGTGACACCCCGGCAGAATCTGGCGTGACGATGTCATATTGTTCTCATTAGGTGGCTGGAGAAAGGGGGGAGAGAGAGGGGAGGAGGTGGACGAGAAGGAGGGCTAGCCTGGAATCATTGCGGTCATCACTAGCAGTCGCTCAAGGAGATCTGCGGGGCGTAGATGGGGGACGACCGGGTGTGGTGCGGTGAAAGAAAAATGGCCCTCCGTCAGTGAGAGAGGGAATTAGGAGACTGAGTTTCAGAGAAAGATGGTATATTAGAGCGTGTGCTTTCACTTTATGGCTCCAGGGTTCGTCACAGTTCAAGCACTTTTCCAGGACTTCAAGGTGTCAAATCCCCAAGACGTTAACATCAAAATTGCATCTAAAATTTTAGATGTGACTGCAGAGCAATAACATTTATAAACACTAAAATAACAAACGTTATTCACTTTACCAGCTGTCCATGTTTACTCTGTTTGCATGGTTGGATCATGATACAACAAGAGGACAGTTTCACTTTTTCAAGCACAACCCTGACCATAACACTGTTTAAAACCAAACATTATCCAAACATTCAGGAATTTGTGCAATCCCTGATCTTCGCTGGACCGCCTTGTCCAAAAAAAGAAAAACTTGGACTTGGAGTGCAGAGAGAGCGATGCCTGAGAGGAAAAGGAGCCCTCACGCTCCGACTGCTGCACTGTATGACTTTTTTTCCAAAAGCAGCTCACATGTTTGGAGTGACCTGTCATCCATCCCAACCATGTTGTTGTTGGAGGAGTGCCACACAGGCAGCCGTCCAGGCCAATATCCCTCTGACAACAACGCTGTCTGAGGTATCTTTCTCCCTAGATGGCTTTGGAAAGGCTGCTGCTTCCTTCCACAGTTTGTCACAGTTTTGCTTCACCAGGTGAAGGCTGGGATATTTAAGCTCATGAGGAACTGAATTACGACATCAAGAGAGTTCAACTCCAATACGGTTAAAAAAAAGTAAATAAAATGACAGATGTTAAGATAACAAAAATATTATTTATTATTTTGGCGGTTCACTTTTGTTGTTTCATTAAAATGAGTTCATTCAAAGCCTAAAAAAAAACAAAGTTT
Organism: Mola mola; assembly: GCA_001698575.1. Taxonomy (NCBI): domain Eukaryota; kingdom Metazoa; phylum Chordata; class Actinopteri; order Tetraodontiformes; family Molidae; genus Mola; species Mola mola. Next base: position 2,402,813 of record KV751365.1, on the reverse strand, counting down.
ATGAACAAGAGCTTGGCAATCTGGACAAAATCGATCACTACAAAGATAATCTGATCGAGATGAAATGACAAATAACACAAGAAAGTATGTTTTCTGTCATTTCTATGAAAAATAACCACAACTATTGATGTGAACTAAACAGTAACTAAACTCCAAAACCACTGTTTTCGGTTGAAAAAAGGATTATTGTGTTTAAGAACAGATAAGCAGAACCTAGAACCTTTTTCAGAGGTATCAGACTTTTTTTTTTTTTTTTTTTATCTGGTTCTAACTTGGTATCAAAATTCAATTTCGAGCTTCAAGCCTTGAAGCCTGAAACCTGAAAATACCACTGTGTCTTCTCCTTAACAAGACAAATGCATTGCAGGCCTCAACCATGTCGGAAAAGACAACCCAAAACACAAAGAACATGTGTATAAAGATGTATTTGTTGGCATTCAGTAGACATAAAGTCATCAGGATGAAGTAATGACAGTCAAACTTCGCACACGCAAAGGAAAATAGTCATGAGTGAACCTCACATCACCTTCCGACTCAGAAATACTGCTTCTTCTTCCTGAGAGCAGCAGTGGGAATAATCAGTGTTGTCGTCAGCAATAACAGGGCTGAGTACGATTCTGCGTGCACACACTGAAGGTCAATATCAACAAACACAGACGCATGAAATCAATGCGTGCAATATATACAGTATATACAGTCAATCCTCAGCTCATTTCTTGTAAAATAAGACACTCCCGAGTGTTTCAGCGAAACAGCATTTCTGTCAGCGAGGATGACGAGGGAGCCGACACGAGGGTGACGATGAGCGATCGGCGTACTCTCACACCCTGTGCATGCTGGGAGCAGCCCACGGCCATATTTTACAATATAATGCATGCAAAACTTTACTGCAACAGGTGGTTTAGTACTTGAAAACGGTTCTTGTGACACCAGGTGTAGGAAATGTCGACATTATATGGATTTGACTGTATATACAGTCAATCCTCAGCTCATTTCTTGTAAAATAAGATGTATGGCGAGAATATATTGTAATTATAGATTTAAGTAACACACGTGAAATACTGCGCTTCCCCTGAGGGAATAAAGTGATAAAAGTGTGTACATAAAAAATAAGTGGTAGCTACGAAATGAGGTAGTACTGCTAAAAGCATAAAGGCCTAAAATCATAACTAATAATACATAAACTTTAATTGCAACAGTGTTTCCAAGCTGCGTGCTGTGTCAAGAGCTAACCAGCTTTTTGCTCGTTAGTGTAACAGATGCTGGAATATAGGAGAGCTTGAGGCGCTTCACGTTCACTAACTCGGTAACGTCAGCCTGAAGGTCCGATTCGGGGTTTCAAATGTGTGATGGTTCCTTCGCGATCTTGTGCCTGAGACAAGGAGCATTTCTTTAATTCCTATCACTTTCAATATCAGTTTTTTGCCATTTTCCTCTGGATTAAAAAGTGCCTCTACGACAGAAGTCCGAACACAATGTGCCAAAAGGCTGCCAAAGATGTTGGAAAGGATCTCTAAAGATATTTGTCCATTGTTTGTTTCATACAGTTTGAAAAATTCATCTTTAGACAGGCAGTTTTATTGTATGGCTGCTTGAATTTAAACATTTCATCTCATCTACTTCTCATCCTGTATAAAAAACTATTCTAAATATCAACAAAACAAGCAAATGTGTAATTTGAAACAAAGAGCTTCTAACAGCAAGTTGCTGTTTCAGTAAATGCTGCTTTGGTGTTTTGTGAAAGGATCTGATTCTACATAACAGCTGAGAAACACACAAACATGTGACTGCTCGTCAGTGTTTGTGTTGATATTCTGCGACGGGACGGACCGAAGAAGTTGTTTCAAGAATTTCCTCTGGGTTCATTTAATCTCCTGCCCCCGTCTGTCTGTCTGTCTTCACGTCTCCTACACTGTGAGACGCGTCTATATTCAGCTCGGACCAGGATGCCGCCATGGACCGCCGACAGAAAACCACAGAACCAGAATAGAATCATATAAATGAACACTAGAAAAATGATGCTGGTATGAAAAAAAAAAAAGTTATGAAAAATTTGAAACATAAAAAAAAAAAATATGAATAGAAATAAAAATAAAAATTCAGGAAATGTCACACCTTTGGCGTGCCAGATTTGTCAGTGATGGAGTAGCAGTGCAGCTGTGCGGCACACCCAGAAAACACACACTCACTCATGCCCAGAGGAGCGTGGCGATGGCACAGCCCAGGTGCAATCATTTGGAGTCATGATTTCACTGCAGGGAGTATGTAGGGACAAGGCTGACACGGGGTGTGTGTGTATGTGTGTGTGTGTAATTGGAATGGAAGGTGTGCTCACACTTGCAAGAGTAATTAATGCTAACCGGCACCTTTAAACGGATAATAAATCTACTTTATACTTCAAGCCTTGAAATAAAAATACAGAATGTGTACTTATACCCAAATAGAAAGTATCTACATGGGTTGATTTACAGTGAAAGTGGTCCTCAGAAGTATTAGTACATCAATATCCAAACTCAAATATGTCACGAACGAAATCACTTCGATACAAAGGTTGAGTTCTTAGCTGCATCTTCAGTGGTGTTACTGTTGCTGTCTTTCAATTTAAGCGCAAATCAATCCACATTCATTCTCATTACTAATATTTCATTGCTTAAGGGCTGGGACGCACCAAAACGACATGAAGGCCAGTCTGTAAGGGAAACTGGAAGATGTGGCAGCTGAGATTAAAAATGATCAATGAGCGTACGTCTCTGTTCTCATGCCGTCATTCGCGAAGCTGAGCAGCCAATCAGAGTGATCTCTCTCTCTCTCTCTCTCTCTCTCTCTCTCTCTCAGATGTACAAGTTATGAATCCTTATTTTCATCTATAACAGGGATTTTACATCGTGCATGCTTGGTTTGTGCGTGTGGATCACTGGGACACTTCATGAACCGACTAAGACTGCTTGGAAAAAAAAGTCTCCCTGAGTTCAAAATCATCATAATTATTAGAAATCTGTACCTGCAACTGCAGCTAAAAGTTAAAGTTGCAGTACAACATATCCGACAAAATGATCCGGTGGTTAAAGCGCATACCAGAATTATATTTAAGGTGTCGATTAACACCATTTTGAAGGACACCTGCCAGCGCTTTAAAGAATTTTCCATGGCCTCAGCACGATAAGCATCCGCTGAACCGGGGTGGAACCCTGCGATTGACAGGTTAATAAAGGTCTTAGACAGCCTGATCACTTTGTGTGAAGAGTGGAAAGTACGAGGAAGAATGGGGAGGAAAGATGAACTGATGGAAAGATTGCATCTGGGAAAATAATGAGTACGTCTGAGTGTAAGCCGGCACTTTTCCTGGCGCGGAGTGATTCTGTATCTACTCTGAAACGGAGGCACAATTATTGCTGATGCACACTTAGTACTAAAAAATGTACAGGATACGCTCGCAGCCCCACTAGACGAGCGACGTACGCACAGCCTGTGTACTTCATTCCAGTGTCCGCTCATAAAAATGTCCCTGCTTGAAGGGCCTGCCATTCCTTCCAGGCTTTAAAAAGCTGTGGAAGGGCAGAGATGAGTCACAGCTGCCAGGAGACCACCAGTCAAGTTTAGCGGGACACATTGAGTCACCCACGTACGTGTTTCATCTCACGGTGACGTGGACAACTCACATCGGACTCCGCCCATTTTAGCCTTCATGGATTGATGGATGGTGGAAATGACTTAAAATCCACTTTGCAGACATAATTCGGCATATCTAGTGCACATAAGTTGTTTCTGGTGCAGTTTCTTTGCTGTTCTTATCAAATTTACGTTATACATCCATAAACAGGAACTAGATCTGGGGGCTGTTTATACAACAGTGAAATTATGTTGCATTTTGGCCATGCCTTTACATGATAATGATGTTTTAGGGGGCCTGAAACCACACATTTTTAAAACATGGGATGCAGTGATGTCAAAGTCCCTTATCAACATTCATATCATGCCGAAATGTGATTATCAAAGCTGGGACTTCGGCTCAGACAAAACCCAACCAGACAAACCAATAAAGGATCAACAGTTCCAAAGAATTATCTGGGAATTGGCAGCAGGCTGCCCACTAGCTGTTCAGGACAACAGCAGATGTCTTTAGTATGTAGTTGCAGCATGTTAACCCCATTAGAGAGCAGTAAACACCACACACTGGTAGATAAATTAGTAATGTTCTTGTTCTGTATGAGGCGACACACTTACATTAAGCAGTACACAACTGCTATTTAATTTGTTCGTATCATATCACCATCCATTTAGATCCATCTAGAAGTTATTTAAGGCTAACAAACTCAAAAATCCAGCAAGCAGCCACATTTTCGACTGCTTTTGCGGATGCAGGCAGATTAATTTGACAAAACTGCAATTTGAACAGGGAAGTTTTGTTTTGGGGGTTTTTTTAACTCAAAGGAAACCTTATTTGTTTTAGTAGAGCCATTGTTGTGCAGAGTATTATTAAGGTAGTTAGGAAACAGCTGAAACCAAGCTGAGACCAACATTTATCTCCCCTTCTGTTTCTCAGACGTGCACGGAGAATGCACAGCCAATGTGGTGTTTCACAGAATCACATTAACTCAGCTGATATTGACGGACACACTAAAAAGAGAAGCCTGGCTTCATTTGATTTTCCAACAACAGCAGCTGTGTTTAGCATCACCAAACCACAGCGACACCTTCCTGAGGTCAGAGGTCGGGGACCAAATGCATTTCTGGACAGACGTCCGCAGACATTTATCCATGACACTCGCCAACGCCACCCAGAAGCTGGATTCCCTTTCACGGGAGTTGTGCTCAAAGCCCGTGCACGCGCACGGCCCTGAGACGCAGCTGTGCTCTCAGCAGAGACAAACAGTGAGCTCACACTGGGCAGGGACGTGGGTAAGCACAGCCCATAAACTGTGGCTCACAGCCCCACTTTCCCCAGTGTGCTCCTCTGGCTCGACCAGAGCGAGCTACACAGCCGGGTTTTAGGAGGAGTCAGTTGGCCGTGCGTCAGGCACCTCGATGGAGACTGCACCAGTCCCCCTCAGCCGGTGTGGAATGTCCCTCTGGACTGGTCAGGCGAAGACTGAGACCTGAGTCAATCCAGCACCGCCTGCTGTAGTCTGACCAACTGACTTTTGGAGGAGGCCACCAAAGAAAAACAATGACTTTACAGTACAGACTGCAACTAGAAGATCGTAGTGAGGTGACGCCTCAAAGCTTCTCAACCGTCACAGTAACTGAACACAACAGTTTAATAACTTATCAAGGTGTCAAATAGTCCCAGAAGCTGTTGATTTTGTGACTGACTTGAAGCACCTACTGGTGGAAACTTACCCAGGACACCACATATTTGACCATGATTACAGTCATCTTTGGATCGTCAGATAGTCAGAAGACTGGAGGAACACGCGCACGCCTCAATGAAAAATTCTGAATATCGTGGAAAAGCGACGTGAATAAAACGTGCTGCAAGAGGTGCTGCAGGATTTTGATCTATTTGTAGTGAAGGGAAGTAGTTTCATGGTACAGAATGATGCATGAATGGATCACTAGAAAGCTGCTTTCATATTTGTCTTTTTTCAGTTGAAGAATTGTACACTCGAATAGAAGCAATAGCATAACAATATTTACATGAGAGGTATGAATGCCACTTTAACATTCTTTTTTCCCCAATAATGCATTATTATTTAGCATTATTATTAAAGGGGTGTTTTTTACGCTCTTAAATCAGGGGATCATTAAGACATTTGTTAAGTGAACTTAGGCTATGGTTTTACTTGACTTTGGAGGGCAAAACAAGCTTTTTCCACCAAAAGTAATTAATCAATGGAATTAGAAATTAATACAATTTTGAATTTCAAATATTGAATATTACTAAAAACACATTATATTAAACCTTACGGTCATAACAAAATACATTCACAATTTTAATTTTTTTTTTTTTTTTTTTTTTTTAAAAAGGTGTTAGGGTGGTGAAGATTCATGTCTCTGAAGTGTATTCATGTGTGAAAAATGCCTATAGGGGCTGCACAAGTAAGAGAAAGTTGGAGAGATGTGAAGAGATGACAGCTCATCGGGAGGCTGCACACAGCAAACACACACGATCATTGACATACATGCATATGCACGCTTCCACAGAGGCCTATTGGCATGAGTGTGACATAGCTGCAAAGTGCGAATTTACATCTCCACCAGCATAAATATTCCTTTGAGCTCAAGGGTGTATCTCAGCAAGCAGAGCAGAAGTACTTCTCACACTTAAATTTCAGTTACGCTTGAATAAAATTTCACAGCAGGGCCTGGAGAGTCACGCCAAACCTGAGTTAGCAAAAACATCCTTCACCTCTGAAAAGATTTCCCTCTAAGTGCAGAATCAGCTCACAGACAATTATCGCCTGATTGTTACCGGTCAAATCAACTCTGCTGTGTGGTTCCACAAAGACACGGTGTGCGCGAGAGGGCCGAGGTGACACACCTGTTGTACTGTTTTTCCACCAAGAACCAGTCACGACAGGATGCGTCTCCTTCTAAGACACTTGCTTTCTTTTCGGGTTTAAATGGGGACATGTGCACCATGACAGTGACTGCTCCTGCTAACATTAAGGCTGCAGCTCAGGATCATTTTCATCATTTATGAATTTGAAAATGAATCTCGGCCGGTCGTTCGGGATGCTGCATTTGCATTAAATAACAGCCCCCGTTTTCCTGTTCTTAAAAGCAACAAAGCAAATTTTCCTCCAAATTCAAGTGTTCACTTGTGCGGTCATTAAAGTAATCACCCGTTTTCGTCTGAAGTTATTATTAATCACTTCTTGGTGCATAAGTACAACACGCCTCTTAGTCTTTGGAGGGAATGTGCTGAAATATTTGACCAGAGTAAAAAATGCGACACCGTGTCCTCCTGGATATCAATTCCGACTCTCAGAAACTTGACCAGAGGCGACAGATGAACCAGGCCGCGAGAATGTGCGAGGCGTTTGACAGTGTCAAGTTCAAGGCCTACAGTCGGACCAGTGGAAAGAACCTCTGACAAACTCAGCTTCTAGTTAACAGTTAGGGGTGTGACTGTGGTGATACAGTGACATCATACACGCCTCGCCATAGTTTTCAGATTGGTCGAAAAGTTGAAAACAGCCTTTCATTTGTTGATGGACGTATCCATGCTGCTTTATCACCACAGTGAGGAAAAAAGCCATCCCATCACAGGGTTATCTCTGCAGTCTTCAGACAACGTCCGGCCAGTGAGCTGACAATAACTTGACCTGACACTCCATTTGCCGTCGGCTAGCTGCCGATCCTCATTGATTAACTGTGGCAAAGCCGAAGTCACTGTTGAAATTCTCTGAAGAAAAGCAACTCTGTGTCTTTTTTAAGAAGACAAGACATGCATGGCTAACGTGAACATATAAGGGCATTGACGGAATAAAGACATGGCAAACTGCTCTTGATTAAAGCTGAGAAACCGATTAGGGCTGCTCCGGCACACACAAAACTCTCGCGTCCGATTTAAGAAGAACTTGTTTTGTATGGCAACAGGAAAGCCACTCTGAACACAACTCTGTCTTTAAACTGTAGAAAATCCAACAAATACTAATCGGCAATTACGCACCCAACCTGACGTTGAATCTGTAATAACTGAACTCCCAGACATCAGAGGACACCACTACGGAGTCAAGAAACACGTTGCTAATGCATTTAACATTAACTTGGAGGCCTCCTCAGAGGGGACCGAGTGTTTTCTCCATGACTCGGATTTGGTCACTCACCCTGTCTTTGTCGTCAGCCACGTCGCAGAGGACATCATCCAGGTCGAGGATGCCGCCGTCGCTGTGCTCCAACCGGTGAACCTGCAGCCAGTAGCTGGCATCCTGAAAGACAGGGAGAAGGGAGACATTAACCCACACGTGACCTGTTCAGTGTGTTGCGCCTCACCACCTGTGTAAATGATGCAAAGGAGTAATGGGGGTCAGGGCGGGCTGAAGAGGTAGCCACGACACTGACTCGACATCTGTATAAACGGAGTGAAGCAAAAGGCGAAGCAGAGCACCAGGACGGGAGATTTAAAAGCAGCTATCAGCAGTTTTCAGATAAGGCAAAGACGTTAAATTGAAAAAGTTTAAACAGAGCAGACAACACAAGGTTGTCCTTCCAAACAAAAATAATACGGGCTCTTTTTTTTTTTTTTTTTTACGGTGTACAATCTAATAAAAGTGCTATTCAAATACATCCTGAAGCAAAAATGAAGTGAAAATAAAAGAGTTACGCATGCCAACTGTTTGATTTTCACTCCAACAAACAGGCAGTTAATTAAACGACTCTCCCTTTCAATCCAAAAACAATATAAAAACAACTGCAAATATGACTCCAGTCAAAGAAGTCATTACTAGAATCTACTGATAGTGACTGAAAGATGGGTAAAAAAAGCACAAAGGAGCACGGAATCTACGTGGATGAAAGCTGGATGCAATGTAGCGACTCGAGTTATACCATTTCAGGTATTTGTGCAGTATGAAGGTGGTGAGCTTGTGAAAAGCATGACAAAAATAGATCTGAAAGATCTGAAAAGCAACACTCACGAGCTGACAAAAACATCGTAAAATGGAGGCTCGACGTTCATTTGCTCCCCCCTGTAAAAACTTCAAACAGCATGACACGCATTTTATTATTGTTGGCTCTGAAAAGCAGCACAGCCACAATCATCGTGCGCCTGCAGGAAATCCCAGCTGCAGCTACTGTGGCAGTAGCTGCTGTCCAACTGAGTCCAACTTCTTATGCCTGACATTTGACATGAAAAACACAAGCAAAGGCCACGCTGGATTAGCGGGGAGATATGGGGAATCAAAGCGAAGCAGAGGAGGAATAACATGGCGCGAGGTGAGTTGAGTGATTAAGATTAATCTACTATGACAGCTGCTGAGGTAAAATACAGAGAGGTAGAGTATTTCTTTCATCTTGGTGAAACCAAATGAAGACATTTCAGAAAACAAAATGGGAATGTTAAACCGGAAATATGAATGGAGCTGCATCGATTAAATCAATCAAAGTAAAATGAAAAAATAACCCTCTAATAACTGAATGATCCTTTCAGCCTTGTTTCAAACAAAATTATTAATCGCCTGTAGCTTCCAGTTTCCGAATTGGTCGGATCTGTTGCTTTTCTTTTCTGACCATAAATGAAGAGTTTGGGGATTTTTGACTTTTGGTTTGAGGAAAGAAGCAATTTGAAGGCATCAATTTGGCAACTGGAAAAAATAAATATGTGATAAGCAAACTATTTTTTGACTGCGTAAAGCGTAAATCATTAAATGGATTAATAGTGAAAATAATCGTCAGATTTATCACTGATTATAATAATCACTACCTGCAGCTATGGACATGGATTGAGTCGGGCAAAGACAAGAGGGAAAAGAAAACAAAGATTGTCAGGACGAAATAGTAAAAGTTGTTTAAGCATGGATGGAACTATTAAACAAATCTAGACCTGGGAGGATTAATCAATTAGTCGAAAGTTAACAACCTTGTTTTGATAATCAAGTAATCATTTCAGTTTTGTTTTTCCAGAAAAATCTCAAACAACTGTTGGTCCCAGCTTGTCAAATGTCAGAATTTGCTGCTTTTCATTATCATTGCTGATAAGAGATTAGGGGTTTAAGAGTATTATTTAGGGTAAATGATTAATCGCATGATTGTGAAAATAAGTTTTTTTGTTATTCAGGTGACCTCGAGTAAGGCCTGTGCAAATATTCTTTCTAAACAGAAGATTTAAGATTTAAAGATTCAATACTGCGATTACAAGATGAGAGGATGTCTTAGCAAAAGAGGAAAGAAAAAGGTTGCGTCAGAATTTTCCATCTGTTGTCCGCTGTCAGCTACACGCAGGCAGAATGCCGGGCTGCTGTGACAGATGTCACGGTCTGTGACAGCTTGTGTCACTTTGTGTGACACCGAGACCCCGGGGATCCGGCTGATGGACGCGGGGAGCAGAGAAACACGCACAGTTCCGTCTCGCTGTAAAACACTCGTATGGAGAAGGCCGTTTCTGGTTGTGACATCACAACACACTAACAACGCATCTGCGTCATCGACTGCAGGTATTATCCAACAAATAAAATCTATCTTAGAGCTGTAATTAGGAAAAAAAGAAAGAAAATAAGCAGGAATTAGTCAATCTCTGCTTTGACTGCATCTGTCAACAAAGCAGCAAAAACTACTGGCTGCAGCTTTGTGTCGCTGTGTGTAAGAGATTGTTTTTAAATTGCGGCTGTCTTTCATTCTCTCATTTCTATAGAAGTGGTTACCAAAAAATGCACTGGCTTTTTAAAAACTTACTGTGAAATGCTGTGAGGTGAAGGAGAGGAAGCAAGAAATCACTGCCTTTAACTCATTTTAAGATGAGAACAAACTTCAGATTTGTGGTCTGAATTCAAACACTGTTTTTATAGGGATGATCTGAATAAGGATCTAAATTAGTATTTTTTTAGATTTATAAAAAAATATATGTAAAAAATGTTGCATTTGTCTCACAGAAATCACAAAATAAAAACGATATTTAATCTAAATGTTTATGTAAAATCATGATAGATAGCAAGAGCACTTGGTGCACAGCCAGCACACGTCCGCCGAGGTCTCGTTTATCTGGAACAGCTGCCCTAAAATGTCATTAAGGCCCAAATAACTTACAGGAAAAAGATTAGAAACTATTTGAGAAAAGATATACAAGAACTCAGGAAAATTACAGGACCTGGAGAACTTTTACGAGAACTTTTTAATCTCAGTGCAGTTTAATGTAGGCTTTTCCAATTAATCGCAAATTAATGATTAAAATAATCGTCAGTTGCAGCTCTAAATTTGAAAATGAGTTTGCTTCACATCCATTAAATTTGACTTTTTCAGTACTTGAGAAAGTTATGTCTTCAACTGGATACCTCAGCTGAAGCTTTGCCCAGGGAATCTTAAAATGCAGCGCTCTTCAAAAAAAATGCAGATTGAAAGGTGAAATGCACACAATACGACACCATTAGGAACTCATGTTTTTTTTAAAGAAAGGCAAATTCTGTACAGCAAGCTGCTAAAATATGAATAAACAGGCAAAAACAAACAAACTGAGCCAAAAACACTACTACAGATGTGTCACCGGTGTCATAATATGTCTGAGACTTACACATCACACACAAAAAACATCAACGCGTTGCTACTCTGCATTTATGTGAGGACAATGTTTATTTGCGACGCTGTGTTGGCTTGTTATAAGTGGCAGATCACATAGAATGTACTGTATACAGTAATAATAATTAGTCATTTGTTTTGCATATTTGTCACACTTAAATGTTTCAGATCATCAAACTAATTTTAATATCATACAAAAGATAACCAGAGTAAATACAATTCACAGCTTTTAAATGTTGATTTCGTTTAATAAGGGGAAAAAAAAGCTATCTAAACCTATGTGATGAAGTAATTGTCTCCTAAACCTAATAACGGGTGGTGCAATTAAGCGTTTGAGTCTTTCACATCGCTGTGGGGAATTTTGGCCCACTCTTCTTTGCAGAATTGTTTTAATTCAGCCACACTGTAGGGTTTTGGAGCATGAACGGCCTGTTTAAGGTCCTGCCACAGCATCTCAATCGACTGAAGTCTGGACTTTGACGAGGCCACTCCAAAACCTTAATTTTGTTTTTTTTCCAAGACATTCAGAGGTAAACTTGCTGGTGTGTTTAGGATCATTGTCCTGCTGCATGACTCAAGTGCGCTTGAGCTTGAGGTCACAAAGTGGATATCCTGAAGCAGCAAAGCAGCCCCAGACCATCTCACTACCACCACCATGTTTCACTGTTGGTATGATGTTCCTTCATTGAAATGCTAGTTTTGTACGAACAGTGATTTTCGCCTCTCAACTCTCCCATGGACGCCATTTTTGCCTGGTCTCTTTCTTACTGTTCAACCTTAAATGAGGCGAGTGAGGCCTGTGGTTCTTTAGATGCTGTTCTGGGTTCTTTTGTGACTTCCTGGATGAGTCGTCGATGTGCTCATGGGAGTAATTTGGTAGGCCGGCCACTCCTGGAAAGGTTCACCACTGTTCCGAGTTTTTTCCATTTGTGGATAATGACTCTCAGCGCGGTTCGCTGGAGTTGTGGAATTTCTTTAGATCGCGGCATGATGTGTTGCTTTTTGAGATCTTTCAGCCTACTTCACTTTGTCAGACAGGTTCTATTTAAGTGATTTCTTGATTCAACAAGTCTGGCGGTAATCAGGTGTGGCTCGTGAAATTGAACTCACCCTTTGATTGATGATCTGAAACATTTAAGTGTGAAAAATAACCCAAAAAAAATTGAAATCAGGAAGGGGGCACTGTATCTGATGGTCCCTGGCAGGGTAGACCACAAACTGGGTATGAGTGAATCTGTGGGGCCAAGTTCATCTCGTAAAAATAGCTCAGCGCAAAGGCCACACTGTAGAACCCGAGACAAGAGAGCGAGTCACATAGTAAACCAACTTATAGCACTCGCACACAAAGCAGAGCTCTGGTTTGTGAAACCTCCACTGAAAACAACTTCTTTTATGTCTCATCTGACAAAGGAGACGTCGATCAAACCAACGTCTTAACTTCACCGCCTCTCTCATCCTCACCTGTTCCCTCGGGGCCTGACCGAGATTCCCATGATGCTCATCTGACAGGCACATATATCAAGTCATTCCATGAAAACTTGGGGAAGCTCTGGAGGGAGATCAAACGGCTGCGCGGCCCGCTGAGCGCTCCCACAGCGGTAGACCTGCACGCTGGCTGCGGCGAGAGCCCCAGCACTGCGCTCACAGGATGCCCACATGAATAGGTCCACAATCTGAGCTTCAAAGCCGGCTGCCGTGCTACCGTCCCATTTCCCAAACAAAAAGGGTCGGGATGCTAAATGGAGTTTTGGTGCAAAAATGTGGGACAGTGGAAACTAAAGTGTAGAAACGTTGTGAAATGCTAAAAGGAAACTGGAATTATTGAGGTTGCCTGGCAACAGGTTAGTAACATGACTGGGTAAAAAAGCATCCAGAACAAACAAACAAACAAAAAAAAAAAAAAAAAAAAAAAAAAATGCACTTGACCACTTTTTCCTTCAGTTGATCGTTAATAATAGTAGTTTTAAGCAGATGCTGTGTTTGACTTCCCTCATAATCTATCAACAAACATCATCTTGTAATCAATCATGAAGTTTGCCTATTAAATAACAATTTACAAAAAAAGGCATTAAGATCACAAAGATTTTATGTACACAATAAACATTAGAGATGCACCGATTGACTCGGCAGGAGCCCGTCGATTTTGAGGCGTGCTCCGCTTGGACGCCACCCAATCCGTCTCGCAGATGTCCGATTCCCAGCTGATCCGTAAAACGGTTCATTCACGCTGACATAAACATGTTATTGGTGTGGAAGCTTCACCACCAAAATGTTCAGAACAACAAACATAATCAAACATCATCGCCCGGCTGAACACTCCCAGTTTCAACATGCTAACAAGCCAGCAGCCTCTCCGGTCTCCCCTCGGCATGCACAGAGGAAACGCCAAGGCCATTACGAGGAAAATCATGGAATTCGTGGCCCTGGATGACCAGCCGTTCTACACAGTCGGGGGTAGAGGCTTCAGAACTCTGACAAATTACCTCAGCCCAAAATACACAATACCCAGATGGCGTGACGTTTGGGACGTCACATTAGTTGTTTAATCTTGTGTTACACAGATGAGAGGAGATACTGGGACAGGACAGCTGAGATGTAAAACTTGCAGGTAATGTTCAAGTTATAGTATTTTCAACAAAGAAACAACAAAAAAAAATTGTGCCGTTTCGTATTCCATTTCCCACTGCACCCGTCAGTGTTTGGAGTATAGCACACTTTATCTTGAGGACTGTCTCCTATGGACTGTTTGTCCTTGTTATATAACTCTCCTGCACAGGCTAAGTTACTTATTTGTTCCTCTTTCCATTCACAGAAAACTTGATTTTGAAAGTTGTACCAGTGAGAGAAGATCCTGTAACTTACTGTTTGGGGGGAAAAAGTAAAATAAAATCATTTCTTTATTATGAAAATACATTTTTGCATTAAAGAAAAGCTGATTTTTGTATGTACTGACAAGTGTAGATATTGTAAAATCTATATCAACATGTAAAGCATACAAAAAATTGTAATGAGAAAAAAAAACTGCAATTGCTGCATCTCTACTTTTTCACAGAGGAAATACATTTTAGGCTTATTTATCCATGTCTGTAAATACTATCCATTCTTATATTCTTACTGTTTACAGTGTGTTACAGTACGTATGTGAATTTATACAGCAAAGGAGATACATAAACAGACTAATACTACACATTATATCATTATTTCCTTTTTTCTAGTACAATCACATACTCATCATCTGGTTTTAATCACAGGCAAAAGCAAAAGACCACACAGAATATCAGTGTTGATAATCTTGCTTTTTTTTTTTTTTTTTTTTTTAAACATACTCGAGTAAACCCGTGTCTTTGATGAGCTACTATGTGACACAGCTCTGATCTGTGAATTTCTTTGATGATGGGTTAAGCCTCAGACATAAAAGACATATATTAATATGTATAAATAATCAGCGCTGCAGAAGAAAATCTGTAACTCAGACAGGAAAAGGTAAGGAATTGAGTTTAATTCTGTTCCTCACTCTGTCCCTCCTGGATGTTAAAGTAGAAGGTGACCTGAAGAACTACACCTTGAAAAAAAAAAAAAAAAAAATCAGGACTGAACTAGGCTTAAACAGCTGGTACTCCAAATATAACTTAGGTTTTTCTTAAATAAAAAAGAGGCACTCACGAGGACAGCCATGTCTTCTCTTCCTGTCTTCAACATCTGTTACCACTACGACAACCACACACACACACACACACACACATTCAACTAAAAGTTACCAGCAACACTCATTAACCCAAAAACTGATCCTTCAGTGGAGCTCCGTTTCTGCCCAGCAGACCTGGTATCCCTGCCCGGCCGCGCCAACAGAAGAGAGCCCCTGTGTTTTACTTTGTCCCAAACAAATATAGAATTTTACATTAGGTTCAAGTTAGCAGCGTGTGTACATTTTTCGTATCGACAGCTTGCTAACGCTGCCGTCAAGTGGCATAACAGATGTCGGTAGGACACATTTAACAGTAGCTTTCCGGCCGTTCGGTTGTAACGATAGCAGAGTCAGCAGGGTCTTGTATACTTTTCTCCTTACACAAGATGACAGTATAAAATCAATGTTGTATGTGGTGTTGTGCTGTTGTTGCTCTCCACCGTCTCAAACTGCCAACCGTACGGCACGTTGCACTGCAGGAAACAGAATGCAAATAATATAATATAATATAAACGGCAACATTATCTTTTCTATGAAAACTACCTTCAGTTTTGAGGGGAAAAACGTGTGCAGTTTTAAAATAGCTCATATTCATTATATTTACATTGTATAATTATTTGAGTAACGAATGAACATGAATGGCTGCAGTGTCTGTGACAGCACTATTATTATCTCTCTCTTAGGTGTCGGCTTATGGGATGGCAGCGTAAGCACAACAAACAGACTGACTTTACCAGTATATTGGCAACGCTGCTTCTGGTAAATGCATAGGTTAGCCCTCAGAAGTACAGGAGGGTGCGACGCAGACCAAAAAAATGTCTGTGGAGGATTCAGACTTCCTGTCAGATGAGAGTGACTATGATGCAAATGAAGACAATGAACAGAAGACAGGAGAAGACGACGATGAGAATTTCTTGTTGGATTACTTGGAGCTCGTCCAGAACAGTCTATTGTGCTTTCAACATGTGCATTACAACTGCGAACAGTTTGACGTGCAGGTAGGGCTGCTAATGTTTAATGACCGAACTGTCGAATGTCTTTCCAGTGAATCAGTTTTTAGAGTACAACCTGTCAAAATAAATGACAAATCCTCAAATTATTTTTTTGGTCTTCAGCAGTACATGTTTGAGGCTGGGCAAAGCGATGACGACAGTGACAGTTCAGAGCTGGATTTCAGCGCAGAGGATATTTATGAAGACTTCTTCCTAAATTTGCATGAGGATATGTTGAGCCCTGATGCCCTCTGTTCCTTCCTGTGGTGGATTGGGGAACAAGTCCAGAATGAGGAAATAGCCTATACATCTCTTGTGTCAGATGATGAGAATGGACAGAATGCAGAAAATCCAAATGTACCAGAAGATCTTGCATATGCTGAAGCTGTCTGACTGATGACAGGCTAATTCTCACAGTTTTAACAGCAGGATGCGCTGACTCTATATACTGTGGCCTCGCTTTGCATGCGCACAGCAGCAAGGAAGCTGTAAACAACAGTAGCAAACATGGCCTCAGCTCGTGTTGCTAATCAACAAGGCAAAAACTGTGCAAAAATTACAACGCGGCACTGAACTACACGATTTGCACAACAAACACGATGCAGCATGTTAACCGGCACCACAGCAAGATGCTCCAAACATTATTAAAAGGCCAAACCACACTGACGAGCGGATTAACGGCCCCGCTCACCCAAACGAGTGCAAGTCAGAGCCATGGAGATCACAAGACGTATTGGTGTGATCATGGCTAGATACGAGGCCATTTTCTGTAATTAAAAATTAAGGATTTCGATTGCCGATCAACACTTTGGAGCCCAAATACGCCATCCCATCACACCCGCACTTTAGTCAGGCTGTCATGCCAGCTTTTTAAAGAGAAACAAATTTCTTATCTGATAGGTGAAGCACACCCCCATGTGGTAAATGAGTTAACGAATTAGAGCTCTGGAAAAATTGTCAATAAAATATTGCTTAATATTCATTCAAATTCATTCATTCATTAAATTCTGAATAGAGATGAACTGATTCATAATTAATCATTAAATTGAATAGAAGCAGTTGAGTCTATTAAATGCTTTTAATAAAGATGCATCATATTTAATTTTTTTTACAATTAATGCAGTTGGCCTTTATTAAACTCCTTCTTAAGGCCGATACTGTTAAGATAAAGGTGCAAACCGCTAACTATTACAGGCTCCATTTCTCAGTTTACTTCCATCAAATTCCTAAGCGAATAATATTAAAAGTTTTGGCTGCATGTGCATCTCTGAATGAAATTTAAAAAATAAACTGCGATGTCTGAACCAGAAATTTAAAACCAACAAGACACTTCATGACAGAAATGGCCCTGCTGAAAATTCCGACCATGTTCAACCTGAACAGACAGAGACAGAGAAGGAGATAACACCAACACGTGCTGCAACATAGTGCTCCATCGGTTTAAAGGCTGCCATACTCTCACAAGGAACTGACAACATAGTAGAGCTTATACATTTAATGTTATGCAAAATTGTCCCAGAAAATAGCTCCTTTTATACAGTAAATTTGATACAGGCCTGTTGCGTCTCGCCATTTTTGTAAATGACACGGAGGCGTACGGGGCGTAAAATTGTTGTGCCTCTAAGTAGCCTGCCTGTAGTTGTTGACAAAGCACTGTTTGTCACCCATGTAAAACGTCACATTAGACTCGGACGCTGCTGTGTCACACTCATCGCTACTCTTTCTTTACAGACCAACAGCTCTCTATCGAAAAATCAGACTTTGAGGCAGCATTATGCTACCATTGTCGTGTTCAGAGCTCTGTCCTGAGCCGCCTGGGGGTAAAGTTAGTGCAAGTCCAGGTACACACAGTGTTCATGGCAACAATCAACACATGGATTTATGTCTACAACTCTGGAGCATCCAACAGTTTGTTTTTTTCCTTCAACCTTTTCGAAATTGCTTTCCCTCAAGTTCATCTTTCTATTCCAGTATACTCACCCCATTTTCTCTCTCTCTCTGGCATTTCCGTGTCACACTCCTCCCTCCCCCTCTTCCTGCCCCTTGTTGTCCCTGTAAATCTTTAAAAGAGCGCTGTCCTACACTTGACACACATTAATACTGCTCTCATATTCAGAAAGGCTGTTGTGAATCCTCTCTGGGAATCCTTCACCCATCTCTCCCACTCGCGATACGCCCACAACGATGCGTGTCGTAACACATGAAAACATTTCTTGTGCAACGTTATTTGCAAGTTTAGTGTGACAAAGTTCTGTATCCTCCAGAGTTCAATCCATCATTCTAAACTGCATTTTGTGCCGACTTCTCTCCCCCTCCCTCTTAATTTGGTTAAAATGGATTGTGCAGAAAAAAATGATCTGAGAGAATAATCAAATGATTGTAGACATAAGAATTAAGAGGAGGGAGGGGCTGTTACTGCAAATTAAGGACAGATGGGGATGAGAGGGGACGTCACTTTAAGGCAAAGAGAACAAGCAAGCCGCTAAGATTAAGACAACATGACACTTATCTCGGAGTGAGTTCAAATCAGAAACGCTGGCCAATAATCTGTGCCAGCATGTGCTTTATCCTCCCAGCGGGCAACACACATGAACAGTGGATTAAGAACATACAGAAGGTTTATTGTCACTTAATGTCAAGAATTTGGGGGCTGGGGGTTGTTAATCCAATTTGCATAAAAGTATCTATATAAACAATTTTCCCTCAAACTGGAATCTAAAATAACAGGTTGTTTGGCATTAATCTGCAGAAGCCCTGATGTTCTGCATTAAAAAAAACAGACATTTCCCATATTTTCGCATGAAGAAAAGAAAAAGGCTGTGGTGTCATTAAATCCATGACAGAAGTTGCTGTTTGTAATCCTCAGCAAAGACTCAAAGTGTTGTAACCAAGTGTAGAGTTGAGTCTCACAACAAGGCCACAAATTCAGTTTAAATCCAAGTTCTAAACATTCTGCACTGTGAACAAAATTCAAAGCCAAAGTGAACTTAAACCTGATAACTAAATTAATTCATGAAAAGAGCAAGTGTATTGTTTTAAAAACATGTACTTTACACTTAAAAAAAACTAAAACCTGCTGAGCCAATAGGATTTAATCCTATTTAACCCAAACTTTAGCCCTTGTGTGCATATTTTGTTAAAATACGTTGGACTTGTGTCAAACGGTCTTTCATGTTTGCCATTTATAAAACATAAGTTTTAAATGCTTTCAATGGAGTAAAACCAAACACTCAAAGCATCAAAACATATTTCACAGGAGGAAAAGGTTGGTTTAATGTCATTCAGAGCTGCTGTTGAATAAAAATATACAAAGACACATACAATCGTTAAGGATCCGTGGGGATATGACGGTGCATCCCAAGAGAACTGGTACTTTTAACTATTAAAAAAAAGAAAATCCCATATTTGAGTTAGAAATATTTACGTATTAAATATTTTGCAGCATTATGGATGAAAATAACTGCAGAAACCTTGTTTTCGTTTTTTTCGCAGCATAAAATATGAGGAGGTAATCTTTTCCCGACATCGGCAAAGTACCTAAACACCAATCTTCTCGCTGTCGTCAGTGGACTGTTGTAATGTGTAGGACTGTAAACATATGAAGAAGGTTATGGCTGGATAATAGCTCATTTCTGAAATGAACCCTCCTTGGATAAATAACAGTAAACTACTGCTACCTCTGATGTGAAAGAAAAAGACGATTCAAGTCAAAAATGTCCCATGCCTTGCAATCAGTGTACCTGACTACTGCAAATATCACAATCTCCCTTTATCTAGCAGACAAACATTTCTTTGCTGTGCTTATCAAGCTTGACAACCCACCCCCCACCCCCCTTCAGTCTCTTCTGATGTTTGGGTGTGTATGTAAAACCGCAGGACAGGGCTACCGGCTGCACGTGACCTCCAGTGCAGGGTCGAAACACGGTTGAGGTAGGAAACAAAAGACCCTTTCATTTAAGTATAAGTAAACCAGTGGGAGCGGGGGCGGAAATTGGAAAACACTATTCAAGTGCTCTGTTATGCATGCAAAACCACAGGCAGGTTTCTGCACAAGAACAGATTTGTCATTGTGGTGACAAGGAGCTACAACCACTGGATATTTGCACACATGTGTGATTGTGTGCACTATACGTAAGGACAGTGTAAATGTTGTGAGGTGTCACTTGGCAGTTTCCTGATTGGTCAGCGACTAACCGGAACTAGAACTACAAATGTTCCGACCACAGAAACTTTCTCATCTAGTTCAACAGTCAAATTTAGAAAAAAAGCAACAATAACTCGCTGCTAACAAATACTGCTAGTAAATTCTGGCTACTTGTGCAGTTAAAAAAAAAGGTTGTTGCATACAGGTGAATGGATTGATGCTGGGGAGCAGCAGGGTCCTATTTGTGGCCTCAACAATTTTGGGCTTTATGGAAGGCATTTAAAATGTGTAAATAAACAAAAAAATATATGACTAAAAGACAACTTGAGGGCAATTTTAAATTCTTAATTATCATAAATATAGTACTTAAGTAATTGTAATCATTGTGCATTTCATCAATGGTTGTTCTAAACTTTTTTAATGCAAATTTATTTGCCTAGTTTCTTTGATAACTAGTAATCCATATTGGTTTCCGTGTGGTGTAATGTGCAGCTGCTTTGACTAAAGTAGCACTACAGGCAAAATTTAAACTTTCAAGTACCAGGCCAGAAACTTGCAAACATGACTGTGTGTGTTCTGTGTACATGTCAACATTGACATCATTCTGATGGACTGTGTAGCTCTGTCAATTCTGCCAATTTCAAGTGCCAAACATTCCTCTTCATGTAAGCGCCAAGTGAAATTCAAGAGCCTGGACTGCAGCCAGACTCACTGCTGGCCATTTACTCCGTACAACAACTACCTCATCCTGCTGGGCTGTGCTGAGCTGCGCATTTATGTGCAGGCAGAGGGGCTGTGATCCTGACTGTCAGAGGTTTCAATGAAGGTGACACAAAAACACGGCTGGACAGAAGCCTGAGCACCTGTTGAGCTTTTCTTCTCCTCAATGTCTCAGTTTTAGCTGTCTGTCTCCAGGTCACCACATCTTCATGAATAAACACATCTAATAATAAAACACACATTGTCCAGTATTTTACGTAAGTTTTATGGGGGGGGATCCTGTAGCATATCACGGTTCTCTTGCAACCATTCGGCTCATTCAGCTTCTAGAAATAAAGAATAAAGAGAGGAATGGATGGATGGATGGATGTACTGTACTTAATGTAATGATTGTGCCAATTAGTTCAACATAAACAGGCCTTTAAAATACTATTAAATGTCTTTAAATGTTGTAGTAAGTTTAAATGAATCACATAACCCAAAATGACCAAAACGATCCAGAGGAACATCTTTCAATTCTCCCTTGTGGTTACATACAAGTCGCTCCATTACAGCCACTGTATGAAGGTCAATGCCTGAGGTCGAATCATTCAGTCTAATCTCGTCCCGCCCTCCTGTCCTTCTACTCAACCATTCAACTGCACCAATCTTGTAGCTTTTGTCTCAAAAAAAGAGAAATCGAAGATCATATACCTCCACCAAGGCTGAATCATTATCATTAGCCAGCAATAAATGCCTCCTGCCCGGAGTCAGTGTGATATTTAAATATCTGGGATTTGGATTTGTGTTGATATATGCAGCCAAGTGCTGGACTTGAAGTAATTCTTTAAAAGTTTAAAGGACATATATACAATAAAACAACAGTTATGCTAAAGTATAACTGACTGGGTGGAGGTAACACGGTAAAAAATAGGAAGAAAGTAAACTGAGAGAGACCTACGACTGTTGCAAAGCCAGCACCTCAGTGGCATGAAGCTATAAAGAACAACGTTGCTATTTACAGAAACCCTCACATCTGGTCAAAGCAGGCACTCGCTTGACAGTTTAACATGTACTAGACTAAAAATAGGGCAGAATTGCACCAGGGCAGGTACGATTCATCAGCAGACTTTATGCAGCATGTTACGTTTTGGAAGAACAAACAAAAGAGTCTTTGCTTCAGCATGAGAGAACCACAGTTTGCATCCAGTGGTGGGAGTAACGAGCTCCCCGTCACATAAATTACTAATCTGATGAGCCGGTTCAAACCAGAATAATCCAAACAAATGCAACCTGTCCAAGAGAGAAAAGAATAAGAGGATCTCATGCGGTGCTGAGGGACAAAAGCAGGAGATCGAAGCCCATGGCATGACATTACACGATGAATAATGAACGGGTACACAACTGCCTCGTAACTTCCTGCTCCGGTGAAACCAGAGGCAGCCCGAGAGGAAATACGGATGGAAGGACGCAGTCTGAGCGGCAGAGATGGTAGATTCCTTAACTTGCTGTCATGCTTCCAATAAAAAGCATCTGTACCATGGTGACCTCCTTTCTTTTTCTATATTGCACTAAAAACTGCACTGCAACCACTTTTTCGTACCTTGCTGTGATTTCTACAGGGTATAAAAATGTGAGTAATTTATATATTTTTTTTAAAAATACCAACGATGGCCTGCCAGAGATAAAAAAAATCATGCTGGCATGTTTTTCCATTGTCTAGGCTGAAATGCTGTGTTTGATATGCAGTCACCCTGGCTGACATTTATCAGCGCCAAGCCTAAAACACTCCTAAAACATGGAACAGAAGCAGTTCGCTCCATTTTTAGTGGTGCAACAGAACTCCAGACCGCAACCAAAATGGTCACATATGCAGCCCTTTTTTTAAGAGCGTGCAAGTTCAACTTTTTCGTGGTCACGTGTGGGCCAGAACCATCGTCCTGCTGAGCCAGAGAGATCCGCAGCAACATCACAGAGTTAATTATTAAGTGTTTTTATTACATTCTTGCTCAATACATCAAAACATACCGCTCTCTGATTGGCTGCACTTTACATCTGCCTTCCTGTATTATTCAAGAGTACTCAATACAACATCTCTGAATCAGTTTGATCAAATTAATTAGCACTGAATTAATCTCCACATCACTCTCCTCCACACAATTTACCAATGCGTGGTCAAGTCCACAACACTTAAAAAAAACACTAGCATTGATGCGCACATCACTGCTGATTTGCTGTAATGTTTACGGGTTCCTGTGTGTTCTTCCTGTTTTCATACCTTAAAAAACATCAGCTGGGTTGGCAAACTGATAAGCTATGATGTAAAGTGGATGCACTTCACAGTAAATAAGCTAAAAATGAAGGCCAGTAAAGGTCATATTCTTTGCCTGTGTCGTATAAAAAAAATAAATAAATAAAAAAAATACACATTTATCAATTCATTTGCCGTCAGCCCCAGCTACAGCAATAAGCAGCTTAGCCACAACGGCACAATGGCAGCATTTAGGATCAACAGTTGATCTAGATCACCGCAGCAGTGACCTTCACGCAGGTTATATGTTAACTAGATGATGCTAAAAGTCACTGGGATCAAGACGGGAAGCTGGGAGCGCATGTTTTCTCACCAAACATCAAGTGGGAAGAGATAAGCGCAGGTCAAGCTCAGGCTGAGAGAGATTCTGAACACCACCACCTCATCTTTTCTAACTTTGTAGGAACATGGCTTTTTCTACATGTAGAAGAAAAAAAAAAAAAAAAAGTACACTTTTATCAAGCTATTCCGACACCCTCCTACAAATTGCATAATCACAGGATGATGTCACCTAATCATATTTCTTGATTTACACATACCGGCGTTCAGATTGGATTTATGCAACTTGATGTAATACTTGGACCAAAGTTGGTGCTATGATTAGTTAGAAGACTTCTCACGTTGTTGAGCTAAATACCTCACTAAGAATAACTCGACTCAACTTTGACCCTTTGGCATATTGTGCCAAAGAGTTGGTTGCAGCTGAAATCGGAACAGCGTCACAGTTAGCTGCGAATACTTTTTGAAGCTTTTTTGTCATCAGACAGACCGAATCCTTCGGACAACTTTATTTAATGTTCTTAACTAGTCATCCTATCAAACCATCTACAGGTTGTGGTTATTTTACTGCCATACGTTATAATCCCTTCCTGTCTGGTGTGCAATATAAACATTATAACACACAATGGAAGAATTTGTTAATACATGGTAAAATTCTGCATAAAATGAGCCAACTGTTGCGAAAACCCTGTCAAACATACACAATCACGGGAAACTGTAGCATTGGAGAGACTAGAAATAAGACATGATTTGATCAAAAATGACAGAAAAGAAAATTACATAAAAGTAAAAAGCAATTGAAAGCCACCATCTTGAACAATGGAAAAACAAATCCAGCCTTTACAACACAACTTGACCAAAGGCTTTTTAACTACAAAAATACTTAAATTAGTTGACGCTTCACAATGCAAAGAGTCTCTCAGAAACTGGAGAAAAGGAAATGACTGTTGAGCTTGGTTTCTCCTGAAGGGTCAGTCTCTGAAAAAAATGGGGAGGAAAATTGAAGACACACGTCGGACTGGCGTCTACAGTTACGCCCGCTGTCAGCCTGCCAATGTTCGCCCCTGGCCCTGCTGCTCTTGATCCTTCAGCGGTCAGGAGAACTGAAATCAAATCCAAGTGGAAAAGAAAATATCCAGAAACTCTTAAGGCAGCATTTCTAAAAGCAAAGCTGAGAGCAAATCTTGGCAGCAGTCCACTCGTGCTTCGGTTGATAAAATCTTGGGATACCATTGATTAATACAGTGGAGCAAAAAGGTCTAAACTAAATTGTGGACAAAGGGCACTGGCAGGCCCAAAAAACATTAAATAGTTAATTAGCATTGACTTAAGGGTTGCTGATCCATCAGTGCTAACATTTCAAGTCAGGTTTTGATTTGTGACGGAGGGCTAAAACGCGAGAGAGGAAACGAGAAGCCTGAGAAAAAAGGAAAACACTTCTCTCGTTACAAGTTAACTGACAGAACCAGACAGTCAGATAGGAGGAAACAAAGCTTTTTTTCTCGCTTTATATCTGCACAGGCAGAGCAAAAACCACAAGATGTAGAGAGGAATACAGATATGGAGATATCTGCTATCAGAGCAGCAACAGAGACAGAGAGGAAGACATCAGAGGTCAAAGGCCACAGGTTCAGGTGCATAAAAACGGGATCCTCCTGAACTGCTTTGCCAAGCCAGATCGCAAGATGCCTTCAGGACAGGCAAGTGATGAGAGAAGGTGGCAATCAGGCATGTCTGTGATTATATACCAGTTCCCCAAAGGAGTTTTTCTTCATCGTCTGGCTACAAAGGGAATGTCGACCCGTGACATCTGAGACAGTTAAAGGTTGTTTATTTTACCTGTGGTTCTCCACAAGGTGCTGTCAATCAAAAATAGACATTCAAAAGCCCCTTCATCCGACTGGGACAAAAAGGAAAACTTCTGGTATTTTCCTTTGTCCCATTCTGATACTTTAAACTTCTTTTCTAACTTTTACTAATAGAAACTGTAAAAGTCTATTGACATGACTTTAGATTACCAAAAAAAAAGACTCTTCACTTACTGTCAGAAATGACAAAAGCAGTAAATCCTGACATTTAAAAAGCTGGAACTGACAAATGTTTGATTATTTTTTGCTAAAAACAAGACTGAAAAGATCATTTGATTATAAAAATAGTTGCCAATTTTCAGTCAGTTAGCTAATCGATTATTAACTCATTTGAGGTTTTCTGTAAACAATCTCAAATCACTTCAATGAAAATAATGTTGCTCGTGTAAATAATCTTTGTTTGTACCTAAAGCATCAGTACTCCAAGCTGAAACGGATCACAAACAGACTGTGCTTTTACGGAGTCGGACCCTCAAAAAGAGCCAGGACTGGAACAGATCCTGCAACGCTGCTCAGGATCACACGTCTGTGGCACCACAACAACAACAACAAAGTGAGGACAAACATACCTTTACATCGCTGACATGACGAGACTCGACTTGGAATCTCTTCTTGAGAGCATGGCGGTGTTTCCACATCTCATGCGTACCTTCAAGCCTCCTCTCCTGCAGCAGGCAGCTAACCCAACATGCAACACTGCCAATGAACTTGTGTAGAATGTGTGTGCATGTAAATTATCAATGTGTGTTCTTTCGGTTGCAACTGCCTTCTAGCTCCTCAAAAGAGACCTGAGAGGGGAGACAGTGCAACATAAGCGGTACTCTACCTTCAGATACAGTGTGGATCAGATTGCCACAGGGTGGCTGGTTAATGATACTCTGGCAATGAAACCTGACAGTGAACTGCTTGCCAACTTGCGCTGACAACCGAGCTTCAGTAGCATTGCTGCATTTGCATTGTTTTGACAGCCGTATCAGGTAGTGAGTTATTTTATTTTCATGCAGCATTAATCTAAAAGGAAATTTCCAAGTGATATTTGCTCGGAGTAAAAAGTCCAACAAAGTAGTATTTTCAATGAAGCAGTGATATCTAATAATAAGCTAATCAGTGGCTTGACCTGCTGATTCTAAAGAGAGCAAAAAACTTTCATCAGACGCTTCCATCGCCCTTGAGCAACAAAACACGCTCGACCTGCACCAGAGGATGTGAACTCAACAGTTCGGCATCTCTCCGAATACAAAAACAGACCAATTTTCACACAGACACATGGTGCAAATCTTTGTAAGGGATAGCTAGCGAATGTCAGAAGTCGAGGGTGGGTACAGCCGAAACCAGAGATGCCAGACAGGTGCGGGGGACTGCACAGGCAGCTGGCTCAGATCAAATGAACAATCTATTGAGTCCAAACAAAGCGAAGCCATCAGGATCGGCAGCTGAAAGGCCATCACAGCCGTGGCATTAAAGGGGCTCTGTGCCAGTTTATTTCTGGGCCTTCTATCGTTTCATACTCTTCTTTTGCTCTTTCGTGCTCGTGTGGGTTAAAAATAAACCCCTCTTTTGTAAGACAGCATGGAGAAAATTCACACACGTACCACACGGGTGGAGTTTAAAGTACAGGACAAGAAATTCTGGATGGTCAGCCAAGATTTGCATGTCAATTCTCTGGAATTTATGCCTGACCCTTTGCTCTTTGAATGCAATCAACCTCATCTGTGTGCAAATTAAGCCGGGGGCCAGCAAGCAGAAGGAATTTTAGATTTGATTGTAGTCAGAGCTGTATTATATTACAACACTCACTGTCACTTGAGGCACAACGACAGGCTGCTATCAGGAGAAGCTCTGGTGGTTACTTTCATCTGGTGTTCTGGCAGAAGGTGACAGGAGGATATCCTGTCTGTCAGAGGTGGAAGTCTCACAGATTGAACACTAAGTTTAAAAAAAAAAAAAAAAAGAACTGGTTCAACCAAACCAACATCTTTTATGCAATTTAAAAATAAATTTAAAAAAACAAATCTGTCAAACTGAACCAACATGCATAAAATTTCCAGGACACATCTTCTAAAGATTTTTTTGGGCTATCTTAAACTGCCATGAAAATTGCCACACTGAGGGCATTATTCCCTTACAATCAATCTTATTTAATTAAACAGTCACTTTAAAGACAAATAGCAACAAATAATTCAAATTTCTGGCATCAGGGGTATCTTGGAATATTTTCAGCATGTTTTCCAGTCCATGGCAAATTAGCTGAAGAAGAGACCCGGACACAAAGGACTAAAAAAGACCGACACTATGCCCTTGGCAAGAATTGTTTAACTCATTGGTTTGAGTCACACATCCTCTCCTTTGAGGCTCCTCAAAAGCTATTAACAGAGATTAAGCTCTGACGTACACAGGCTCCAACCTCTGCTGGAGAGTCACCATCGCATTTCCCCACTCACCTTCTATTAATGTGGTGGCCAATCGGGATTAGCCAACAGGAATGAGTCAAAGCTCCACTGTCCTGTATATAAGACTGTTATGGCAAGGTCAGCAGTCTATTTTCCCGTTCGTGATTGGCAAGTTTGCCCACTGATTGCATGATTCTCTGACGGAATTGAGTGGCTGTTTCAAGAACTTTTGATTGCCTCGATCACACGGAAAACGGTACACAGCAGCCGCTGGCCAGCGTGCAAGAATCGCAGAGCTCTTGCCCTGGTAAGAAAACAGCAGCGACAGGCCACAGCTATAAATCTCAGAAACACCAGGAATGCAAGCAACTAGTAGTACAATGTAGTACAATGAAAAAAGAAGCTATATAGTCAGTCAACCCATGACAATTTTGACAAACAATTATAAAAGCAATCAACAAGCAAAAACGTTTTGGCAAGAAGCTGCAAGAATGACACATATCATTCAGGCATATTTGATATGTTTTCTCTACGTACATATGTGCATACTTCCACTGTGTCAACTGACTCCATAACAATGCGGTGCAAGAGTCAAATGGCCATAGACGTTACAATTCTTACTAGTAGTTGTCAGGGTTTTAAACACATCACATGCCAAAAAATCTTTGCTTGCAACCCAGTGATTAATACATAATTAATATTTTTGAAGATCGATACATGATCACACAACATATACTCACATGCAACTGTTCTTACAACTGATTTTTTAAAATGTTTCTGTCACTATTAATAAACTAGTCACTTGACTTCTCAGGAGGAAATAACTTATTATATATTCTAATTAAGTAGGTGTTCAACTTTACAGCTAAAAAAATAATAAGGCTAAGAAGAGTAATAATGGACATAATAATTGGTTGCAGCCTGAAAGCAACAATTAAGGATCATACTGATTTGTAGTCATGTCGTTTAAATTAAAACCCATCCTTCACTGCACGAGAGCCAAAAACAATGCAGGACAGTAACAGCACAGCTGTGCCCATGTGTGCGTTTAGCAACTCCCAGCACTCAAAGCTTTTAATTTCTGTTAATGCAGCCTCAAACTTGGCTTTGTTCTGACCAGCACTGATAGAAGCACAGCCAAGAAGAGCTTTGGTCCTCCCAAACAGTGACACGTCCCAGTCTGTCCCCTCTGGGTGACAAACAGACCACGAACATGGAGATGAGATGACATCATTCCCAGGGGCCGCGCTCTTGCCTCAGCCAATTGGAGGATGAAGCGCTGTGTGAGAGAAGGAAACTGTAGTCCCTCAGTGCTTTGTTAGGGGTGTGTGCAGAGAGGTGTTGGTTTGACAATAAGAGTGGGTGATGTCTGAACCTAAAGCAAAGCTCATGTTTGATTAAAGCACCCAAAGACTACTGAGGCACACAGCCAAACATGCACCAAAAAAAAGAGACGTCAGAAGACAGAAGAAGATGTGACTGACAGATGAAGCATGAAAGCAGACAGAAAAAATTTAAAGGAAAAAAAGTGAGCACATGCAAGAAATGTATCCCTTTGCCTTCACTGTGTGTCAACTCCTGTGTTTGTCATTTGAATGCATCAAAGCACGGAAATTAACATCAGCATAGGTCTTAACTTGAAAATGTTTAGAATTTTAGGACAGGCCATTATCAATAAAATTTATATCAGTAAAATTCTGATATCACCGTCTGGTAGAGAGCTGAAATATGAGCTCATAGAAAAAAAATGACGTTGAAAAATAATTATTGCTGGGGAGCATCTGGTTCTTACAGCAACAGATTTGTTTTTCTGTGTATTTTATTGAAGAGGTAATGTGACCCTAGCTAAATCAAATTAATATACTGATAAGTGCTGGTAACCAATGAACCTTAGTGCACAAATGGCAAGCAAAATTAAATTAAAAGCAGAAAAGACCCTTCCTCTTTTTTGGTGTCATGTGTGCAAACTGCTTGTGCTATAGTTCTAAATAAAGTTGCAAGCCTGAGGCCAAAAATGGGCCGACACAATCAGTTCATTCTTACACACATACACACAGATCATTCCTTATTATATTACAGACATAAAACATCTTTAACATGTCTCTTTTGGAAGGCTGTTGAAGGGATCGACAGTTGCGTTCCATCAGGTCTAAACATGCTGGGACCAAAGACAAACACAACTCGGCCATTTTTCTCCCCATTGCAGACGAAAAGGAGGCTTCTGGGAGATGACTCACCGCAAAATCAGTTTCTCCTATGAAAACATCTGGTGACATCTAAAGCACAAATGTCACTAAGTAAACACAACTTATACAAGTACCGTTCCTGATCTAGTTATGAGGCCGAACATTATCCAAGGGATTGGGAGACGCAGAAGAGGATCTGTGGGGGTGGAGGTAATAGCAACTGTTTGTGAATGGGCAGACAGCGGTGCGTTGGATTATTTAGTAAAACACAGACTGTGTGCCAGCATCACGTGACGGCTTGACAGCACAGTGGAATAACTGTCAACGGCCTGGGTCATATCAGATTACAGTGAATGGAAAAGGCAAAAATAAGGAGGCTTATTTGTTGTGAGCCGAGATTTGCCCCATTAGATGTGACTGCAGCCGCAGAGGAAGGCAGATGAGGCCGGCCAGCCGCAAAGTTCCCAACTCCACTGGGATACACCGGCGGTCTGAGAAGTTCTGCTGTATCATTTACACTCACACACATCACTAAACGAGCTACAATATGAGACATTTTGGCACTGGAATAACAATATCTTAATCTACTTAGCATCAGTGCTTGTCTAAATAACTGGCAAATTAACCGAAAAAACTGATAATGCAAAGTTACAACTTAAATACATAAAATCCAGACGTCGCCAGTATAGCCTGTCATAATTTATTCTCACTACAATCTATAAGTAAAGACAAGCCTGCTAAATGGATATTTATTGCAGATTGCATTTCCGGCGTTGATATTGTATGACTGTGTTGGTGTAAAGGTGACACTGTTTTACCATTACAGATGTAACTGGATAATGCAATGTGTGAGCCATACGTTTAAGTAATTTTAAGGAGTTAACAATGGGATCTAAATTAACAGTGCATACATTTGCCTTAAACGGACTAGAAAATGATGAATTTTTTGGATTTATTTATTGCAGCACTGACTGAAAAGCACAAAATAAAGTAAAGATGAAAGTGGAAAAGGTAAAAAACAAAAACAAAAAAAAAAAAAAAAAAACACCTTCAAATGCAGCTTTGAACAAACATAGCTGAAACACGTACGATTTGTTTTTCACTGTATACTGTAAATTTAATGGCTTTAAGATGTCTCGTTCTGATCCAGTCCAATCCTGCACACCCGCTCATTAACTTTATGCATCGTCAGTGACCAAAAGAAACTCTTTGATTCTCCAAAGCAGACTAAGATTTTCACCATTTCCACTCACCTGACATATATTTTTTAGAAGAAAAATAAACATTTATTGGGTGTGACTTTTGACTCAATAAAAGCTGCAGAAAAATAATATCACTGTAGTAAAAGAATATTATGTTGTCTGCTGAGAACTATAGACTTTTTTCCACATGAAATCACTTGTAAATACAGATGTAATCATTCCATTCAGCACGGTAAAGCCTATCCACACACCTTGACTCTATTGGACCATGTGGATCAGCATGTTATAGTTTCACTGGGAACACCTGTGTTTACCCTGCTGTGTCTTTGGGAATTGTGTTCCAACGGTCTCATTCAAATCTACACGTAAAGCAACAAATGAGATATCACTATTTAACGTTTAATTATTAAAAATGTTCCAGTGACAGATGAAGTGTTGATCGCTGGGTTTACGAGGGGCGACTTGAATACACTACGACGCCCAGCAACCAGGCACACTGCCATCCAAAGCTCAATTTGATTAGATTAGATTTTTTAAGGTGCACCTGAATGCACCATGAAGCTTGCTGAGGTTTTAGTCAAACTCTAAAATGGTCTGAACAGAATTGTCATTTGAAGGTGTGGCGTGTGGACCCATATCTGGCAGGACTGCAGAGGCCTGTACAGACAGAAAGTGGGACAGACAGGCTCAGACAGGCAGAAAACACAGTACAGTACACTCACTGATGGCTTACAGACACGGTTGTGTAACGTTTATGGGCAAACTTCAAACAGACGGTATTCTGACAGCAACTCTCTCTCAAAGCTTACTGAAAAAGAGACGGAGAGGCTTGAAATGGGGAAAGAGAGTGCGTGTCCATGTGAGGGGCAGAAGGGCAGCCGATCCTGCGAGCAACATGTCACACACCAAATCCTCGCAACAGCTGGTGAGCGTCCTTTCACAGCCACAAGCTCATGAACGAGATACTCCTACCTGCTAAATTATTCCTCTGGTCATGCTGTCATGGTACCCAAGACTGAATAAACGCTTTTCGGAAAATATAAATGTCATATTTTGTGTTTAGATGAATACATACCATCTTCATGCACATGTGCCAACATTTAAGCATAAGAGACAAAAAGTGGGTCAAAGGCTGAACAATTTTTGTAAACAATTCAGCTACGTTTTCCAAAATAGGAAGAATAAGAAAATAACAAAAATAGGAGAGTGTCTTCGTCAAAGCTCAGAACACAGCCCAATGTGGACCAAATCTGTGAGCAAAGCGAGAGAGACATGTTGAAAGTCGTGGCTTGTGGAGACAGTGGGGGAGGTAATGGAAATGGTACATAGAGATGGACGTAGGCAGAAGGGAGGCCGGAGTGCCGGGAGATGGAGATGCAGATTGCAGTCGTTTCCTCCTCTTGAGTCCGGGGGGTAGAAGAGAGGAGATGAGTTTCCTTTGGCTCTCTGATAAATAGGATGAAATCGCACAGTCATTACCTTGGAAATATTATTGCTAAATTTTGTTGCAGTTGCACGTCCTCTGAAGGGTACAACAAAAAAATAATTTCTTTCTTTACAGAGATTAAATGGAATCTGAAACCCTCCACATTTTCGACCTACTTGTAATGCAAAGTGGTATGTAGGCATAAGCATGTACACACATAAACGCTACATGCGCTCATTTAGTCCCAACACTGATGATGTAAGAGGATAAACCACAAGAGTTACAACACAGTCCGATCCAATGAGACAACAGACATGGATACACATGATCACAGGAAACTTGTGTAATGTAAGCAGGAGATGGAACCAAAACATCACTCACTGGGTAAATCTGGACGATAGATAAGGGCTGATGCATTAATCTTACAGCTAGAATCATAAACCACCCCCCCCCTTAAAGTGCTCTCTTGGATGGGTTCTTCGCCCCCTTTTTTTTTTTTTTTTTTTTTAAACATTGTGTGCAACATAACTTCATTAAAAACTCAACTTGCCATTCATTTTAACCTCCATGAAAGCAGGTTATGTCTTTGGTCATGTGTGTGTTTATTCGTTTGTTAGTTAGAAGTTTACACAAAAACGACACTATGGATTTCAAAAAAAACGGTGGGAGGATGGGAAATAGGACAGAAAAGAATCCATTAAATTTGAGTGCATATCCAAATAAAGAGATTCATTAAAGGAGACTGTTGAGTATGTACTCTATGGACTGCCAATCCACTTGTTCTGAAAGTAGTTATGTAGTAAAACTGGTCCGTGCCAAGCTCTCTGGGCCTGGACTTGGGCACAAGCCATTACAATCTCTGGCAGAATTTAGCTGTCTTCCATCAATCAAGAGTGGAGAGTGAGAATAGAGGTATCGCTGCCAAGCAGATGCCTCACTGGAAAACTGGAGTTGACCACACCAATCTTTTAAAAACTTGACAGGTGAGGGGGATACTTGACATCTGCCCTTCTGTCAACACAAACAGGAAGTCTTACCCTTTAAAGCACCATTAATTGATACGCAGGTAAACAGGACAGACCTTTGTTGTCGCCGACACCATCTTTGTTGAAAATTATGTAGCAGACATCTGTGAGGTTACACAATAGTCCAGTAAGGAATCTGGCCATTTGTTCAAGATCCAGAAATGACCAGGCATCAATGCAGAGTGCCTCGGGGGGGTTCCCATTGTGACACAGCAGGCCAGGCCACTGCTGCAGGCATGTAATTGGGAAATAAATAGGGCATGTGCCTTTGAAGCGTCAGTCACTTTAAATGTAGATCAAGTGACGCAAGCTTGTCACATTTGTTCTGAGAATAACTTCTGACTTGACAGTTTGAGAAATGCAGAAAACAAAAACAATAAAAACAAAAACGTAGTGATATAGATAAAATAACTGATATTTCTCTAAACACATTTCATTAACAAGGGCTAAACTAAATGTCTGATGCGTCTTTACGCAGTTACTTAATGAGAAAAATGGGTCGCTTGTCATTGCATGCAAAACAACCCATGACACACTTCTTTTTTCCTTGATCTGCCATCTTTACGGTTAAGGTCTGGTTAGGTTTAGACAACCGAAAATACTCGACAAAGCTAATTTAACAACAATTAAAAAGTGATTTTTATTGTACAATGATTTTTAGTCGCTTCCAAATTGTTAATTTGATTTTGAAAAAAAAAAACAACCAGTTAACCAACTACCAAAGAAACAGGACAAAGTATATGCATACTTTTCATCATTAATTTAGTATATAAAGAACAAACAGAAGTGGTCACTACATTTATATGCCTTAGATTTTTCACTTTTGCAGACAAAATTGCATAATGAAAGTGGGGTGTACAGGGAACCAATCCAATCGTGGGGATCATTATTATATACCCATCACACTGTGCAATCCATATCTACTTGGTGAGCATACAATAAAGCCAAACTGGATATCCTACCCTCAATTATCAATTGTTTCTTTAAAAAGACTAATCTCAGCAAGACCTTAGTCATCATTGCTAACACTTCTGGCAGACAATTCTTGATTTTAGGTGCCAGGAGTGCCACAGAAAAGTGAACAAGTTGAGGCTTCAGAGAGATGAGCAGAGATTCAGGGTGCAGTTCAATACATGGGTCAAGATAGTCTAAATGGGACACTTGTTTCTAACAAATGGCCTCCTCTTTGAAATGCCAGGCGTGTTGGGTTTTGGTGTCCCTAATTCATCTGAACGAGAGGGCAAACGTTGGGGCTGAAAGAACACACACACACACACACACACAATCCTGTCTGATCATGTCAAAAGAGGCAGCGGTCCTCTGCCAAACTTGACACAGTTCATTCACACAGTAAGCTTTATATCCGGCAAAGGCCCTTTTTCTGCCTCAACTGTTCACACTGTGATAAGCTGCATTCACGTCGCATTCAGAATCCGTCACCGTTTCTCACAAAAGGGCGATTTCTTCGAGTTTGATTCATTTAAACCGAGTGTACACTTTCACACACAAATGTTAGCGCTGGTTCATCCCCTTTTCTATGCGGTTTCATCCAAGCAACTTAATACTTCGTTTATGCAATGATGGGAAATTTTAGTGCAATGTAGTGCAAACATTGAAGTGAGTCTCTGATGTTAAATCAAATCTTGAAATATCCAGTCACATGCCAAGTTGTCCAGTATTTTTTTGTATCCTGTCATTAGGTTTAACATGAGTTGAGAAGTATGAGTGAGAAATACAGGGTCCTTGTTACAAAAAGAAACATCAGCAAATTCTTGCAGACAAAATACTACATTTGCCAAAAACACTTCAATTTCTAAAGCCCTGTGTTGGCTTTAGTTTCGCTGGCTGCACTCTCTGAAGCCAGTCCTACACTAGCATCTACTGTAAGAAAATTTACTATTGGTCTAAAATATCTTGCTTTGCTTGTGTTTTTTTCTTTAAGTAGACTTGTCAAAAGCTCCCTATTTTTCTTTCTGGTTTTCCCCAGGACCAAGTTCAAATTAAATGACATCTAGAACTTCATTTTTTTTCCCCTCAGATGTTCCTCGGCACCACTGCTGTTCTGCCCCAGAAATATGGCTTCCTCTTTCATCTTCATGTTCTCCCACTGGTTCAGAGAGTCGGAACAAACCAGACCAAGAATTCAGATAGCAAGAATAAGCTTCCTAAATGTCTTCAAAACAATGCCTGAATGTTGATTGTGCTTTTACAGTTCATTAAGTCACCTAATTTTCAGCAGGTCACCATCCATTAACCACAGTTCCCTGTGGCGTGTTTGTCCTATTCCTTCCTGCATTACCCGTTTTCTGGCAGCAAAGGAAGCTCGCTTCTGCTATGGAGATCAATCGGGTTGTAAGATATTCTTTGGCTTTATTGAAGGAGGACTTCAGTCTTTCTCTACTGGACACACTTAAAACATTCCCAGCTGGTCCGCTTCCTCAACACTGACTCTGTGCATACTGATAATGAGGGCCAGGAAATGGAAAGCTCTCTTCCTCTGTCAATCCTCAATCCATCCCATCTGACCACAAGTGTCCTCCTTTAGCAACAACCGGCCTCACTTGAACTCAAAATCACATGCTGTAGTTTTAAACTAAGGCTGTGTTCACCATCAAAACCGGCAACTAAAGTGCTGAAGCAACAGTCATCAGGCAATGTGCCAGACTTAGCATTAAGAAATGCAATTCAGTGTATGTATGTATGCAAGTACTTTTGTGGAAACACTGGTTTGGCATCTATGCCTGCAGCTATAGACCATAAAGTGATTAACTATGGCTCCAGATTAGGTTAAGTGGGAACCGTTTCAATATGCGGGTGACGCTGTTGAATGTTTTCAGATGCCTGACTCTCTCCTCCTCTTCCTGAAGGCAACACAGTTCTACACGGTCTACCACTCTCTTACTCAAATTTACAGCATGCATCTGGAATAGCATCAAACGCTCTTGAAATTTAAAGCATAATTTCTCCAGCAAACAAATAGCCTATATAGGCAATGTTTTGCATGTTTTATTTTTCAAAGCACAGAAAAAACAAGAAGCAGATTCAAAGGAAATCTGTATTTGTCTGGAGTTTTGTTGTATAAAAAAAAAATCTAGATGCAATGATACTGATACTGGTACATCTACAAATGTCTCACGGTAATCTGGATCTGTGACCGAAAGTGCAAGTCCAGACCTGGGAAGACACATCCAGTGTGGCATCATCAGCAAGTCATTCAGAGAGCAGTTCTTCCTGTTCCGCGGCATAAATGTCCCATACAATACTGTCGGCCGCTGACAGAAACTGAGAGAAGCTTTCATTAGAGGAATTCAACTTTAAGAGCGCTTTATTAATCAAAAATCTGCATTATACTCCCATTTTATCTAGAAAATTACAATTTTCAAGACAGACTGTCTGTCCATTTCCTTAAAATGATTGCTCAATCGGATTCAGTGAAACACTGGGTGAGACACTGATTTTCATTATTTCACAGTTTCTCTGTTGAAAATTAAATCCCAGTCCAGGCAGCATTCTGACAAGTGCAGGCCGGCCATGTCAAAAACACACCGTGGGGGGAATAAAGGCTTGGAATAATGGAGGAGGCAGTAAATGCTTTACTTATTCATTATTACAAACCGAAGGCCAGATATCAACACGTTAGAACTCAACAGAAACGCGTTGGTGTTCCTTCACCCCGATGTCCAATATTTCTAATAAAACATCAGTAACAACCATAGATTTATCACATCGAAATGATCCAAACACAGTATCATGTCATAAACGGACTCTCAGAGTGCGTAAAAAAGGCTGTGTGTAACAGTTCTAATTAAAACCGAAGTATTTGTATTTATATTAAACTACCAAACCAGTGAAATGGAGAATCAACAACTTTTAACATTTCTAACATTACTACAACGCACATGGTGGACCTCATTTGCCAAGAACATCAAAATATATGAATTCTTCTGTGTTAAGTGTGCAATCATGTAGCAGATCCTTACTCGTAAAGGATTTGGAACAAGCACATTTTTTGACATTTTGCTTGAAAAATAGTTGGCAACTAAATTTGTTTTCAGATCAATCAATGAATTAACAGCTGTGACACCCCCTCAAACTCAGCCGGTTGCCTCCCGGAGCAGCCAAGACAATCCAGGGGACAGCGATGTCACGAGACGAGTCGAGAGAGATGTCACATGAAGAATGAATTTCATGGCTTCGCCGCTCTGCCCAAAGGCCAATAACCATCTATCTGTCAAAGGCAGAGCTCTCGCCTAACCCTGTCCTATATTTAGAAGACAAAGCCTCATCAGCCAAAGTACTGAATTAAATTTCTAGGGACATCATTAATCTATACTCATAAATCATTTGGGTTATGCTAATGTGGCTTCTTCATCCTTTAAGCAGCATGTGGTTTTCCATGTCCACGCTAAACCACACTCTTGTCTCCAAATATCTGGACTTTGCTAATGCAGGATCTCCATCTCTTCCAAATGCAGTTGGGATTCGAAGATGCTTGGCCGTCAGAACTTTGCACTTTGTTACGCTGCATCACTAAACCACCAGGTTTCTCATTTAGCTGCAGGCAATTAACAGCTGGGCGAGAACAGCAGGATCCGTTATGAGGTTGAGGGGGGAATAATGAAATTTTAAGGCTCTGGCACGAAGGCGTTTCAGAGGCAGGGAGAAGAAAATAATAAAGCAGAATCTAAACAATGAGAATGCAACGCAAAAACCGAAAGTCAAGATCTGGGTCATTACTGGAGGAAATGAAGAGAGTAATGGTTTGGCAAGAAAATTAAGTCCTAGCACTCAATCACGGCTCTGGCCCTTTTACGCTGCACTGAAGGATACAGTACATCTGAGCTACGCTGCTGTTTGTTCAGTGTCCTGACATTCCTCAAGAGACAATCCTCTCCCTGTGCTCAGTGCTGCACACACAGCCGGTCCTTGACATTTCAGCCCGCGTCTGTCCGCTGGGTGGACAAGGGACATTCAGGCCTGTGAACGAGACCGGCCTGCCTGTTGCAAACAAGTGCACATTCATTTTACGTTTAGCTGACACTCTGATGGTCTAAAGCAGCTGAATTAGACAGGGGGGAGGGAAGATGAGGCAGTCAGCGATTGGCTCAGAGACTCATCAAATGTCCAGTTTATGGCCGCATGACATTGTTGGAAATAAAAGCAGAGTTATTCAAGTGCTGCCATTTTACCATCATTTATATCACTATTGTTAAAGCATTGCTGCGATTCTGAGAACAAGTGAGGCTAAAAAAAAAAATTCTTTTCCGAATCAGATTGGCTATGCTGGGGGAGTGTTTACAATCTGCCTTATCACCATGACCAATCTGACTTCCTTGTTAGCTGCGGCCACGTCGCTCTATCCCAGAATGATACCGACGTATGCGTAGATCCATATAAACCAAAACTCAGACTCAACAAATTTAAGCTTGGTCATACTTTTACTGAACACTGACCTTTTTGTTTCAGTAAAACTGGAATCGTTATGTTGCAGTAAAGGTATTTTTCAGTAGAGCTAAAATGATTCATGGAATGTACTGCTCAGCAAAAAAATAAATAAAATAATAAAAGTAAAAATAAACTTGCAGCAATCATGAATCGTTCCCATTATTCCCCAAATAGTTTGCGAATGCCAGCTTGGCAGGAGTCTGAGGTCGAGTGAAAGTGGTTCAAAATGAAACAATGATACAGGTTTTTTCACTAGCCAAGGCAGTTTAAAGGTAATGGCTTTTCCATAATTTAGCTGCAGATGAGAAGATGGGTAAATAGATATAAAGGGTCCAAAGAGACTGACATTACACAAAGAATGCACAGAAAAGTCTCTACACTTTTTTTTTTTTTGGGGGGGGGGGGAAAAAA
>KV751365.1:2303007-2329819 GCA_001698575.1 Mola mola | reverse complement strand
TCACGAGGGCAGACTCCTCCGTGCCTCCCTTTGTCTGCAGCCTCGCCGCTGACACATGCTAATATGCATCACAATTGAGCCATTCACACTGGAAAGGCCTATTTTCGGCCGGCAGCCAACCGTTGCGCGACTTTCTCAGAAACTGTGTAAGATCCCTTTTTTTTTTTTTTTTTTTTTTTTTTCCTTCCAAAAACGGTTCAGACAGTTTGACCCAATATTGGACGTGTCCAGAAAATGGTTGTGTCCACTTTGTCTGTGAGTCGGGACAGTCTTGATAAGGGCTGGCGTATAAATAAGTCTGAACGGTGGGACGAGTTATAAATAGTTTTCTCGGTTGAAAAGAAATGCACAAAAATATCCTCTGATCTATTGATCCTGCAGTCGCTGCCAACAAAGCGAACCCAGTCTTCAGGAGATGGAGACGACAGACTGGTTCCAAAAGCAGCCTTCTGTTTTACATTTCAACATATTTGGTGCTTTTTTTTTTTGTTTTAGTTTTTAGTTTTTGTGAGGTGCTCTGGACGCTTGACAAAAACTAGGCGGCCCGAAGTGTCGTCCGACCGCAGGCAAACACGTCCGCCTCTGTGAACGCCCACACCCTCAGGCGGGATGCAGATTTCTCCTACGGCAGTAAAACAGCTGAAGTGGACGTCTGAGGAAAAGAAAAAACATGATAGAGACGTTCAAAACGTGGCCTGTTTTCCGCAGTCCGAGCGGCTTCAGAGAAAAGAGGGTAATTAATATTAGATAATGCAGTAATAAGCGTTTATTAACAGTCATTTGATGTGCCAAGTAATCATTTTCCATCGATCTTCATGTTAATTCATATGTTATTCAGTAACGATACTGTCGAGTGTCATTAAAGGGATACGTGGTTTCAGTCACAACATATGGGTCACAAAGAGCATTAATAAATGGTTAGTTCAGGTTCACAAATGCTTTGTTACTGTTAGGCTTAGGTGGCCTTCTGCGTCCAAATCGCTTCTCATTGTATCACTGAACTGCTAGTTAATGGGTAAACTAATGTTTGCAGTATGGGTAGAAACTATTGAATGAGTACTTTAGTTAACACCGGACTCAATGACTCAATAACGAACAGTTAGTAAATGCTTATTACTGCATTAACTGACGTTAATGAATGTTCCAAACATGTTATTTCTGCCTTTTGCTCTGCAATCCATGAATTCTATTAGAAAACATGGAAGGAACCAATCCTGACTACTTGCAGGGGCTGGGGCTTAACGTAGCAGAAGTTCATTCAGTTGTTGTTGTTTTGGTTTTTTTTTTAATCCTGATGGTTTCTATTTCCTTGGAACAAATGATGAATAGATAACAACAAACTCACAATGCAGAAATATTGGTTATTAGACAAACTGTCATTGGACCTGACGTCCTACCAAGAAGGTATCTGCTCATTTTAATGGCACCGTCAGCACGGTGGACGACCTGCTTTGTACTGATCCATCAAGTCATTTCCTCCCGTGAACTTGAGAACCTACATACTAGATGCCTTTTGTGTTCACTTTTAACCCGAGTGTTGGAGTTGGTGTTAATGTTGTCCCGTGGCTCCAGGATCTCTCCGTTTAATGACTTTATTAAGGTGTTTGGACCATAAAAAGGCCCTGATATTACACATGTAAAATATGGAGGCAGACGCTGACTTCCCACGGTCAAATAAGTGACACAAAAAGGCGTCGCTTCTCGACGACTCGTGCCGAGACCCACGTCGGTCTCAGCGGCGCACTGGTCGAAGCGTGTCCAATGTGTTGGCTCTGTTATGAGTTCACAGACGGTGTGATGGAGATTAGTGGGCCTTATTGCGATCTGCGCCATCAGAACAACACCCGGCCGCCAAAAGGAGGGCCCGGGGAGGCAGCTGTGAGTCTGTGTCGGAGCAGATAGGAGAAGCCACCAGGGACCGATGATTGCCAAGAACTAACGCCTCAATTTAGAGTCTGACACGCTGCCTTCGAAGGCATCATCTGTTCCTAAATGAGTGGGATGGCTGTCGTGCGATCGGAAAAGTCGGCAGTGATGCAGTAGGATTGTCATTCAGTCGTTCGTTCAAGCCTTCACATGAGCCTTGAAAAGTCAGTGCCAGGGATTGGAAGGGCTTGGCCCTTTAGTGAACAAATAAGGTTGTTAAATTAAATAAGATGGAAGAAAATAACACCCATCACAATTTTTCTAACCTTAAATGGCCTCTTTAAAATGCATGTTGCTCCCGAACAGCACTGCAAACTAATAATGCTCAGTTTACAGCGTCAAAACTGTAGATTCTGACATTTGCAAAGCCGGATATTTTGCACCGGTTCTGTATAAGGGAGTGAAATGATGACGACTACTCAGCAATAAGCTTTTTTCATTTCGCTGCCTTTCAACGTAACATCGAGCTTTTGTTTTCGCATCCATTAAT
Source organism: Mola mola (assembly GCA_001698575.1). Lineage (NCBI taxonomy): Eukaryota > Metazoa > Chordata > Actinopteri > Tetraodontiformes > Molidae > Mola > Mola mola. The sequence continues at coordinate 2,327,403 of KV751365.1, read as the reverse complement.
TTAGCTTACTCAGATATAAGTGTATTGAAAAGTTTTCCCTATTTAAAACAAACTCTAGATGCTGACAAACACTTAACCTAATCTCACTGGGGTTCGGACGCTGCCGGCAGGGACGAGAGAAGAGCGTGCCGGTGCCGAGAGGCTGCGTGAGGACGCGCAGAACTCGGAGTGCTGCCTCGGGTTTGATCAGCGTCTTACAAGCCGCTTAAAGGGGAATTATTATGTCTTGTCTGGACAAGTTGTCACACGCGAAGAGGGATTACCGAGTTCAAGAAGCAATGGGAAACCTGTAGACGATGGAGGAATTAGTTCGAGTTCCTCGCCTGGAAATGTGTCAGAGACGGTGGATTCCTGATACCCCACCTGAACCTGTAACAGTCCCAGTGAGCTCGAGGGGGACGTGCGTGTCGGAATGTGTCATTTATGGAAAGAAGGCTATGGACCAAGTCCGTTTGACGACACGCGACAGATGTTTTCCCATCGCGTCTTGACGACAGCAGTGTGTCTCGCTCAGTGTTGGTTATTGTGTCATTAGGGGGATTTAATCTTGGAGTCTGAAAAGAAGAGATAAATGCTTCACTGCATAACATCATTAGTCTTAGAAATGAGATTTGGGGGAACGGAGGGGTTTTTTGATAAGCACGGCTCGTATTTCTATTAAATGATGCATTTGTGGAGCTGTCGGGAGCTTTTACTGATCATATTTACAGACTAATGTCCCTCTTTAGATATGAGACTAATGTCCCTGGAGCACATTTGCTGGTTCCAGCTTTGTATAGTATGAATGTTTGCTGCTTTTCTTTATCATCCCTGATGATTTTGATCGGACAGAAGTCCCTTTGTACCAGATGAAGTGATTAATTCTGTCTAATAATAGTCGTTAGCTGCGGCTGTGGCCGAAGGTTTGCTAAAACCGAGTGTAAACGCTCTCTGGCGTGTGCTGGCGGTGGAAGACGAGTGGAGGCGGGAGCGAGGCGAAGCCGTCATATGATCCGCCTCGACTTTGACAAAGCTGGCTGTGTTCTCCCTGGAGACGGCTGTTGGTTCCGCGAGGACGCATGCATCAGCTGATGCTCCTCTGTTTGGCTGGTAGCTGCAGTGTGCGCTGATCCTTGGGTTGCCAAGAGGAAGTGATTACCTTATGGTGTTGATCTGGATCAATTTTCAAACATAAACATGATTGTTTTGAACCTTATTTCAGCATCACTGAGCAGTGGCATTTGATTTTTTTTTTTTTTTTTTGGCGGTGTACTGCAGGCAATCTGAGTGCTGTCTCGTTTTTGATTTGACACCTTTGTTTGTCCCATCTTCACCAACCTTGACCATCTGGCAGAGGAGGGAGTGTTGGCCGGGGGAGGGTGTACATGAGATGTCTGATAGGATAGCAGATGTGTAGACAGCTGCGCTGATCATTTGATGGGTCCTGGTAAGGTGATACATGGGCTATTAGTGCTTTTAACAAGCCGGGCGTCGTAGAGCAGTTTCCAGAGCATCCAGCTGCGCAAAGAAATCAAAATAAATGAAAAAGTTCACTTTTCTTCCTTCATTTCTAAATGTCAGCGATTTTTTTTCCTAAAACAATTAGCCTCGAATGAACAAGGCCAACACCAAAAACAAAACCGACCCGCCGCCATTGCTGTTTTTCGTCACTGTGGTTTCTTGGCCGTGACAACAATTCAAAAGCTCCGTCCAAAGGGAATTAAGTAATTCAACAAAACTTTGCTGAAGTGGCACAAACAGCCTTTTCTTTCCACCGCCACATCGGGCCAGAACACTGTTTTTACAGCAGCAGCAGGATTTTCTCGAGACTGGCTCATTTCCCTGTGGTGGCAAAAGGGAAATTAAATGTTGAAGTCGGAAATATTGTGGAAAAACTTCCAAAAGCGACGCCATAAACCCGAAAGAATCGAGTGTTCTGTCTTCTCCCCTTATTGGTGATGAATTATTCCTTCCTGGTGCTTGTGTGATTTATTGACGAGTCATTTGACAGTAATTTACTCCCCTGTCCACAGCCAGACCACCGCATCTCATTCACGATCACTTTAGAGAGGCCCGTCGGCTTTGAGCTGCCGGGGACGAAGGAACACTTGAAAGGAAATCTGATTGACATAAATGAGGGCCGTGTTTCACAGGAGAGTGTCGGTTCTGATTACTAAACCCGTCAAAAACATGCGTCACGTGAGCCGACCCGGGGTCAAATGCTTTTATCATGCAGTACGTGCAATCACGGTAGGGCGAGTTTGAATTTGTAACGTTCTCTTGGACATCATCAGGGTTACGTTCAGGCAGAATTCCAGTATTTTTCAACATGAGCCCTATTTCGCCAACTGCGAGGGTCTAAAACCCTCCAGTGTAACTCCAGTGTGGAGTTCACTCGCTTGGAATGTTTAGTTTGACGAGGCTACGCAACGCAACAGGGTCTGAAAACTACACTCAAAATGTTATGTTTACGAATGACAAACATTCCAATTCTAAGTTGTTTGTCTTTCCTCAGCATCGGAACGCAGCGGAAAACAGCGTCACAGTGACTTTACAGTTATTGACTCAAAACCCTGCAGAATTCTCCTTTTAAGGAAGACAAACCCAGCAGGGGGATTGAATAATTCATGTGGCTGATCCAGCCATTGATTATGCTTTTTCAAGAATGGAAAGGATCCAAAGATTGACTGAAGAGAATCTTTATATACAATTTAAAGTAAAACAGCTTCTTTTAAGCAGATTTTGAAGGTCACATTTTGCATTGTGATGTGTCGTTTATGCAGGGGAAGAACTGGTTGTGGCAGGTTGTGTGAGGAAGCGGTGCCGGACTAGTAAATGATGCCGTTTTAGTGTAACACCGTTGTATTTCAGCGGTAGTGCAGCAGTAGCTCCAGCCGATAGACTCAGCAGTGCGTGTGAGCGACCAGTGTTTTCCCAGGCGACCTTTCCTCTCGTTCCTGCAGGACCACTGGGCCGTGTGTGTGTGTGTGTGTGTGTGTGTGTGTGTGTGTCGAAACAGGATAAGGGGGGTTAAGATAACAAACCCCCTGTTGTTTGATGAGTGACACGAGAATGAAAATGGAACAAATGTTCACCAACAGTAGACTGAATATGTATTTTCTTTTCTTTTCACCTTGGCAGGTTTTCTCCCTCTGTGGCCTCTCTCTCCGGTGGGGTACCCCATGGGTACATTTCAGATCCCTTTCTGTTCTCTCTGTATATGCTGCCCTTGGGTTCTATTTTTAAGAAATATAACGTAAGGAGACGTTATATTTCTTATATTATATTATATTTCTTTTGTTTTGCTGACGATGTGCAAATTTACTTGCCGTTAAAAACTAATAACACAGATTCATTGCAGCCATTTGTTAAATTGTTTGAGAGATCTCAAAACTTGCCTGGATCTGAACCATCTCTGCCTAAATGAAAATAAGACAGAAATTGTCGTATTTGGTCGTCCTGACCAGCTTGGATGGCTGTGCTGATTGTAACTCTCTGTATGTGGGTTTCGATCAGTCGTCTCTTCGTCGACTACAAACTAATAACACAGATTCATTGCAGCCATTTGTTAAATTGTTTGAGAGATCTCAAAACTTGCCTGGATCTGAACCATCTCTGCCTAAATGAAAATAAGACAGAAATTGTCGTATTTGGTCGTCCTGACCAGCTTGGATGGCTGTGCTGATTGTAACTCTCTGTATGTGGGTTTCGATCAGTCGTCTCTTCGTCGACTACAGGCAAAATGCAGAATGTTGCTGCTCGGCTTCTAACTGGGACCAGAAAACATGAGCACATTACTCCAGTGTAAACCTCCCTCCGCTGGCTTCCTGTCCGCTTCAGGATTGACATTAATTTTTTATTACTTGTATTTAAGGTTTTAAATGCCTTAGCACCTCCTTACGCTTATACTCCAGTTAAAGCTGTGAGGTCGTCCAGTCGGATGGTTCAGACTCAAACGTGGAGACGGCCAAGGGTTTTCAGTGGCTGCTCCTGATCTCTGGAATAGTTTACCTATTAAATTAAGAACTGCTCGGACCGTTGAAACTCTCAAGTCCTTGCTGAAGACTTGCCTTTTTTTCAATGACCTTCAAGTCGAGTTGAACTCTGACACCTTGTCTCCACATATTGTTTGTGTGTTCTGTTGCTTTGATGTGCTTTTGTGTTTTAAAATGTGCCATATTAATAAATTTGACTTTTTCATATTTTGATATTCAGAATAAACAACCAAAAACATTTAATCCTCCAGATTTTTTAAGATTCTTCTTATTCTTCTTATTATTTATTATCTGCATACATGTTCGTTTTTTTTTTAAATACAGAGTTCAGGAAGTATCATTCAGTTTGAGACTAAATCAAAATTGAAATACTTGACAGCTCCTTTTACATGGTGATTTTCAATTTTCAATTATTTTCCATCCAAACAGCTCTCCGAAACTAAAGAAGCAAAGATTAGTAAGCGTGACTGAACAGTGAACATGTTCATTCACTTCACTGGAACCAATCCGGGTTCATTACCACCGACTCCAACAGTAACACCGGCATCACAACTGGAGCACATCTTAGATGTAACACACAGTTTACAGAGGAAGAGCTGCCGCTGAGGAGGAAATACTTGGTTTTTGGATTATTTAAGGCTGGATCAAGCTCCCAGGAAGAGCGCCAGGATCTGAAGCTAGTTTGTTCTAGTGGCCAAATCGTGTAAGTACAAGTACGCACAGGGACCCTGAAAGACTTTGGCTTTAAAATGGGGTGGCAGCCCCTGCAAAAATGACTCCTTTTGAAAACAGAATTGGGTCGATTCTGTCTGATTACATTCTTGAAATTAAGAAGTAGAACCGCATTATTTGGTTGTTTAGTTCCGCGTCAAGTTAGCAAACGCTGAAGCTGAATATAGCTACTCGATGGGTGGAAGTCTCCTACACACCTGCTTTATGGGCCCCACAGTGTAGAACATCCAGGTCATTTTAACCCGGAAGTCCATTGTTTTTGCATTGTCATTCGTCACCGAGCGACTTTTGTAGGAATTGACCGAGCCCCGCCTCTGACGCTGTATCTAGTCTTATCTTAGTAGGTCAGTGGTCTAGATCGCATTCTTTGACCTGAACAAAATAAGACAGTGTGCTATCAGTTTCTCAAACGGGAACATGGAGCCCTGGTAGGTGCTCATGCAAATAGAAGATAGAGTAGAAGAGTCCATTAGAGAAAATGTGCTATCAGCAGCACTTTGGGGTTGTGTTTCAGTCCACCTTTTTAATATATTCTTAAAAAAACTCTGTTATAAAGCTCTATTAGGCTGACCGTCCTCACCATTGAGATGTTTTATTAGCCTCTCAGCCACTGCGGCGTCTGAGGCTAACCTCAGCTCTCCCGAGTAGTCCAACACAATGAATCAAGAAGCTTTAAAAAAAAAAAAAAAAAAAAAAAAAAAAAAAAAAATAATTAAAAGTCCTGTTTAAAGACCTCGACCCTTTTACGCATTAAAGATGATATTGAAGCGGCTGCTAACGTTTTACCTTCACCGTAATATTAAGCAGAATGTCGATACCATTATGTATATTAAGTATAACTCAAAAATTGCACTTTGAGTAAATTGTGGTACATGTGTTAGGGGACTGTACGGCCTTGGTGGAGGTCCGCGCTCTCTGAGTGCCACCCTCTCGTTTCTAATCTCACAATCTGACGATCAAATAAATTGTAGAAAGACGTTGGTTGGCCTGAGAGGACCGATGTGGCCTTGCCAACAAAACCGAAGAGACTGTGGTAGCAGACTTAACGATCGAGACGCTGACGCAGCCAAATGCTTAAAAGAAGCAGACAACATCCAGGAGTGATTACTTCCCATGCTGGAAAAGGTAAACATGCCCATCAGCAGCCCTGCATGCTGCCTGCCGTAGTGTGCTTGACTACAGTGGGGCAAAACACCCACAATCCTACCTTGTGTAGGGATGTAACAAGAAATGTGGGTTTTTTTTTAAAGCGATAACATAAATGTGCATTAGTCCGTAGCATGTGCACATGTTGTTAATTCATTATGAAAGACAGCCAGCTGAAAGGTGAGCCGAGCGCCTCCTGTTTCACCGTGCGGATGCTGCCCGCGAGTCTTCATTAAAGTTTACTCCAGGCGGTGAATATCACATCTCAGCACTTGACACCAGCCGCTGCGCACGCTGGGATTTCCACTCGGTAGGCCCAGTAGGTCAGGCTCTTATCTGATTTATTTCACAATGCTTTTATCCCCTCGGGTCCACGTGAGGCTGAGCAACCGTGTTTAATGGATGCAAATGAATGCACCCGACTTCATATCTGCGCGTGAGACGTGAGCAGTTGTAAAGTACTGATGTAAGAGAAGCCCTGAGGGCAAAATCAAAATTCAAAAAGCCGTATAAAAAAAGTCCATAAATAGCATGAATAGTAAATAAAAGCCTTAGTTTATTAATAGTGTCGATGATGTAGAGATTCTCCTGTCTTTTGTTGTGGATTTGCATGATATTAGCGGGATGCTTGCGAGTGTTTTGAAAACAATTGCCTCTAAGACTTTGAGTCTTTCTCGGCGTTTGAAACGTTTGCTCGTTTTTGCTGTTGGGGCTGTTCACCGACTCTCTTCTTGTGGCCTGATGTAAGAGATGCTAAGTCAGCTCAGCGTGACTGGCGGCTCCAGGCTCTCCTTTGACACATCAGGATCCCTGTCAGGAGTGACTCCTGGGTGACGGGAAGCGTGTGTCAGTGCGTTACTCTCCGTGTGTAGCTTTTAAAGAATGCTGTCGTTAATGCAGAGACAATTAACATTTTTTGATGTGATTTAATGCGTACTGCCCTGGTCAACCAAATACCCTTCAGTAATGGGCCATGAAATCTGCTACCAGTGCTGTTTTCTTTTTACTACACTGAAATACAACCAATGCGATTATAGATCACTAGTTTCATTTACATTCAAACTCTCTAAAACTACAAATCTGGGTCCCGGATGAGCTTCTATAAAAACTGCAGAATATGTTTTCAAGAGATGCTCGCTGCGACTTTATCTTTTAAGGAGACTCGGGGTTCACACTGGGCTTTAACATAGATGTTAAACCCCAAAATTCAGCTTTTGACAGTAAGAACGAGGAGGAAGGCGACTCTCCTCCGCCGGTTCAAGCCTCTGAGCTCTGGGAGGCTCCATAATGTATGTGTTTAAATCATTCGTACCAAATGTCACCCTGAAGCCCAGCGATCGCGCACAAGCTGGTTTATTCTTTACCAGTGTCGCTTAAACAAGTGCACACTTTAATATATTCTAGACTCATTACCAAAAAAAGGATCTTTTCTAAGATATTGTCATCAGCTTGTGCTCATAACATTGATGTTTATATGCTGCATTAGCTGCTGATTCTATTTTCTGTCTTAACTTTGCATCAACACTTTACAATAAGACAGATTTGTTCTTGCTTCACTATCAACCAGCCACAAAGAAAGAAAGAAAGAATGGCACGAACCAGTAACGACTCTTTCATTTCTGAATACTGAACCACGGATTACACTTTTTACATAAATAAAGTGCAGTGAACACATTAAAATCAAACTACTGAAACATCTGTTCCTGTTTGAGCTCACGGGAAGTGTTACATTATGCAGAATGGTTAAGTTATCCATCCTCATTTCATGATTCAGACAATTAGCTGCTGATTTTCCCCACAATTGGTCCTTAAACAACAGAACAAAGAGCAGAGATTTTAATCATTCCAAGATGTAGTATAATATAGATTCATATTCACATCCAAGGCATTTTCTGTAGCATTCGTGGTATTGATAGTTGTCGGATCTGTGACCTTTTTGAACTCTGTGGCTCAGAATATTACATTTCGACGCGATTTGAAGGAGTGTACCTTTATTTTGAAATTTACAACTGCCGCGATCACATCCGGAAATGCAGCTGTGGAGGGTTCAGACGGAGCCCGAGAACAACAGGAGTTACGGTCTTGGTTGTGTATCGGCAGAGCTGTTAAATACCTGCTGAAGCTCTAATGTGAGCGTGTGGAAACCGGCCTGTGTACCGATTCCTGTTGCATAAGGTGGACTAATCCACGCACGGTCCATTCGGCCCGGTGGGCAGCTGACGGGCCACTTACGGGCACTAATCTGACATTTTCTTTTTTTCTGAGAGTAGTATAAGTGGAAACTGTTGAGGTCCCGGCCAACCGTCCAGCAGGCAGCTGACGAAGGGCATTTGGGTTCAATCGAGCGAAGCAAGTATGCGAAGCCTGTGCATCAGAGCTCTCTTAAGAATCCACAGATGTTATAGCTGCACGCCCCCTTCAAGAGCTCCAGGACTTCAGCATTAGCACCAGCTGAGTTGTCTGAATTGTAAACTCACATTAAACATGTTCACGGGCATTTATTCATCACTCTATCTGCTCTATTCCCGCTCATCAAACATGTTCTCCTTTATCTTTCAAAACATTCCCCAGGAAGTTACAAACTGTACGTAGACTGAAAGAAGGCAGAAGGTTTGGAAAAGACTGTTGACTCTCTGACGACACTAAGTTCACTCTGGATGGGACAGTTAGCGCGCTTCTGTTAGCCAGGGGCTGACTCTAACTCCCCCGCAGGCAGCGGCCCCCCCAGCACTGTAATCGGACACCAGCCTGCATCTTCGCCCGGAGGAAGAGGCAGCGTGGCGCCGCCGCCGCCTGCATGCCGGGCATTTTTAAATGCTGATTTCACCCAGATGGGGGACAGCGAAGTGCTCGGGCCCCGTTATGGGCACACAGGTTTGGGAGGTTACACATTGTGAAGCAGTGACTCATGTTGAGTCCTGGCTGCGCAGAAAGCCTCCTGGCACATCGTCTGGCTTATCGATGGACACAAGGCGACAGAGCATTCTGGCAACCGTCGTGAGGGCGCATATTTTGAGTGATTTGCTGATGTGCGCACACAGATGTTTCCGTGGTTTATCCCCCCTCGGGAAATGATGAATCCATATTACCTTTGGATGGGGACATGAATCGTGCCTGGATGAGTAACAACGGCCCTAAAAAGGGAAACAAGTGTAACCGTCTTTGGAGAGAAAGTTGTTGTAATGTTTAAATAACCCAACTCTTTACTTTATGGCATGTATCAGAGAAGATGAGCCTCTATGGATGAGATATGACCGATGTAGAATTTCTGGGGGCCGATTCCAATACTAGGGAGTAAAAACATCCAATATCTTGTCACGGCCCAGCCGTCTATCAGGTACAGGGTCTGGGGGATTCAATAAGGCAGAGGCACACAGGGAGGGTCTGAATCAAAGTCGTTTTACTAGAAATAGGTCAACACCTGGAAATCTAACTAGATGGCAAAGGTAGAATTTAAGGAAGAGGCAAACTCAGTAGTCAAGATCCAAGCAATGATCAAAAACACGAGGAAAAAACACTGGACTGCTCACTAGAAAGACAAGACAATCTGGCCCAGGAGGGAAGGAACACAGGGTTTAAATACACAAGGGAGAGGTAGACAATTAGACACAGGTGAGACACATTAGGGAGGAGAGGCAATCACACACACCTGAGGGACAAGACTTGACAGGACATGGGGAATACATGACACAAAAGTTATTTAGGAAACACCGAATGACCCTAACAGACAGACACTTAACACCACCGGACCCTGATACCGTCAGACCAAAACAAAGACATGGGACTGAAGTACATTAAAGGAGAAAAGTTCCAGCTAACTTAAGAGAGGTAAATCTTTAAAATGAAAATAACACAGAGAATTAGAGGGTAACTCCAACAGAAGGTGACGTGGAACCAACTGATGAGCCTGACGGGGCGGGTTTTATGCCCTCAGGAAGCAGCTGCCTCCAATCAACAATCCGCTCCGCCATCCAGGAGCAGCCAGAGCCACGCCCACACAGGACGCCGTGACGGAGGCCCTGCGGCTGTCGCAGTCAGACGCAATGGAGGCAAAATATTTATAGATTAACGATGAACAAATGACACTGAAACAGTAACCTCAATGCAATAATTATACATCACCTTCAAACCTAAATATTTATATCAGCCGGGCTGCACACCGCTGAATACCCCACCATCTTGTTCAGCGTGTCAGTTTTGGCGGGAGAAATCACGATTTAGCAACAAATGTGTTGAGTCGTTGGTATCGATCGATGCACCGATCAGCTGTTGGACATTACACACGGAAAACGGTCGATGTACTTGCATTAAAGGAACTATTGTTGTTCAGGGAGTGACACGTGCTGTGTGCTTTGTGCTTTGACAGAGTTCAATATGGAGCGCAATCCGTCGGACCATCCGCGGCCCAGCACCATATTCCTCAGCAAGTCCCAAAACGACGGTGAGTAGCTTTGTTTCGCTCCACTCGACTGGCTGGCACCAGTCTGCGGCCGGCATCGCTGTTAACATCTCACTCAGAGCTCCGGCGTCCCGCGGGAAGGCTGGCCGGTCACACCGGAGCAGCGCGGCACGAGGCCCTGGGAACAAACAGGACAATGCAAGCTTTCTGACGCTGACGCAGATGTGAATTATCGGATAGAATCTATGTAAAATGTAATCCTTGGCGTGGTGCAGACGTTAGATGCTCTTCTGGATCTTGTTTGGTGTTTAATCCTTCTTCTGCATGGGCGTCTTCAGACACAAAATTGCATGGTGATTACTTTGCCAGCTGTAAAAACGAATGAAGTTGAAAATCAAAATCATGATTTATTTATTATTTAATAGATTAAATAAAATGTTTGTTTACCAAAGAGACACAGATCTCCAGTATTTTACAAGTGAAAAAAAGGTGTTCATTTTGGTATAAAATCTGAACTCTCGTGAGTATGAGCTGACCCAGTGGGGCTTTCCTGACCTCTGTGCTGAGAACCAAAGTTAGTTAGTTTAATTCAGTTAACTGTGTCCTGGATTAGAATTTTGGATTCTAACACAATTTGTATGACACCTGCAAAGGTCGATAACTTCTGCTTAAGTGTAGAATATTGTTTCCACTTGAACACGAGCGGCGATCCTGCTGCACATGGAGTAAAGGGTTTTTTTGGTTCCTGTGTTTTTCAGAGGTCCCCCACAGGAGCGGTGAGTAGTCCTGACTTTGACTTTGTCTCCCTCTTGTGGTGGAGCAGCGCCCTGCTCTTAATGCTCTGCTCAGTGTTTCACTGTGACCATTAACATGCTCAAGTGTGTTCACTCCTTGTGATGCCTTTTGCTTCTTGTGATAAAAGCTTTTGTTTTTTGGTTTGATGCATTTTGGGTATTTTATTATTTCGCAGTTGTCCGTGGAGAAATGTTAAACATTTTGACGTGTTTTTTTGTTTTTTTTTTCTTGCAGTGCGAGAAAAACGGAAAAGCCTCTTTGTCAACAATGTAAGTGTAAAGTTCTGTTCCTCCCCACAAATTTCCATTTCTTGTCATTTAAACAGTGAACCAACCCTCACATTTACCAGCAATTCACTACTTCCAGTCAAGCTGGCCTTTGTTGTTTTTAGATTGGAACAAGAATTGAAAGGAAGCAGTCACATTCTTTGGCCGCATGTCGCTGATCCTCCTTCCCTCCGTTCATGACACCCTCGCGTGCCTTACGTGGGCCAGACAAAAACATGTTCAGTCTAATGACAGTCGTTGTGTGTGTCTGTGTGTGTGTGTGTGTGTGTAGCAGGGAACGTCAAGGCGGAAATACAGCTCGTGTTCCACAATCTTCCTAGACGACAACACAGTCAGCCAGCCCAACCTCAAATACACCATCAAATGGTAAAAACGTAACCAGCTGTCACAACACAGATTGTTTATTTATCTGTGCTGGAAACATATTGACGTGTCTCCTTTATTTTCTCTTGACAGCGTAGCACTGGCGATTTACTACCATATAAAAAACAGGTGGGGCTCCGTGTCATTTCACTGGTTTCCATAAACAGCATGACAACAAGATAACAACAGAATCGACGGTCATAAATGTATCTGCGTGGACTTCAGTGTGAAATAAGTATAGACGTTATGAAAAAAGCATATGTTTAGTCTATCTATGGTATTAATTGTGTGTTTTTTTTAAAGATTGGTTGCTCTGTGTGAGGTTTTGTCAGTGCATATTTTTAAAGGTCAAATGTTGTCTTCAAACTAAAGACTAGAACCTTCACTTCCAAAACGTATATAAATATATCAATAATTTCATGAAAATCACATTTAGCCCATTTTAACACGTCCATGTGGTGTTTTACGATGCACATGGTGACTGTAATCAGCAGCCGGCGTTACGGCTGAGGGCTTTTCCTTTCACTCTTCCATCCACAGACGACAGTTTCCGATAAACTAATTCTGACAGCCTGGTTTCTACGTGTGGAAAACAGAACCAGCCAATCCTGATGACTTGTGTGGGCGGGGAAGAAAAATTATCATTCTGATACATCAACTCGAGTAGCTCCTCCTCTTCCTCCTGGGAATCCGTTTCCGCGGCTGAATGTGCAGCGTATAGTAGACTAGTTCTGGTTGCAGGTGAGGGGGCGGAGCCATGAGGGGAGAGGAGGCAGGGCTAAGGCGGCTCATTCATAGACGCCCGCAGCCTAGATGAGGCAGACGTGGAAGAATGTCTGTCATGAAAAAGTTACAGTAAATAGTCTTACGAAACAGAAGTGAGTTTTTCATGGTTGAATCGGTAGAAATATGAAACGGAAGCTGATTCAATTAAATGAAATTAATGACGTCTACAAAACATTGACGGCAGCAACAACATCCGTCAGCTGTAATCGTCAGAAGTTATGAACGCAGGAACATTTGTAACATCGTAACTATTCATAATCGTATCAACTGCGGCAACCGGAGTTTCCTCGAATCAGATGTCTGCGATGCAGTGAAATGACCCACCAGGTTGTTGTTTTTCTCTCTCCTGCAGGGACACAGATGGAGGAATGCTGCTTGATATATTTGATGAGAAGCGTCACCCTCTTTCAGTAAGAGCTTCACATTTTGACATCAGTGCACTGCACCGACGTCTTCGGCCACCATTTCATGTTGTCGTTCTAGTATTTCAATCACATCATTCCGTTCAAAATGCCAAAAAAATCACAGAATTAAACAGACACGAAAGGCCGCTCTCAGGAAATCAGCAAACAAACCTAGAAACTCAAGATGTGGAGTTTGGAAAATTGTTTAAAAGAAAGCTTGAAAAGCTTGTTTTTTGTTTTTTTTTTTTCTAAATTTTAGTTCAATGGTTGTTTCTTAAAGAGACTGATGAATAAATCTGGATGGTCATTGAAAATGTGACCTGTATCACTCGTCTTGAATTTGCACATCTCTTGTTGGCGTCCTCATTTTCTTCCTCCTCCCGCTCCTCTTCTTTGTTCCGACAGAAGTCAGAGGTGCCTCTGGACTACGACCGGCACGACCCGGAGCAGAGGCAGATCTACCGGTTCGTCCGGACGCTGTTCAGCGCGGCTCAGCTGACGTCTGAGTGCGCCATCGTCACCCTGGTGAGATCCTTCAGTCTTCAGAGAGGTTTGTGACCTCACGCAGTTTCGGCTGAGGCCTCGGGGGGGTTTCAGGCAGCGATGACTGTGGTTCCCTCCGGCTGCAGCAGTAAAATGGATGAGTCACACACGTCAGATCAGCATCGCGCTTCAGGGCCGGAGGCACAGTGTCTTTGGGTTGTGAGTGTGATATCTCAAGAACGCTCTGAAGAATTTTCTTCAAACTTCGCACAAATGTCCACTGTGACTCGAGGATGGAGTGATTTGATTTTGAAGGTCACGGGTCAAAGGTCAAGGTCACCACGGGGGAATTGTGAACACAAAACCAACTCAGATTAAAGCTGCTGACAACTGGCTTCGATCAGTAGACGGTGAAGAGGGTGAATTGGTTAAATCGTGGAAACTTAAACATTGTGAGGTCGCAGCACGATGGGATTTTTGGCACCTTGTTACTTCTATAACTCAGCGCCCTGAATTTCCTCTCCCGAAATACCAGTGAAACAAGAAGAGATCTTGTTGATCTAGAAATCCACCTGAGCCTCGTTGACTTTGCCGATATTCATGTTCAGATTTGTCCAACTGAAGTTATCACAGCATCATATGACATTCGTCACTATCTTTATTTCACCACCTTTTCTAATTTGATTTAATGTGAGTTAATTTGCCCAACACCCCCCCCCCCCCCGGACACTTAACTCGCTCTGTAATCCAAAGTTCACTACAAAACATGGACCTAAACCTTTAAAAACAGTAAGATTTCTAACTAGAGATGTTCTGATCAGTCCGGATACAAGTGTGTTTTCATATACGGTGTATTCCTGCCACACTGCCAAAGTACAGCCTTGCACGTTTCTTCCCGTAGGTCTACCTGGAGAGGCTCCTGACATACGCCGAGATCGACATCTGTCCGAGCAACTGGAAGAGAATCGTCCTGGGCGCCATCCTGCTGGCCTCCAAGGTCTGGGATGACCAGGCCGTCTGGAATGTGGACTACTGCCAGATCCTCAAGGACATCACTGTGGAGGACATGTGAGTTTGGTTACTGCTAAGGAATGAGTTTGGTGAGCTCAGTAATTGGAACAAAGCAGCCAAGATTTTTGCCTTCGATCAAAAATGCCATCATGAAGGGTCACTAGAAATTCATCCCTGGACACATTACAACACGTGAAGGGATGTTTAATTTGAGGAAAGGAAGACACGTGTATGTGTGTGATTAAAAACGGGACCGAATGTGAAGAAAAGTGGAATGAACCTTGTTTCGCATGTTTTGTCACATATGAAAACTGCTCTGACCCTGAAACCTTCCACTTGCCGGGTCACAGACTTGGGGGGGATATAAGGTGTGGGATTGTTTATCACAGCCACCGGTTCAGTCCGGTGCTGCAGGGAGTGTCGACGTCGCGAGTGACCGTCCGCCTCATGTCGTTCTAACAGGAACGAGCTGGAGCGCCAGTTCCTGGAGCTGCTGCAGTTCAACATCAACGTGCCGTCCAGTGTCTACGCCAAGTATTACTTTGACCTCCGGTCGCTCTCAGAGTCCAACAACCTCAGCTTCCCCCTGGAACCGCTCAGCAGAGACAAAGCCCGGAGGCTCGAGGTGCTTCAGCTCAGCACTGTCCAACCCCCCCCAACATGCTTTTATCTCAGTGTCATTTTGTAGCTGACAGCAGTGTCTATAAATGATGAACTTTGGGGTTTTTCAATGTCACCGAAAGGTGAAAAAAAAAACAGTTTTGGGGGATAACTCTCGAGTGAATTGGCACAGAGAGGTCCAAATGGTGTCACTTGTTACTGGCTAGAGATGATTAACTTTTGGGCTTTTCTAGGTCTTAACTCCAAAAGGAGCTGACCTACAGAGGTGTAAATTGTGTCATGTTGTAGTTAATCCCAGCGTCAGACACATAGCCAGAACCGCCTGGCTCTGTAGTTCACGTGCTCCCCTTTAGATGGCGCCAACACATGCTCATTTATTGCACAGAATGACTTGGACAAAAAAACAAAGCAAAAACCACAGTCTGGTAGAAAGCTCACGATAATTAGATGTAAAAGGAGGCTATTGTTTAGGGATTATGTAAATCTACCGGACGGATTTAACAAAATTTGGGAAGTGGTCGGATGGGAATTTAGTTCTGGATCCGGGAGTTTGATTTAAGGGGACCGCTGGACTAACTTCTCCACTAACATTTAAACCTGAATCTGTCAAATGTAGGTTGCCTTTATGAAACCCTGCGCCTCTCCTCCTTTCAGGCTATTTCCAGGCTGTGTGATGACAAGTACAAGGACGTGAGGAGAGCTGCAAGGAAGCGTTCAGCCAGCGTGGACAATCTCTGTGGAATCAGATGGGTTCCCGCCATCCTCTCATAGCCGCGGACTGAACGCTGGCATCGGGCTGCCGACTCTGAAACGCACCGTCGAGTTCACAAGCTTCAGGTCGGGCACCCGGACAAGACCACGACGTGGGATTAGGTGGAGCTGTGACTGAAACCCGGAATGGCCGGTTTGGACCTTCACACCGAAGGAAAGACAGTGAAGGCCACGCCTGCAGTGACGGGATGTGAGGTTCCCAACTTTATGGGATGCCTTCGCGGTGCCTCGAGTCGTCTGTTTGCGTGATCTATTCAGAATAGATATATCTAACTTTGGACCCTCCAACAAAGTCGAGACAGCCTTGAAATCAAAATAGGACGTGGCCTGGTGAATTTTGAAAGATTCAACATAACTCACCTTTGAGGTGGTTCTGCAACGGAGTGAAGGATGTTATTTATTTTACACAGTTATGTGAACATTTGCAGGGCGCCAGAACCCGTAAGCACCCGCATCATTTCAAATACAGTAGCACAGCACTGGAATTTCTCCTGTTTATTTATTTCCTTTGACAACTCTTGGAATAATATAAGCGTACGCAAGTTTCTTCCTTTGAAAATGTCTTCGTCCAAGGTTTACAGCATTTCTAGCGCGCCTCTCGAAACTCAGGTAGTCCGTTTAACCTTCAGATTTATTCGGATGCTCCTCGTTTGGACACACTGAGGGCTACGGCACAACTCACAACAAGTGACAAGCTGAAGATGAAACATTCCCAAAGGTGTCACTGATACATTCCTGTTGTCGGGATTCAAATAATCAAGCAATTATTACCACACATCTCCAGAGTTTCACATGAAATAATAAAAACTTCAGCATGTTTTCAGGTTGTGGTTGAATATTTGACAGATTTTGGTTCCATCCTAACGCGAAAGAGGCTAAATCAAATTTCTGAATCCCAAACAGAGGCTAGCATGCCTCTGTGCTGACATCTAGTGGATCTTGCTGGGATCTACGTCCCAATGATGTGGCGTCTTGACTCCTGTCAAGTACATTCATGAATGGTTGCATTTTATTCAGTTAGGACCAAAAAAATATCTAATTTAAGGATCAAACGGACAGGACAATTACAGCAAACAGCTACAGGATGAGCAGGACCAGTGAGGAGGGCCATACACAGAAATGGCTGCGTGTGGACCATCGCCACCAGATATACATTAAAAAAATCCAGAACATGTTCACTGTCGGTATACTATGTTTTTCATCTCACAGCTTTCCCAGCTTTTTAAAACTAAACGACATTCCGGCCTTGCAGCACCTGTGCTGTACAGAAAAATAGATGTTGCCCAAATGACAAAAAATGCCGCCTTAAAGTGTCAGATTTGCAACCCAGCGAATAAAAAAAGGAGAATTTATTTTGCTTAGAGAAGAGAAATTAGCCTTTAAAAGTGTTCTCTCGCATTCAAACTTTGATCCCATTCAGAATTAAATCCCACAATAAAAGAACAATGTTTAGTTTCAACACACGTTCACCAGAATACTGACTGTTTTATTTTTTTGTTTAAAAAGGCTACTGTCAAACAGCCGATGAGGTGTTTGTTCTCCCCACATTTGTCTCGAACAGTAAAAGCACTAAAATATCATTATTGCTGTTTGATGTATGAAGATTAAACAAAGCAAACAGGTTCGATGTGAAATATTTCTGGATGTGTTGATTTTTTTTTTTTTATAATAAAAGAAAATACCCTTGTTTAATAATTTAGTGTTTTTAATGACCGATTTGTGGATTTCCTACAATAACAGCAAATGAAGCTGCCGCTGACTTCAAGTCTTATAAGAATAATCATTACTTTAATGTGAAGATGAATGTGGAATTGGACTCCATGTGCCGTTTCGTCCGACTTCAGTTTGGGACTTTCTGTGTCAAGCTTTGGGTGAGGTTGACCGGTACCTCGACATCCCAACAATGCTTTGATGGCAGCCCGGTAAGAATAGCTCTGCCCATAGGTCCTGGCCTCGGCAGACGAG
Source organism: Mola mola (assembly GCA_001698575.1). Classification (NCBI taxonomy): domain Eukaryota; kingdom Metazoa; phylum Chordata; class Actinopteri; order Tetraodontiformes; family Molidae; genus Mola; species Mola mola. The sequence continues at coordinate 2,309,666 of KV751365.1, read as the reverse complement.
AACACAAGGGGGGACTGTATTTGGTGCGAGGCTGCGACGGACGCGACTCGGGAACTGAGCTGCATCTGCCAGCCTCTTAAAAAGAAGTTTGAATTGAGCGTTTTGGGACGATGGGAGACCACCGACTCATTTTGTCCTCCACAGCCACCTGAGGCCGCCGCTGTCGCCGCGCCCTGACAGGGGACCACCATCGAACCCCAGGGCGCCAACGCCGACGGCGGTGAAAAAGCTGGGCCGACCTCAGGCCAACGGTCCGACAGCGGTGACTCCCAGGACAGGAGGGCGTGGGTCTAACCGACCGGGTTGTTGTTCTATTTACTAGAAATGTTAACGTCACTAATCAACTTTTTCCACAACCAGTGAAGCAGTTTACTGTGGAACGATCCAGAAATGGCTTTTTAGCTCCTTTAAGCCCATCGTTTTGGTTTCCAGCATCAAACAGCAGACAGACAAGACGGATAACTGAGCTGCAGAGCTAAATATCTGCAGACACGTGGGTCTGTTATGCTACTTTCTGCTTGGAGGAAGCTTTCAACACATGCACAAAATGTACTTTGTAGTTTGTTGTAGGATGGTGGCCACATACGGTGTCTCCTGCTGGTCCTGAAAGAGTCACGCTGGACGGCACAAGAAACAGCAGACGTCACAGAATTAGCTGGCGATTCAGAAATGCTCATCAAGAATCATCCTCTTGCTGCTGTGTCGTCCGTACTCGCCTGTGTTCAGCGTCTGTGGTTTTTTTATGATATGTTGTTTATTAAATTACGACCGATTCATATAGTTTCACTTGTGCACTTTTGTTACAGGCGTGTTTGTTTGACACTTTGAGTTGTTTTTCCACACAAAAAAAACCAAAACCGTCCCCGCTGACCTCGATGAAGCCGCAGTTGCGCCGCTCAGCTGTCGTCTGGAACGCCGCAACAGACACACTGACCTGACCTCCGACCTCTCACGCGAACGCCCCACGACCCCGCCGTGACCCCGCCGTAAGCCAACCCCGCTCAGGTGACCGTCGCCGTCGTTCAACATGAACTCAGGACGCAGACAAGCGAGGGATTTATGATCCAGGTCACAGCTGATAAAATATCCTGTTTGGAGGAGAACAGGAGCACAACAGGAACTTGTTTCATCGAGGGAACATCAGAACCAAAGAGGGTCACACGACTGAAACCATCCGTTCGGCATCTCTCAGCGTCCCTTTGACATAAGCATTTTCTTTGATTTCTGCACAAACTCTCTGCTGAACTCTGTTCATGAATGTTGGAGGACATGTTTTGAATTAGGTGAAACTGACACTGCTGATGGCCAAAGTGATGTCAGTGAATGCAACAGAAGCCCCGAGGAACGTTATCACCCAGCACGAGCCTCGCGGCCTTCCCATTCTTCTTCTGCTGCGGTATTGGGAGCAGCTAAGGCGTGCACAAATATTAGCAGGGCGGCCGTCGGGTCGGAGAAAAGATCCCGCTGTCGCTGGTGCAGGTCCGGAGGTCGCGCAAGCAAACCCGGTGACCCCCGCACCTGCGTCGGCCCATCTCCAGGCAAAACCGCGTCCGCAGAGCGCCCGTGTACGTCTGAGGTCGCCGACCCGCCCGCAGCTTGTCGACCTCACGTTCACACTCACTGAGACAAGTCTGTCATCTGTGTCCTCGGTCCAGTCACAGTTAACTCACGCCGGGGTCATGATGTCAGCCGAGTTAGAGGCATCGCTTAGAGGCATTTTTTAAACAGGTTTGCTTAAATCCGAATCAGACCTAACAACAAAGAACAACAACCCGAAACCGCACAAGAGCTTTGCAGAGGTCAAACACCGACGCATCCCGGCTCGTCTTATTATTATTGGCTTGAGTGTCATCGTAGGCTGCGTCACCACCCGCATCAGGAGATGTGACAAAGGAGTTTGTCGTTCAGTACGTGTGCAGTGACTGTGGTTTATGGTCACCTGAGCACAGCCTGCTCAGGTGACATATATATATATATACTCCAAAGCTACATCCGTGCAAACTCCATGATGCTGATTCACACGGCATCAACCAGTGTTTGAGTTGTGCTGTGGTCATTTTGTTTGATGCTTGTGTTAATGAATAACAGAATTACGTCAGATTCAGGCAGAAATCTTTAGTTTTCTGTCTGTTTTTAATTGTCTGTGATAAAACGTTTTCATTGGAAATGACTTTGGAAACTGCTGATAGGGAGGAAACCACAACATATTAATGATGTTGTCTTTATTTTGGATTTTATCTCTCATTTGCTTTTGTTTTTTTTGATTTAAGTATCATTGCTTTGTTCTTTTGCATATGTTGTCTCAGCACATGAGAGACCCTCCTGTCTGTCTACCCCTGACAACGATCCTAAAGTTGCCTTTACTGCCATCTAGTGGTCAACTTTAACTATCGCAGATATTTTTCTTGGATAACGTTTTTAAATTTTTTTGTGTTATTTCAGAAAGTGGACATTTAATATATTGTAGATTCACAATAACTCAAATGTTTCAAGCATTTTTCTTATTTTGATTTAGGCAATTAGGATATAACTGTATAAGTCATAATAAATCATCAAAATTTCAAAAAAAGGCCTTACACATTTCCTTTTATGTGCAATAAATATAGAATATATGAAACGTTTAGAATAAAATTACAAAAAATGTACTTTTCCATGACATTCTAATCTTTTAAGATGCACTGAGACGTCCCAAGTCATATTAGATTAACAACTGCTTTTTGTAAGTCAAATATTTGTTGAAAATATGCTAAAGAATGATGTTGGGTCACTAAGACATTTAACTCGACATGGCTAAACAATGAAACCGTGTTTTTATATCGTTGCTAAATAAAGTCAACATGTCCAAATGTTGTAAATACCCACAGTCAAATACAAACGTGTCAACATCTGTAGAGATACCGTACAAAACTGTGTTTGTCTCTAGTTTCTGTCGGTGACGGGGCACCACAGACACTTTTCTGATGTTCTGATGATGGTCTGATGATGATCTCAGAGCCTGAAGGACCAGGACACAGGACTGACATTCTCATTAAAGGTCCATTTTTGAGGTACTTGGAAGGTGAATATTTCCATTTTCTCCACTACCTTGACTTACTTTACTTTGTAGATTCCACACTGAATTAGTGGCAAAGTCGTTAAGTTTAAATTAATTCATTTTATAAGACCTCAATTATTCTGATAAATCAGACAATTGCTGCAAATGTGCTCCGAAAATCGGTCAGGCTGATAATCAGTCGACCTCTATACAGTATGTATACAATACAACTTTTACATGTACTTGCTGCAAGACATTTTTTTTTTTTTTTTTATGTAAACACCTCCGAGCACGTGTCTCAAGAGATAACAAACATAACAAACATCCTCGTGATATTTCAGGGCCCGTTATTGGGTGGATAGCGTGCCATTGCTCTTTTCGCCAGCAGAGGGAGACAGAATTCCACACTGCGGGATTGGGTAGATGGAGATAGAGATGACTTTATTAATGCCTGTGGGAAATTAATTTGTCACAGCAGCAAAGATGCTCAGGTTCTAATATTTAAATGTGTTTAAGCGTTTAATTTCAGGACTCTTTGCGCGCATGAATTTCACTTTGGCCAAAGTGATAATTTGACGTGACTCAGACTTCCTCTCACAAAGTCCAGAAGTCCAGAATCCACTCGGCCTGGTCAGATGTGCCTGAAACAAGCAAGAATTCTGTTCCAAGCGCAAGACTGGAGCGACATTTCCCAGGCTGCGTCTTCTCGCTCGCGTGCCAGAAATGACAAACGTGACCTTTGACCTCTCACCTCAGCGACCCTCACCCTGCAGGACATTTCACACATGCATGTAAAATCTATTTTTCTTTCTAAATTACAACCGTCCGTATTGTGTTTCTCTTGGCTTTTTGTTTAGAGGCACGTAACGGTTCATCCCAGCATGCTTTGGGGCCGTAAGCAGTGAGGTCATCTGTCCATCACGAGGTCAGTTAGGCCTAGAAGAAATGTTTGCTTTGGGCCGCAGCGTAAATCAGCCATGACGTGATTGAAATCAAAATGCTTCCCACCCTGCTTTGTATACGTTGTGGAACTGGAGGCTCCCGCTGCTGCGTGACCTTTAACAGGCGTATGTGGGCCACTCAGATGTCCTAACGTGATTATTCCAAACTAATCTGTGTCAGACAGCTAATTAGATCACAAGACAAAGGTGGCTTTCATACGTAAACATGCTCACTGGAACCGACGGACAATAGCTGTCTTACGGGGATCTCACCGGTGGGATCCGTCCACGAGGAGCTCCTCCTGCACCGCCGACCCGAGGCCTTGTTTATGTTCGAAGGAGACGGATCAGGCGCAACCCCTCAAACCCATTTCCTCTGTTGATTTCTTTGTTTGCTTTGGGGCTTGAGGGAAGATGCCCAACCCCCTCCGGCCACAGGACAAATATACAGAGACGCGCCGCTGGTGGAGGAAGCTAACTCGTCACACGGTTAACATGCAGCTGCAGAGCAATTTGTCCTCATTAGACGGAGCAAACAGGACCTGCTGTCCCCTTATTTGATGAATGGAGGCACTGACAGAGACGGACTTGACATATGTCAAAGCCGTCACAATTGGACCTCTGTAGGAACTGACTGGGCCCAACTTCCAAACTCACGGATCCGTTTTCACCGGTGCAAATATTTAATGAACACGACAAATAAACAACTTCAGCACGATGTATCAGTGTAGAGTCGAGGATGTGAAGTTGTCGCGTGTAGTTCTGAGTAAAACCGCCGGAATGAGCGGGGACACGGCGTTGAAATATTCTAGACTATTTTCAATATTAGTGAGAAAACAAATAACAAAAAAGGGGCTTTTGTTCTTTCGGTGGGATACATTTTCCTGATAACTTCTTTTAATATGGTTTAATACATTTAAAGAGAACTTTTATTAACAGCAAAAATTTGGAAGTTTTGAATGAGAAAATAAAATATGTGTTTTTTCACTTTGGTTGGAATGAACTTTGTAATGCCTGCATGTTCAACGGGAACAATTTAACAGTACTTCAACTTCACTCCAGCTCACTTTACTTTGTAAATTATGATCAATAATAGCTACAAAAACCCAATAACTAATAAACCATTTTTACTAGTATTGAAATTGTTTTCATCTGGGGTGAAATTCAGCAGATAAAGTACAAAGTAATTAAATTAGCACCACCTTCACGAACTAATCCATCACTAATTTCAGTTCAATAATATGATTCGTTTTCTTCTGAAATGACTTTTGATTTTAGCACTTTAAGTGTATTTCAATCCTGAGACTTCTTAGGCTTTTTATACCCTGTTAACCTTTTTTACTTTGTCAGCACGTTACCCACATTTATCTCGATGGGCTTTATTATGGGCTGTCGGTATTTAACCATTCGACCAGCAGGCGGCGGCATAACACAACTTTAAGCGTCCTTGCGGTCACCTGGTGGAGTTGAGCGTCTTCTCGGACTTTATGGAGCGCCTCAGATGTGTTAATGGCACAGGAACAGACACGCAACATCACCTGAGCGGTGGTGATGCTGACAGTTGTCGGTGGACCGCGCGCTGCCGGAAGCGCCTTTACGCACCACAGAGAGGCTTTCCGCCCCTCTCTCGCCTCTGACGTCTCAATGACGACCCCGAGGCATGTTTTCCATCATTATGGAGCTTATTGAGGGTTACCTGAACGGCCCAGTTAACCAGCCGGTACGTCCTGCAGAATGTTGCTCAGATGACGTTTCCCACCTCAAAGTGAAGCGGACTCGCGCTGGACAGATGCGTCACTGTTTCCCACTGATCCACCTGCTCGAAGAGGAAACTTTGGTGACTCAGTAGACTCCTGAACATGGACATGGGCTGAGGTGAAAGGGTGCCGCGGTTAGCCTGGATCAGGGGGTTTAAAAGTGGACAAAAGTCGGGAGTTAAGCATGAGCCTGGAGCGCATTAAAGTGAGGAGACCACCTGCAGCGGCCCCAGTGCCATTCCGATGTTACCCCGCGACTCCCCGGAGCTTTAATCAAGCCTGCACGTCCCACGTGGCCCTGGAGGCGAGCTGTGATTGTCACTACGCACAAAAGCAAAGAGATTTTAAAGCTCGTCTTGTTACAGCTTTTACTCCGCTCGCATGAACAAAACGTGAAGACTTGGAGAGAATGAACAGGGCGCAGGAGGGGGACAAAATCCAATAAAACTTGTTTTTATTTTCAAAATAAAATCTTCTATCAAAGGTGAAATTATACATATGTACAATCTGATAAATTTGCATATACAAATGTACAACCTATGTACACAAAATAATTAGATAAATACACCTTTACGCGCCAATACAACCCGTGAGAGACAGCTGTGTTTTTAAGGCATCGGTTCATGCGTGAGGAGGAGGAGGAGGAGGAGAGGAGGAGAGGAGGAGGAGGAGAGGAGGAGAAGAGGAGAGGAGGAGGAGAGGAGGAGAAGAGGAGAGGAGGAGGAGAGGAGGAGAAGAGGAGAGGAGGAGGAGAGGAGGAGAAGAGGAGAGGAGGAGAGGAGGAGGAGAGCCTCGCCCGGTACCGTCTAACCTATCGACCAGCAGGATCTTGTCGTCTGGCTGTATTCAATGAAGCTCCGATAAAACTCTTCATTCTTCGTGTCGGTCGTATTGTTCTGCTGCTGACGGGCTCATTATTTAAGGACG
>KV751365.1:2218174-2301374 GCA_001698575.1 Mola mola | reverse complement strand
CCGGTTGTAGTCCATGCACAGCGTGTCCCGGTTGCCCTGCTCGGGCAGCAGGTCGCACCTCATCCGGTCCGGCCACGGGAAGCCGTACTGCCTCATGAGCGGAGCGCAGCCAGCTTTGGCCCGCTCGCACACGCTCCTGCACGGCGGCAGAGGCTTCTTGTAGTCCTCCAGGCAGATCGGCGTGTACATGCTGCAGAGGAAGAAGCGCAGGTCCGGGGAGCACTTTATCTCCACCAGCGGCCAAAACTGGTGCACCTCCAGGCCGGCCTCGTCCTGGGTGTCGTGGTTGAACTGGTTGGGCATGTAGGTGTGATTGTAGCCGATCCCCTTGCACAGAGGCACGGAGATCTCCTGGCACTGCAGCTCCTTGGCCGCCATGCAGCCCGGTCCGTGCAGGATGAGGGCTAACAGCACGCACCATCCCGGGATGCTCCCCTCCATCGCTGCTCTCCGCGCGCGCCTCTTCCCCGGCAAAGTGTCAGCGAACTTGCGCGTTGCAAGTCGGCTGCTGGTGCGACTAATCCAGGGATGTTGCTGAAGTCATGCTACGGCGCGGGCAGCGCGCGTGACGTCCACGAACGTGCGCTTTATGTTCCGTGCGGCTGCGATCCTGGCAGTCTCTGCTCCCTCCCTTTGTGTCGGCTGGTCGTGCGTGATCCGTGGCTGCTGGCTACGAGGCCTTTTATACGGGAGGAGGGAGGACACTCCCCCAGCAGGGGCGGCCGGGGAGGAGAAGTCAATCATGGCTCCTTTCTATAGGTATTTCTGTCCAATGTTCACCCTGGAGGAAGGCTTAGAATCAGCCCGTGTCTGTAAAACACACACACACACAGGCTGCCCTTTACAAACAAGGAGAGGGTGTTAAAGGACAATGGAGACATTAGGAAGAAATGTAATTAAGGATGTAGACAGTTTGGAATAAACTATCACATAGCTTTTCATGTCACTAGGTACCTGAATGCATCGCAGCGATGCAAATTAAGGGAAAAATGTCATGTTCTCATAAAGGTTTGTGTGTTTTTATTTTAAACTAATATGCTTCGTGGTTGAGACACAACTAATGACAATCAGAAACTATCCGTTTGGACTCCTTAGAAAATAGATTTAAAACGTCATTATGGTTTTAAATTTTCCACTCAGCAGCTCGACACAAGCTCCAGAGCAAGAAAGGTACTTTAAAATGCTAAATGTATGACGTTTGAGTAGTTTGAGTCCTTCAGTCGCACTGTGTTCTTAAAGTCTGACATGGCCGGTTCAACGGTAACCGTCCTGTCACAGGCGTCAGAGTCAAACACGTCAAGCGTGACGTGGCTGAAAGTGTGTGCAAAGCACAGAATCTCCGCGTCGTCACGATGAGAAAACTGTGGGTAAAGACATTTTTTCAAAGGTGAAATGAAAACACACAATGTGAGAGGAGAACCGTTGTTCTTTTAGCTTTAAAACAAATCTTTTTCTTATACATATGGTGCTCTCTCTTTATTATCATGGATATCAAGTATGGAGGACAATTAAAATGTATTTCTAATGCAAATTACAGCAACATGTGTGCATTTAACTAATAAAATTAGCACTTGTTAGCAACTGTTTCGCTGGCTTGGCCAGAAAATACAGGATAAAAACATATTTCAGTGTGTGAGAGCGATATTATGTTTGTTATTTTTCTTTCCTCCAATCTCTTATTTACAGGTGTTAATTTGTTCTAAATTCAAATTATACAAAAGTTCACTGCAGTCACAGAGAGAGTAATCCATCCATCCATGCATCCAGAGTAAAATGCTCTATTTTGAGGTTAAAGTCGATATTTTTTAATTGAACTTTTCTTGTATTCTCCAAACTGACTTCTAGCACAGAGAATTTACGCTGAGACGCGATAAGGATGGATTGTGTTCAGGGTGGAGAAGAAAAATCTCTGGTCTTGTAAAGGACCGTTTCCCTCCAAAGGCCTTTCAAAGCGATAAAGGCCTCGCTTTAGCTGTCACCTCGGACTCGCCCCGCGCCTGCATGTACATCCTCTGCTCACGTTAATGAATCGCGTAAAGACACTTGGTCTCACTCAACGTTGTTTTGCTTCTCGCAGCCAAATGAACAGTTTTCCACCACACCTCCTCTGTGTGAAACTGCCTCTTGAGTTGCATGAATCTGCGGAAGAATGTGAGAGAATTCATCTCCATGCTTATGTGTGTGAATGTTCTGCATGTGTTTGTGCATAGTGGGGAAATTGAGGGAAAATGTGTGTGTGTGTGTGTGTGTGGTAAAAGAGGTTAATGTGTTCCTGTTAGCCCACAGCAGGGGGTCGTCTTGGTCTTAAAGGAGGCGGGGGCTGCTTGTCTTAACGCTGGTGCCAGTGCATTACTCAGAGCATGCTGGGCCAGCGATTACTGTGACACACCACTGGGCCAAACAAACAAGGCACTGTGTGTGTGTGTGTGTGTGTGTGTGTGTGTGCGTGTGTGTGTGTGTGTGCGCGTGTGTGTGTGCGTGCAAACATTTCCAAAGCTTAGCCTAAAGAAAATGAGCTAACATGGGCAGACACACCATTGTGAATGCGCTAATTAAAGTCATTCACACTTCTTATTGGATTCATCAGCTTCAAATGGACGGCAGACAGGCAGCGTGTCTCCAGCGAGCAGGTTTTTATCAGAGCCAATTAGCCGCAAACTCCAATATTTGCTTAAGGATGCTTGTTTGAGCTTAATTTGGCTTGGATGATCAGTCTCCGCATTGTCCTATTTGCCAGAGGCCAGAAGCCAAACTAAAGAAGATGGTATTGATCAGAATAAATGCGTCTGCCAACCAGAGTTTTGTAACACTGAGCAAAAACGCTCACACGCACACAAAACCTGGTCAGAGTTAGAAAAACATCATGTTTTGCATTCAAATATCTGGTTTTATAGCCACAATCGCAGCTGGAGCCTTTTTTCCCAAAATATCTGCTTTTGGTGCTATAAAACTTCTAAAAAAACATCCCAGCGGTTCCTAAAATGACCCAGTCTGTTGTTTGTCGCCCTCACCTGCTCGGACACGTGCATCCTGAACGTGCACCGAGATGTTGGTGCGATGAGACATGCAAAACCAACAAGTGGTTTTCTGGTGACTGGGCCCACTGTTCCAAGTGTTTAGATGTAAAACACGGTCAGACTTGCCATCTTCCGCCTCCACAAACCTGGACACATATGCAGAGGCTGCGAGCGAGTGCCACTAAGAGCTGCAGCGTGTCATCGCGGCAGTGTCCCGCACCGTCGCTCCGCCAAACCTCGTCTGCTTAGTCACCAGCTCGCCAAACCACCGAGAGCTCAAGTTAAAGCTGCTGCCTGTCCCCAGTGAGGCGTTCTGGCAGTTCCCTCTGACCCCAGTGGCATTTAGTTCAGTAGAACTGAAGAATTCCACTCACAGAACTAAGGTAGTGTAAGTCATGTCACTAAATCTGAGGCCTCCAACGCAAATTGTTCTAATTTTATCATTGAAAACATTTTTTTTCCTCCATTCGGATGGTTCCAAATGTAGCTTTTTCTCCCTCTCTTTTTTTAAATTTAGATTGTTGGGACCACATGGAACATTTCACATACCAAATTTTAATTGTGCCATTTAATATTAGTTCTTAGTTCTTTATTTGTGCATGTAATAAAATAACACTAAATAAAGATAAACAAATACTTACAAAATGCACAGCTGGGATAAAAAAAAAAAAAACAACAAAAATACAAGGGGCTTGTAAAGGAAACATTATAGAGTTAAAGACAGTTGTGTGTGCTTTCCACCAATCCACAGAGAAACTAAATACCGTTTTTAAGCTTGTAAGATAGGAAGTTACAGTTCAGGGCGATGGGGGATCATGAAACAGAACAAAAATTACAATCACAAACACTTGTAATGCCGATCACATCTCATTTACATGGCGTTTTGAAAACGTGTTTTTAATCGAGGCGGTTCTGCTCCACATCACTGGACCTCTGTGTTTAAATGAAAACTTACAACTTTCTTCAACTTTTCCAGCTGAGATATGCTGCGGTTTCGGTTCATTTTTGAATAAAAATAAAACTAGAAACGCAGCTTTGGGTTCTAGATGTATCACAGCTTCACCATCTTGGGAGAAAAGGTGGAACGTTTTTGTCAGGACGGAATAAGACTCCTCGGACATTCCCATGCTCAGGCTGGGCCAGTCGAGCTGTGGGCCGCAGGTGAAAGTCGCAGGAAACAGGTGCCTCCTCCTCCTCCTCCTCCTCCTCCTCCTCCTCCTCCTCCCGCCAGGACGCACAGCACAGCACAGCAGGGAGGGCATCGGTTACACAAACCGCTGTCTATCAGAGTGGAACGCGTATTGATTAACAAGGCCGATAGACCGGGCGGCCCCAGCCACCAACTGTCGACTACCCCATCCTGCCTCCTGTGCGGAGCCCAGATAGTGGGTTTAGGGTTTCGCGCTGGCCCCCTGCATACCAAATTTAAAGGGTTGGAAATGGAATTACTGCATCTGTTTAGAAGTCAATTTCTGCATTCTCCAGGCTGCCCCCCCCGACCACTCCTCTATCCAACCTCCCCCCTGATTCTCCCAGGCCTCTCAGAGTTCATGGCAACCAACAAAAAGCCGACTTTAAAGGGGAGGGGGGGGTTTCTCGCAGAGTTACTCAGGCGTGCTATGAGACTCTGTTTATCTTTCTAACTGCCTCATGGGAAGTTTGGCCTCGTGCTTCTCTCAAACTCGACTATCCGCTCCTGTAACACAATGAGCGGATTAATCGTGCCAATCAACATCCAGCCTGTAGTGCTGACAGTCAGTCGAGGTTTGTTTGTTAATGCAAAACAAACTTTCAAACCGGATGAAAAGTAAAGATGTAATGGATTGTACCATATTCTGCTGTATGACGCTTGATCCATATGACTGGACCTGCGCTAAGCTAAAGAAGTGCCCATGGTTTCAACTTATTACGGCTCAACAGATCTGGTGTGGCAACAATGAATCACAGTCACAAAGTCACAGAGCCAACGACTATAAGACAGACTGTAACGGTAAGATGTTCCTGAACCTCGAGTTGTCTTTGAGTTAGCTGCTAACTGCTGCCACCTCCCTTTCAATCTCCCGCTTGTGGCTCGCCCTCGATGCGACGCTTACAGGTTACAGGTCCTGCTCCATTCGGCTTGTTCTCCAATTTACAAAGACAGATACAAGCCAGGGGAGGAAATGAAGATCTTTGTTTGAGAGATTTTAAACAGGCAACATAATGAGACAAATGACATTGCTTTGGAAACTATTATCTTCTCTTCACGGAGCTGTCTCCACTAACCAACCTGACCCAGTTTCATCGAACCCCACAACTCCTGGGCGTCTTTCTGAAGCAGGGCAATTAAATAAATAAAGTGCTGCCTGGGTCTCCGGGGTAATTTAGTTGATTTAGAACTTCACGTGTGTGTTGGTGAAGAGGTCTTAGTGAAATTAGATCTGACGTCTGACTTGAAGATAAGATGCGGAGACTTTGGAAGATGTTTACTTCCTTACGTTGGGACGCAGTCTCTAAGACGCCACCCTGGATCTCCGGGGGAACGTTGCTGTCACTAAGTTCTCACTGGCTGGATAAATATTCAGCCGTTAGATAACCACAGGAAGAGAGAAAGATCAACGCATTCAACGTTTGAGAAGAAAATATGCAAATATGCAGCCATCAATTCCGATGATAACTCGCTCACGGAATTTAGTTTTTCTCACCAAAAACACTTTTACCCTGCTACTTTTTCATTACACTCTTTGTGACCACTGATGCTCGTTTCAAGCTTGAGTCCCGTTTTGGAGTGGAAATCTTTAGTTCTGCGGCCACGGCCTGGGGAAATTACGCTCCCGGTCAGTGTGTGTCCATGTTGATGGATGGAGGAATCCTCCCTTCCTTCCTTCCACAGGTTAGATTCCTCCGCTGTTAGCCGCGTGTTTACTCTAAGACCCTCTACTAATTAGCCTGAGGTAGGACGTGAGGTTTGAGGCAGTCACGCTTGACAGCACTAACACACACACACTTGACAGTGTCCCTGTGTTGATAGAGTGTCTGTATTGTATTGGCTCACCTTCCTTCCGCTCATTAACCAGAGCAAACAGTGACATAAGACCCTCCCATTTAATCAGTCTACTGCTGGGCAGGACCATGACAGCCAGATACCACACACACACACACACACACACACACACACACACACACACAATCTGCTCGAAAATCTAGATCTGGACACCTAACAACCGATTAAACATTTGCAGAAAGAGGAGGCTCGTTTTAAGCGCAACACGAGCAAACACGAGCGAAACAGACTAAACATTAGCAGTGTAGGAAAGCATCAACATAACGGCACAAACAGGTAGAAAACGGCACTGCACGTGGCACAGATGGCGGCGGAGCAGCTCAGGCGGTTTCTTCATTTGCTAATGCTTTGTAATAAACGTAATAAAGTCAGCATTCAGTCAGTGATTCTGGTTTGGTGTTTGAGTTTACAGTATTTATTTTTTTTACTAAGATGCTAACCACATCACACAGGTATTACTTCCTTTGACACAGGAAGTGCCATCTTGTTCCATTCCAAAGCAGACACATTAGTAACCTGTATCTTGGAAACGTAGCCGACACCGAAGGGCTCATGTAAAGGAAAGGTAATACCGTGAAATGTACAATATTGAATGTTTTCAGCTGCCAGAGACCGACCATTTGTCTCCGACGCCCTCCTTCCATTGCTGCAGTTTACATTTGGTGGGTGCCAGCTCTGCTCTGAGGGCGTTACAGCAGGTCCTTGTAAATTGCCGCTTGTTCTCCTGGCGTCATTAAGACCCCGGAGCGACAGGAGGCCTGTTCTTAAATTGCTGCAACTGGAAACAGCAGCGGCATGTTTATAATTAGGCTCTTTCTTCAGCAGCGGTGACGTCCTCCCCGCGGTAAACACGCTCTTTGGCCCGAGGATTCATTAAGAGCTGTGTCGAGGGCCCCGGAGCTGGGCTCACTCCGACTCGCGGCTCGTTTTATGAGCGGTTTCACCTCAGAGGGAGCGTGTCATTGAGGCTGCGCTTGAGGGGAGCAACGGTGACGAGGTGGGAAATGTGGCCGAGCTGAAAGCCATTAGTGTTCCCTTCGTGTTTGGCCTCTCGGAGGGAGTTGTGGCATCGAGGGGTGACACACTGCACCTTTTCTCCATCGGACTGCTGCTCCACGTGTGCCAAAGATCGTTCGGAACAAATTTCCTCTGTTTCTGATCAAGCAGGGTGGAATTAAAGAAAGTTGTTCTGGGTCGATTTGAGGCTCGCTTTGAATAAGCAGCTTATTTATTCTACCACGTCGAGTTCTGGATTTTGGTTTTTCCAGTTGCATGAGTTGAGCAAACAGAAGTAACTGTCTTTGTAGTGTTTGACACATTATTTGAATTGTCTCTTGTTCCAGTAAAGTTACAGTTTATCAATTCACAGTCCGGAACTGGGACTGAATTGGGAACTTTTACTACTACAACAATTTTATTAACTAAGTTGAAAGTCCCCAGGTTGGTGTTTTCCCCAGATTTGTTTTTCCACTTTTTGATAGCTTGCTGTTTGTTTTTTTTAATCCAGCTGTGGCGAGCAGGAAAAAGTGAGCAAGTGGTGAAGCACCAGAGGAACTTTATCATTTGAAGTTTGAAGTTATTTCCTCTCTTTTAGCTCTCTTTACCAACTCCTGAGAAGATTATGTGGCTGTTGTCTTTGCTAAATGCTCCACTATGTTCACCAGCTTGTTGTCAGCAATGTCCATCGACTGTTGGGCGCTAAGTTTCCTTTTCCTTGGCTTTTTAACAGTAAATAATGAACTGAGAGGAAAAACACGGTTGTGAGACAGTCCAGATTCTCGTGAGAGCAATGATTCTGTTTTTGTTCATGGCTAATAACTACGTCTAAAAAGTAGAAAAAGCTCCCAGATTGAGTGAAAATGACTCTACCACTGCTAGGGTTTGAATCTGAGTCACTGAACTTGGATCAGGGCGCGTTTCAATCACCTGGATCCAGGATCAAGATCCAGATCAACACGGGATCTCTCTAAAAACTGTATTTTTTCTTTTTTGGGTCAAGTCCCACTAAGACAACAAGTTTCATAAAATTCTGTCCGTTCGGTTTTGTGTTAACTTAATTTTTGCAATGGATCCAAATCCAGACTCAGGATCCAGACTGGATCTGGATCTTACCCATAGCATAACATTTGTTTGTTTTTTTTTCATGGAAATCCATCCAGTAGTTTGTGAGTTATATCCTTGTTTGAAAATGTATCCAGATCCATCACCGAAGGGTTATCACTTTCTCCATCCATTCACATCTTTTTCTAGTTTTATAAATAATAATACTAATACTGGTTGCTTCGCTCCACAGAGGGTTTGCCGCAGCCACGTCTGATTCCAGGTCATCACATACGAACATTTTGTCCATCCGGACCCGTGGTTCTTTATGGTTCTTCTAAGACTGACGTGGACATCTGTGCATTGCACGTACATTAAACCCTTATGCATGTTTGTATGATGACAGAAAGGTCCCTTGTGCATCTGGATGATTGCCTGTGAACGAACGCTGATATCTGATGAGTTCGGGATGAGAACAGGCTGTGAAGGTAGGGCACAAAGTAACGAGCCAGAAACCCTTAAGTCAAATTATTGGTGGGATAAACTTGTATTTAGAAATTTACATTTAACTCCGAATTGGAATGAAAGAACATGAACGGGCCTTTATATGAATGGCTCTTTCTTTTACATAGACAATCCGCCTTATCCCTGCATTGAAGGTTTGCCAAATCTCCGCCCTCGTTAGTTTACACAGAGCCAAGGCAGCGCGACTATAAGGCGCTTCAGTGTGGCTGTTTACACAGCGAACTGCCATTGCAGAGTCAAAAGAAGCGTGACCAGCTTGACGTGTAACACAATATGGCAAGAAGCAAACTCATCAGAAGAAAGAAAACGGTGAGACGGCGAGCGGGGCTGGAGCATCCATACATCAAACCAGGCAGTTGCCTGAACGACAAGGGCGGTGAAATGAAGGTAGAATGAGGAAAATGGAGCAGCAGGCTCACTAACATTGTCAATACAGTTAAAGGCTGAGGAACATGTCGATCGCACACATTGCGTCTGCGTTCGCCTCCCTCCCCAGTTCTCACCAGCCAACTGCAGCCTGGCCTCAAAACACCAGTTTGGATTGTCAACTAAAACCCCCCAAAAATGTGAGGGTTCAGAGACACGCTCCTGGATTCACTTTGGTAGAAAGCTCTATTTTTTTAAAGACTCTGAAAACTTAATTAAACGCAGCTTAGGTGTACATTTTCCACCCTGCGCCATCTAAAGACACAGTTACACACGATTCAAAAGGCCGACACACGTCGCTCTCGTGTTCATGTATATATCTGGGACAGTCTGGACATTAATGCCCTGATGAGGCCCTTCACCAGCACCTTGTTTGCAGTTCTGTGATGCAGACAGATGGTAAGACATGTATTTATTGCTGCTTCTCACTTTTGGCTGGCAGTGAAGCACTTCGCACGGTAAATTGCATATTTCAAGACCAAAAATATTTTAACACTCTACAGGTTGTTGTTTGTTCGGATTGTGTGTTGCATTGATTTTGGAAAGAGGCCATCAGAGTTGTTATATTCAGGCCCTTTTTAGTCGTGTAATCTGTGTAAGGATCCATAAAATGTCGCATACTGCACACATTAGCAGTGTTGCGTTGACTTTGCCTCATGCGCGTGGCCTATTATTGTTTGTGTGTTGCTGCTGATTTTTGTGTTTTTGACGGATGGGCGCTTTGTTGTTGCTGTTATGGTACAGTGCAGGCAGAGGGGTAGAGCCCTGATGGCGAGTGAACTGGCTGCTGTGCTTGTGCGTCATCATAACGCATCATAACCCGATCCAGCCAGTCGGCTTACCAGACACCAGCGCACCTCTGATGCGGCTTTGACACGACCTCCGAAGGCGAATAAGAATCAAATCAAAACTGACCCTTCAAACCATCTTGGTAGCAGATGGAGAGGCAGGGAAAAGGCGCCTTGGAAAGGCAGTGTAAAAGGCACTCTACTGACGCTGACTGCCTCGAAAACACGCCCTCATTCACCACTTCATCAGATGGAGCCTTTCAACATTTGGGAAGATCAACTTCCCTGAAGCACTAAAGCTGGAGGAATAAATGTTTAAGGAAGAGATAAGTAACCCAGCATCTCTGTAGTGCCGAGGCCTTATCCTGTATTTCTCGGGCGATTGGGGCTTTGGCAGGTTTCCCTCGTCTAAATTAGACTGTCTTTGTCCCTTTTCTACAGCTACTAAACCTATTGGCCCCTTTTTACTGCCGTCCTTCTCCCTCAGAACACTTGCAGCAGTGAACCCGGAAAAGCCATTTAGGACGGATATCAGATGATGTGTAATTTGGGCTTAAAATAACATGTCGCCGGCGTGCGAGTCTGAGGGCTCGTCTTATTTCCTGGAGGGGTTAAGTGGCCCCGTTTTACTCTTTTGGTGAAAACCCAACTGGTGTACACATTTGCACAGACAGGTTAACAAACACGCAGCCAGGCACTCAGACGTCCCACACACAGATACACACATCTGCACTGAGGGTAAACAGTCAGCCATGTTCCCGCTCCCTCACACGCAGACAAACAGACACACGACAAGTGTTCCCTGCTAATATTTACCCATGTTAGCCCCTTAAGTAAAAGCCTTACACATTTACTCAGACAGCGCGAGTGTGTGGATATGCCTGTGCGTGCCAATGCATGACAAAGAACATAGGAACAGCACTGAAACAAAAAAAATAATAGTTTAAAAATAAACTAAAACAGTTTAAAAACAAAAGCTGAAATAGTTGGTCTGATTGCGATTTCTGGTTAAGATCAACAGAAAAGAAATATCAATTGTGCAACATCTTTTGCTCCAGCCAACAATTGAGTATGTTGAGTATTGCGTAAAAACGACAAAACTTGCTGGGGCTGTTGAACTTAAAGCTGAACTTAAAGCCGGTATATGTCTTTTTAGCATCATTGGACAACAATTACGCAATCACATTTGAGATTTGAGATGCAATTCAAGTGGTCAGAAAAAAGATTAGACGTCCGCACCTCATCTAGGCTCTTTATTCAGGCTTCAGTCAAATCTTTGCCCTTGCATTTCTTTTTGGCCAATCATGGGTCATTTTGGAGCGAGGGTGTTCCTACTGGCTAAGGGCTGACACCACGGAGGACATCCCAGCAGGAAAAGTCACTCTTCCAGCATTAACAACTGCATACATGACAAAGAGCCAAAAACAACAGAACGACTGTTCACGAACATTCTCCAGGGAGCTGCGACTGTTTTAAAAGGGGCGGAGCTATGGAGCAGGAACAGGTTAGGGGAAATGCTGTAAGAGAACAAACAACAGCTTGAATTTATTCCTCAATTTCTGATTTCGGATCACAAAAAGTAGTAAATTCTCAAAAAAAGATTATTAGTTTGACAACATAGTATAAGTTTAACTTTCCTGTTTGTCCGAAAATGAAAATCACATCATTTTTCATCGTTTGTTGGGCTCAGAATTCAAAATTTGACTTGCATTAAGTTGCAGTTTTCAGTTTTCAAGTTTTCAGTTTTAGAGTGAAGAAAAAATCAACCATTTCTTTGTGGATGTGTACATGTTTCCGATCAGGGTAGATTTGGAGACCCTCTCCCGTCCCACCTTCTGAATGCAGACATGGCAGAGGGTTTGTTTGGACTCCATATATGTATTTATAGCTGGAGAATCGATACATTCCACACGAGGGCGATGAGCCGACCCTGACCCTGACTAAACCTGGCCAGCCCGTGGACCCACCAACGCCCACTGTCAACCCAAATCCATGCATGCACACACACGCACTGTAAACAGAGCAAAAAACAGACAGGAGCGAGTCACTGAGGTGAACATGAGTTGTTTCGGGGGAGTATGGTTGGCACGAGGAATTCAGTAAGTGACAGAAAGTTTTGTTGGACATAATCAAGTTGAATTTATTAAGCTTTACTTGAATTACATCTAATTCTGCATTAACTGTTTGATTAAATCCTGGAAACACTTACACTTAAGGGTCGTGTATGTGCATTAAATGTATTATATTCGTTGCATGTTAAAAAGTACACATATATGGAAGTAGAAGTATGATGCCAATACATCCATCAATTTCCCACGACTATGTGCAGGGTCATGTAGGCGCTGGCGCATATCCCAGCGTCACTGAGTGAAGACGGGACGCACCCCGGACAGGTCACAGGTTAATCAAGCAAACGACCATGCGAACTCACACTCACGCCTACGGGCAATGTAAAGTGACCAGTTAACCTGACTTGCATGTCTGTGACCTGTGGGAGGAAGCAGGAGCGGCCGGCTGGAACGCGCCGTGACACGGGGAAACTCCACACAGAAAGGGCCTGACTCGCCTGGGAATCGAACCCAGGATTCAGTTCTGACACACCTTGGTAACGCTAAATCATGTAAAAAGCAAACAAGTAGCTATGGTAGCAGGGACAGTGAATATTAAAAAAGAAGTAAAGAATTCTTAAATGTGAAAATAGAAGAACCACTTTCTTATGATTGTACAGGACTTTGTAAAGCTCTGTGTCCGTGAAATGTTGAGCAAAGGCTTTAAGGACTGTGTGAAAATAAAGAGGTGCAGCCTCCAGGGTTACAGTGCATTTTTGAAAATATCTGCACTCTTCAACAAAAGGCCCCGGGGCCATCCCTGTCAATCCGTTTCAGACTAACAAATCATACAAGAGATGAGGCGGGACGTGTTGACTCTCAGTCTGATGAGTAGGAAAATGAAGGAGAAGCTTGTTCTGGCAGCGTCCTGTGCTTTCTCACAAAGGAGACAGAAGAAGTTCGGTAGTGCAAGCAGACCGGCTGCACTTCTGCTAACATAGAGTGTTAAGTTGGCTAGTTTCCAACGCTTTTCTGCTAGAATAAAATGAAAAATGGACATATGGCCGACCTTTTAATCTCTAAAAGTATTACGACCAGCCCTCCTCTGTTCTAACTGTCAGCATCTATAAACTGCCAACCATATAACACTCCTCAATAACAGAAAAATGTTCCCTCCCCCCTTTTTTTTTTTTTTTACAAAAATTATTCATAAAATTATTCATACTCTGAACGCAGACATTGCTGCTATAATCAAACCGCACTATTTTAGATTCTCCAAACTTCTGTTTTGTTGTATTAACTCGACATGTCAACAGAAAAACAAAAAACAAACATATAGTAGCCTTCTTGTGTAATTAGTGGCATATAAACTACATTGACTGTACTTACTACTGCTATATACTCGCAATAAAAAAGATTATATATCACGAGTGAAGGCGAAGCGTGTTTTTTTTAATGAGAATTCAGTTATCTTGTAACAAGCACTATCTACTGAATAGTCTTTCTGAAGCCCTGGAAGCTCAGCCCCCTTACAAACTCCAAGTATGTCACTCAGCGATGATAAACACGTAACAGAGCGTAATTAACCTTATCTCACCACAAATAAGTCTGACAACATGTGCATTTATTGCGGCGGCCGACAAGTGTTGCAGCTGCGAGGGCCCTCATTTTGCGAGATAGGGCTGTCAAAGGCTAACCAATCGTTCAGACGTCCACAAAAACAGCCTGCGTGGCTCTCTAATGGCAGAGAGCCTGTTATTTCACTTGTTAATAGGTCAGATTTGCTTACTTTGGGACCTGTTTTCAGCAGCACTCAAACAGATTGAAAATGACATGATTGCAACTTCTAATTACCGGTAATAAAACACAGTGTTCGAAGGGATTTACTCCATATCATCATTAACCTGCTCTGCACTCTGGCTTTGTTGCGAATGCTCCAGGAACCTTGGTGCATTGGTACTCTCCTGCTCCTTCTCGGCCGGACATTTTTTAGCATGAAGGGGGGGAGAGGTCAGGCCCTGAACCCGGCTCCAAAAGGTCACCGACGCTGACACTTTCCTTTCTGTCAAGGAGAATTGAGTGCTCATGGCACAGACGCTCCAAATTTAGAGACACAACCCTAAATACATAAAGCCTTTTATGCCGCACGGTGTGCAAACATCTCGTCCTGCCCGGACAACAACCCACTAATCTCGGCGAGCTGAGGGTAACTGTTTAGTTACTGTGGTAACGCCGCGTGTTGTGGCACTCCTCGTTGAGGGCTGCATAAAGACGATGGGGATTTAAATCAGTGTTTACATAGCAGGAAATAGATAAATACTATTTGAAACGGTCCACTAAAAGATGTAGACTCAAAGCTTGGTCGGCCCCTTGATGGATGGCAGATGCTGTAGAAGCCATCTGGGAGGTAAACTGCCCATTGCACTATATGTTCTGACGGTATGCCACATAGCAAGGCCATAGGAGATAAATCTTTTTGAGTGCAGGTTCGGCCTCCGAAAACACCGTTGAAGGCTTCTGTCTGTCTGTCTGCTCTCCAGACATGCTGCAGGCGTCAATTCTCAGGGGTGTCTTGCAAAATAAACGCACAGATGTGTCTGGGGATATGACTTCTGCAGGCAAGCGCTTATACTTTTGCTTTGTATCTTTTGATTTCTTCATCTTCTCAATGGACGACGATGCAGATGCTCGACAAGAACCGTCTGTTCGATGATATGGTTACAAAATCAGAGCAACAAAAGGAGTGTTTCTAATCATCCAGGAGTCAAAACACACTGGGACCCAAACAGTTGCTGTCAAAGTAGTTTATTTATGTCCACTCATGGTCAACATTAAGGGCTCCGTCTGTGGTAACAGAAGGAATAATTCTTGTTTCAGTCAGGCAGCTGACGTTCGAAATGTTTATTACAACATAGTTATTATTTTGGCGTCTAGTCCAACCTCATCACTCCCCGCGGATATATTTACAAAGAGATATTGAGGAGTGATGAGCGAAACATCTGAGCCTTTTCATTGCCCCAGAAACCACAATTCATGTTGACGCTGGGGTGGTGGAGGTGCCCAAAGAACAGGACTGATACAGAGCAGCGGCAGAGGGAAAATAGATGTTTGAGGAGAATGTGGTTTGACCATAGACTGTATAGAAAGACGAACGACATGAGAGCTCCCCGAAAGTGGAGCCAAAACATCTCGATTGCCCCCTGGTGGCTGGTTCCAGTATAGGTATGTCAATGAGTATGACAAGTTGAGAGAATGAAGTAGCTCACAAGGCTCCACTTCCCTTAACATGTAATTTTTTCCATTTCAAGTGTGACGTCAAGTCTGTCCTGCTGTGTGGATGTGTGGATGGAGTGTGAACGAGATTATCCAGTGAAGCTCAAAACAGGAACCGCGACAGGAACCAGTTACCAAGCAGATTTTACAGAGGAAGTGGGGCTGGATGGCCTGTACCCTCAGGACACTGACCTGGACTCCACAGGAGAAAAGAAAGAGGGGCCGGCTTTGCAACAGCTGGAGGCGGGACGCTGATGAAGAAATCAAGTCAGAAGTCGCCAGCTGGAGTACAGCTGAGAGTCAATGATGGCTTTTACTCCAACTGGGGCGATGGGCCTAAAGAAGAAGATATTCAATCTGGTCTTGCAGAGCCCCTGAATCCCGCCCACTGGATCTTTAATCCATTAACTTGTAGCAGAAATTTGAAACATGCTTCAGATAAAACTGTTTACGGTTACTGACACTTGATATGACCAGGAAAGTCAACTTGTCCAGTGCCGAAGTGTTCCGGTGACTGACATGCCTGATATGCTTGTTAATGGGGCATGCAAGGGAAAAGTGCTTAAGCGCTCTTGTTTTTTTGCATAAATTTGTAGAATATAGTTATCATTAATACGTGTAAACTTCAAGCATGTTTGTAGCTGATTGTCTTAGCTTAGCTCAGAAACAGGAAGCAGGCTCTGTTCAAATGTGACAAAATGGCCCTACGAGCAACTCTACAGCTATATAATTATCATCTTATCTCATATCTCTGTTTAATTCCAAAATTGTAGTTTTATGGTGGGTTATGTGCTGGAATATCTTTTGGCAACTTTCAAGTTATAAATACCACTGAACTGGCCATCCAAAGTCTATTTTTCACAACTGGCCATTGACTCATTTGGGACACAAGTCTGATTGTGTCAACACATATCGGGGCTTCTTCCCGCCGACTAGGTGGCGGGGCTCCTCCGAGCACGGCGTTGGGTTTCGCCACCGGGTGTCTTGACCGGGCTCACAGGGGATGAGTGGAGATCCTGAGTGCTGCAGAGGCACTTATGAAGGACGCACATTGTTGCCAGCCCTGGGGAGAAAACTGAGCAGTCTGGCAACACAGGCGGAATTTCCTACTGCGATGTTATCTCACACAGGACATTTAGCTTCGGCCAAATGAAGGAGGGGGAGAAAAAAGAGGCACGGAGGCAGAGGTGGGGGGTCAGAGAAAGGAGTGGAGGGACTAAAGGTAGACAACTGAGGGAGTGGAGGAGATAGGGAAAAGAAAGAAAGAAGGAAAGAGGAGAGAAAGGAAATGAAATGTAAATGTAATTTGTGCGCACACATTTATTAATTCACACGCTCCGATTGTTCATTTTGTTCACTAATTAAGCAAAACTGCATTGTTACTCTGTGCAATATGGAATTGCGAAGATAACACTGTTTTGCTCAGACGACGAGTCCCTACACCTAAACCATGCATTATGACTTATATGAATTTACCACCTCCATGGTTCAGGTCACTGAACACACACACACACACACACACACACACACAAAAACTTAACTGTCGGTGACAGGAAGAGAGGAATTTTCTTTGCTTTTAAAGAGACATTGGCCATACATTCTGCGGCTGCACGGCATGACGGGCCTTGTGTCTGAATTAGAGTCAAACTTTGGACTTTGTCAGTTAAGGTAGAAAAATGCAGTCGATTTACTTCAGTTTTCATGATAGAATATCAATATCACGCGGCTTGGCCTTCATGGCCAAGGAGGCCACACGTTTGTGGAGCCACAAGAAGTCTGCTGTCAGGAAAAATATTGGCTGTTTGAACATTTCTAATGGCTTACGTGTGAGCAGGATTTGGACCTGCGTGGGAGGTGAGTGTAATGCCTTAACCACCCAGCACCCTGTAAACAAAAAAAAAACTATGCAAAACAAACAAACCCTAACTGTGGGCCAACAAATGTTTCTTTCCTTCGCCTTAACTTTACATTCTGAATTGTCTCATTCAACGGCTGAAACCCAAATTCTAATAAAATAAGACAATAATCATCAATAATCTAACTCATGTGGCAAAGTTTTTGTTCATTAACTGGCGTTTTATCACTGTCTAAGCTGCATTAGCAGCATCTGGCAGCCAAATATCCCCAGCAACGAGCAAACGGAGAGCACTGAAACATTCACTTTGGTATCAAACTGCTTGGTAAAGAGGGGACACAGGTGGACCTTTGAACCAGTATTAGTGCTTTGTTCCTGAGACCTTTGTACTAAAAGATTTCAGCAAGCAAGTCTATTGCCTCCAAACACTTTGAATCTTGCAATAAATCACTAAAGCAACCTGTTGGATGTGTTTGCCTATTCCATTTAGAGAAAAGACTGAGAAACTCTGACGTGTTTCCAATATGGAGATTTTTCCTTCCACTTAATGACAGATGACTGACTACAGCCGAGAGCAAGTTGAATGAGTTCTCACAGCATCTGTCACATTTTCCGTTTTTCCAGAGCTAGTGTACAAGACTAAATCCAAAAGTTTCAGTATTACGACATTAATTTAATTTTGACACATTTGTGCAATAACATGCATGCAAGGTGACAAAGTGTTAAACTTCGACACAAGCATCAGTCTGGGGGGCGTACACCAATTCATTTATGATGGCGTATTTGTAGAAAGCTTTTTGCATAAACTGTTTTGTGGAAAGCCTTAATTCGCTTTAACATAACAATATTACGGATACAATATCCAACCCGAAAGGATAAAAAAAGGTAATAAACAAACACCTTGCGAAGTGACCGGGGACATAAATTCCACATGATACAAATATTATCCGTCTTATCTCGCTGATTGAGCTGCAAGGTGGGACAATTGACAGTATCATGCAATAAATGTCTGGATCGCTCGGAGTGAAGGGCTCACTGGCTGGTAAATGTTTTACACTTTGCGGACTGGTATTTAGATTTAAAATTCCGGGTAATCATTGCCAAAGGGCAATATGAGCTGAACCCTTCCACACCTCGACTGGGGCTTTAAAGAAAACTTTACCAGTCGGCATGAAACATTTCCAACATGTAGGGATTTGAGAATTTGTTTTCTTTTTTTGTTTAGGAAAACACTCAACTGCCTTTTCAAAAAGATGTGATTTGTTGTTAAATTTTGAGTCTGTGAACACTTTCACAAAGCGTTTACCTGCCGGAGCCGAAGCGGCAGGCGGGTCATGCATGGACCTGTCTGTTTAAAAGGACATTGCTCTCAGTCAGAGTCAAAGATTGATGCTCCGACTGGCTCCGGGCCTTTTCCCCCCTGTTAGATAACAGCCTTTGCATAGCAGAACAGGAAAATAAAAAACCTCATGAAATGGAGTCCCAACGTCAGAGGTTGTGCACGGGGCTCACGGTTGTGAAATAAAAGCATAAAACATAGTTTTCGGTTGGAATCAAAACACATCACATGTGATCAGGTCAAAGCTTCCCTGCCAAACGTGGGCAGGAACGTCTTGACAGCGTTCTGGATAATGATTATCAACCTGTTTTTGATGGTCATGCAGAATTTGTTAATGTTTTCTGATGGTGTTTACTACACCACATTAGCGGGTGTGAGTCAAACA
The DNA here is from genome assembly GCA_001698575.1 of Mola mola. Classification (NCBI taxonomy): domain Eukaryota; kingdom Metazoa; phylum Chordata; class Actinopteri; order Tetraodontiformes; family Molidae; genus Mola; species Mola mola. The sequence goes on along the minus strand of KV751365.1, from coordinate 2,282,635 downwards.
CCGAGATAACAGTACAAGTCAGTACAACAGTAATATTGGTTAAATAAAGATGTGATATGTGGAAATAATAATATTCTTATATAAGGAGTACTGACATAACTGTCACATTGATTTTTAGTAATTGGTTCTTCTATTATTGTGTTAAACATAAATAATATGTCTCAGCCCCAAAATGGCCTTGATTTAATATAGTCGAATTCGTTCAGACAAAGCTGCTCTCTACTTTTCAGCAGTGTATAAGTTCACCTTCCTTTCTAAAGCTTGGACAAAAACACCAAACAACAGGCAGTTTTTTTTGTTTAATATCTGTGATACCTGTTATTTATGCAGCTACTCTGGTATCCGGTTTATTTATGGTGAGAAATGGTGTCATATAAGTCCACTTTGGGCTGTTTATAATTCGCTTATTTACAGTAATAATATGAGTGGCCAATTCAATTAATCTAATGCTTTATTTAATGAATATTATTTAACTAGGAAAGCAAAAAAAAAAAATAAAATTTTTTAAATCGTGGTTATCGTCGTTTTTCTAAGGTGTTATTTTGATCTATTAATCGCTGTTATTAAAAAATAACGACACTTTGCAGAAAACTAATTAAGTGAAGACGTAACCTCTTGTATTCATGGTGAACCAGTGCAATATCTGTATACGGTGCTGGGGAAAAAGACGTGACGTTGCAGGGTAACAATTTGGGATGTTACGGTGATATTTTTTAATGATGGGTACTTGTTATTACGATCACAAGTTTTGCTTAACAACAACGTGACCTTCAGGGACAACTGACTGTAGAAGTTTGTTCATAGTTTCCGTAATAAATGAAAGAAATAAAAGAAAACAGAAAAAGCACACAGAAGAGAAACTTCGATAAGAGGAAATATGTAAGAAAAACACGACACATTAGCGCCCACACTGCTTGATTGACAGGTAATCTGTGGGAAGTTCAGCGCAGAGACACCAGACGTGTAAGCTACAGTAACAAAGATGGAGGTCGAAATTATAGGAAATATATGGAGGGTCAACATTTTAACCATCCCACACTGCATGGAAAATATCCTGAAGTATAAAATGGATGATAATCAGTCGTAGAGGAACTTATGGCAACCATTTTCCACTCTTTCTGTTCCTCTTTCTATTTTTTCCACATTGTTTCAATTCTCATAATCTCTGTGTTAATGTTTTTTATGTCTGCATATCATTTTTTCCAAGAAAATGGCTTAAAATCTGTGTCTATCTATGTCTGTATCTGTATAAATCTATGTATCTGCACTTAGTGGCGCAGGATATTTTTGAATAGGAGGGAAAACCGTGACCTTAATGTATAGAAGTGTCACTTTAATTAAGAATTTACAGGGTAATGAAAAAAGAAAATAAAAGTCTGATGCCATGATAATTCCAATATACATGCAATTGTGAATTTAACAAGATGCTCCACACAGATCTTTGCATTGACACCGAGCTGCTCCCAGATATGCACCTGTGTAGCCGAATGAGTAAAATCGAGGTAATGAAAAAGTTTTCCCGGGAAGGTTGAAGAGCAACTCTGCTTTGTGAACCATCCACGTCTGACATTTGACACGGCTGGCGTTGATTAAGCTGATGAAACCAACAGAGAAGCCACTTGAAACTGACAAAGACGCGTTCCACTTTGTGCGTGTCAGACGGCGTTCAGGCAGCAAAAGGCTGACAGTTATATGAAGGCAGCTCCAAAAATAAACTATCCCTACAGGTCTTTGATACTCACTTTTGAAAAGAAAACAAAAAACTGCCAATGAGGTGTGATAAGTTCACGTTTTTCCAGTGTAAATAGTGTTGCGTCATGTGGTGTCATCTTGACACCTGAGCAGCGATCTGCATATTCCAGACGCTGATCACCGGCGGGACAAAACTTTTATTAACATGATACATTTGATTCTTTTGAGGACATTGTGTTGTCATGGATAAACTGAGTCGATTCTGAGTCGAAGCCTGTCTGTTGTACCAAAAATAGCCTTTGTGGCATCTATTTCAAACAACTAAATAACTGCAATAACATCTGGTTTATCACTATTATGGGTACAGTATGAATTACATCAACAGTGTGAGAGAATGTTCATTCTAATTATCTTCAGCTCATTTAATGGATGCACCTATTATCTAACACATATTTCTGTTTTTCCTATTTTCATCTATTTAATCTTTCAGTTTAGATGATCCAATATCGGAGAATCCAAGACAGGTAAAAGTGTTGCATTGTGGTCCAAATTTTTATTGGCCTATTTTAGCATTTGACAATATGGACTTAGATAAATTTCAGCACTCATCACATGAAAGGACGGCTGGATTTTACCACTAGGAATGGACCGATTTACCGTTTCGGCTGAATATTGGTATCAGCCGATACTGACACGGTTGATCGGTGTATTGGCGAATAAGTGGTGGCTGTCTCTTTAATTTTGCACTGTCTCTACACTCCTACACCTGACTGCAGCTTTAAAGATCCCCTCTGATTCTTCTGGGACAGATAATCTCAAAGAACCATCAACAATGACTTGCCAAGAATTCCCATATCGATGTATCCTTATTTGCCACCACGATGCAGCTAAACATTTCCATTAGATGTCCAGTCAGCTCCACGTTTCTGCGATAAAGTTGCACTTGAACACACCACAATAACTGTGGACTGTCAATTATTACTTGCGTTCTGCGCTTGCGTGTGAGTCCGTATCAGGGAAACCCACGGATGTAGTGTTTATGTAGAGGTAAAATCTGTAAACAAATCAATATTTGGTGTTAGCAAGAGAAACCACCAAACAAAATGGGTGAAATTGTGGATCATACAGCAGCTGGCTCAAGGAGCTTTCTCCTATTGTCACTTCAACAGCCAATGAGACTCAATGAGATCTCCCTCACCGCCTGACCTGAAAAGAGACGGACAAGGAACGACAACGCTAGTGGTGCGGGACAGACCAAAAAGACCAGGACGACAGACGCTCACAACACTCTCGATGGCGGATCATCAACTCGGTGTGTACTGGCCTTTACATGTCTTGCCAGGACATGGAAGGGTCTGCGACAGGCAAACAGGGTCTTTTCACAGACTTTCTGTAGTCATCTTTTCCTGATACAAGCAAGTTCTTTTGTCCCTTATAGATTTTGAAATCAAAAGCATAACAACACGTCAAGGGTTTCATCCCTCAGAATGACTGAACTGAACCAAAGACGACCTTCAAACATTATTACACTACAGCACATATTTTTATTTAATTTCTAACTGAACCTTGTTGCCTCCGGTTGCTCGAATTTTGGTGAGTGAGTCATTTCAAGCTAAAATCTGCCGCAGCATTCACTGTAACATGAATGGATACTTGTTTTTGTCATGTGTCTATTTGAAGAGGCCCGGTCCTGGTCGGCTTAGCCGTGTGACACGCGATAGGGTCCAAATCCAAAGTGGAATGGCTGCAGGCTTCAACCTGCGCTTAAGAGGGTCACTGCCGAACAAAAGGGGTTCAGCCAGTAGCTGAGGGGCTGCACACACAGAAAGGGACACGGGGCCAAAGCATAGTGTTTGTGCGTGTGTTGTCAGAGGAAAAATGTGTTTCATTTGCCTTAAATGTCTTGTTTTCATTACTTCTCCTCATTTCTTAGATCATCCACCTGACGACATTAGGAAAAAGTGATTAATCGGGGAAATATTTGATGAAATGAGCCGTCATTCCTCCCGTGAGACCACATGAATTTGGGATGAGTTCAACTGCTCTGTACTCTAATGCTGGAATTTGTGTTTGCAAAGATGATGTGATATCAAGTGCCCAAAGAACAGTACAACCATGCCTGCTAATTCGGTACTAGTGTCTTGTTAGATCGTCTAAAAGATCCTTTTTTTATTCAAACTCAACACTAAACAGACGTTTAAGGGAAAACATAGAAAAATGGGAAGAACATGACGAGTTGGTTGTGCTCATTACTTCTCTCCGGCCATTCTCTATCAGGTTCAGGAGATATCTCAATCCAGCAGTGAGGGATGTTCTACTTTTGCTTTCTTTGCACAGGATCAGGAGAAATGAGACGTGTGTTTCCTTGGACGACCAGCTTCTGAGCCACGCAAAAGGAAAACACCGACTGGATCTCAACTTCAGTGGAATTCTTGTCAGCCATCATGAGCCTGAGGGATCCTTCCTTCCGCTTCTGATGGCACCTCTACTGACGCAGTGGATCACAGCGTCGAACAGTGTACCTGGACTGAACAACAGTCCGAACTCTTCTCTGGTTCTTGTTAGCTCACATGCTTCTAAAATGAGGAACATGTGTTTATTTATCTGCGCAGACTATTGGTAAATGTAATGTGAAGTTTCCCAACCTATTTAGCCATGGTCGCAGACTGTGGCATCTGATAAGTAAGGTACCTTCTCCTCGAGGCCTTACATCCATAGTTTAATTAACTGATTTTGTGCACAAGCAACAATACAAAACCACAAAACAAGCAACTGATCGCTCCCTTGCTCTCTCTTGCTGTTCTATAACCTCGTGCTGCCGCTGCTGGCTTTATGTTAGTGCACCGACATTGTTGTCTTGTCGTTTAGCCAAGAGCGAAGAGTGTGACAGAGTTTCACAGATTAAATTCTTGCTAAGAGACAAAAATGTGTTGCAGTTCTTTCAGACCACAAGTGCATCTTTTTAAAACCAATTCAGAACGCTTCTCTTTTTTTTGTTTTTTAAAAAAAATAATTTTGTGTGAGCGTGTGCCGGTCACACCTGCCATCTCTCCTGCTGGGACTGTATTGTACTGCCTGCCGAATTCATCCACGAGTGCGGCCTCTCTCAGGAGAACTGATTGGCCTGTAGGCTTTTATTCGGTCACTGACATGTTGCGGATATTCCTTGTCTGCTAGCATCACACAGGCTCAGCTTTCACAATAAACTCCCCTTTTCCATGAAAACCCTGCGGCAGGACATGCTCTAAATAATCACTGTACTCTTCTCGAGGAATAATACAGAATAACCTTCCCATCCAGTCAAGAGCTGCCTGCAAACCGTGTTCTTGTCGTCTTTTATTGCAGCTCTTTCTAAGTCCAAAGTCTTGAAGCCCCTGTTATGTTACTTCCCCCAAGTTTTGGCAGAAAGACTCCTCGAATTGAGGAATATTTCACCTATTGAGCCAAATGTGAAGTGCCAGACCTGCAGCAAAACGTAGACACTGCCTCGGCTTTTCCCCCCGCCTGGCATGCATCATTCAATGTCAGGCCATTTCCCACGCCAAATGGGCTTAGAAAGCTAGAAAAAGAGAAGAAAAGACGAAAGTCCTGTCAAGTTTTTCCACTCGGTTTTGTTCTCTTTTTCTGCGTCTGTGTTTTTTCACCTCGGTATCTATTTGTCCCCTCTTCCCTCCTCCTCTCGCTCTCCTCCTCCTTTTCTGCACGTCTATCATGTCATTCTTCATCTTTTGTACCTACGGGCCTTTTTCCCTATTGAACTCCGGCCTTCTCCACTCCTTTGGCTCTCCCTCTCCCTCTCAGGGGCCTAATTATGAGCCGGCATTAAATAAAAACATTTATTTTTCTCCAAAAAAAGGCTTCTCTCTGTGCTCTCTCTGGACAATGAGGGCTTGTGATTCTCCCCTCCCTGCTGCTCCCTCTCTCTGTCTCTTTTTCCGCTGAGTGGCCATTCACTGGGGGTCTTTGTCTCCCTTTGTGATTGGCTCGCTGTAGGACTCCTAGGGGCCAGTAATTGTGTCTCATTAAGTCTTACAGTAGTCATGAGGAGAGTGTAGCGGGGTGGGAAGTGAGGGGGAGTTTGCCGCACAAGGCCTCGCAATTAGAAATCCCAGAGAGCTTGAATGGGAGCCCTAATCAGGCCACAATGACTGGGGCTCCCTGCCTATTAGGCCAAAAAGGAAGTGTTGCCATTGTCCACACACACAAATGCGCGACACACACACACACACACCTACGAGGAATGCATGCAGCACAGTGGGGATGGGTGTAGTTGTGCGATGGCGTCAACCTAGAAGCCAATTTGGAGAGATTGGGGGACTTAAGAGAGCTTTTCACTGCCTCACTCACACATGCACGTGCACTCAAAATCATGCACACGCACACCTCTCCATCCCGATTTAAGCTGAAGTCGTTCTCATTAGTGATGTTCGGGACGGGGCGCGCAAGGCTGCTTTCTGTCTGCTCATTTGTCGCTCTGTGATTCCTCTGTGATTTTTTTTCAGTTTTTGAGTGAAGAGCGTTTTCTGCAAGGAACATATTTGAGGCTCTCTGAGAAGCTGCATGACGGGGCTTAAAAGAGAGAAAACAAAATCAGCATACTGCGTCTGTGGCGGACACATAAATAACCCATGCACCTCTTCTCCGAGGAAATTCAGTACATTTCAGTTTCAGCACGCAAATAACGATATTCCATCACCGGCTGTCTCTGAAAGGGAAATGCAATGGAAAGTGAAAACTTTGCAAAGCCTTCTTCCTTTTCTTTTTTTTTTATCTCATAATAGTAGCAGAAAGCGGGTCTCTTTTTCTCCATTTATCTGTCTAGCGTTCCCAGGAGAAACAGTGGCTACCCCTCCTTATCTTTGTTACTGCCGAGTGCTGCAGTGGATTATGAAGTGGATTATGCAAATGCCTCACAATATATTCATATTAACAAAGGTTGAGGTTCATGTGCCCGTGCCCAGAATTTATGAATACGCAAAAAAAAAAAGAAAAAAGAAAAAAGAATTGGCTGGAATGTGTTATCATTTAATGAAAATTAACTCGGTTCACTATATTGTGCCGTGTTTTGGCTCATTTGTTAATTTGTTGAATTAGCTGCGTCTCTACAATGGAGTGATATCCAATTTAGCCCATTGTTTATTAGTTATTTTTGGCCTGTCTTTGTGTCTGATACGCCTGTAGGTATTATACATGTGTAACTGTGTGGATATTCCACCCACTTTTTACTCTTTTGTTGCTCACAGTGAATTCTCTGTTTGCATTGATGGCGTTTTTATTTTCTTGGGATATCAATCTGAACGTTGAATCATCCACAGGTCTTTGTTTTTACTGCTTATCCAGACACTGAGATCAGAGTAAACATAGCTGTGTATTCATGCTTTTCTGCTTTTGTTTATATTGGCGCTTTCTTTGTGCAAAATCAGATCTGTCAGAATTCTAAAAGAAACCAAAGAAACAAAAAAAAAAACATTGCAGCAGTCAGAGCTGCCTCCATCCACTCAGCGCTGAAGCAACGAGAGCCCGTAGTGGGCGGTTTCCTCGACTGCAGAAGGAAATGAAGGTCACACATCAAATAATCTGTCTTACATTCAGCATATGCAAACTAAATTTACAACTCATCTTCTGGGTGGATTTTCTGGGAATATTACCAGCCCAGTGGGACCCGAGTTAGCATTTTTGCACGTCAAAAGATCCGTCGCAGATCAAACTTTAGCTAAATTTATGAGCAAAGTGAAGGTTGTTAAAAAGTTAAAGCAATGTATTTTAAATTGTAGAACTTGCTTGCTGTGTCCTTTATATAATTTTTAAAACGTGTAAAATTAACAAATCAATATTTACTTAAGATTTTGAAGAGTTTTGGCTTTACTTGGTATGTTTATAAGTAAAACTAGATGTCACTGTCCACTGCGCATTAAAACTGCAAGGTAAAAGTAATGCATTCAAAATAGAGATTACGGGGGCACATTAGTGTCAGAATATACTTAAACACTAAAGGTAAAATCCCCTTATCTTAACCTCTAAAGGTACATCACATTTTACTTGTTGATTTTATCTTATATTGTTAACCTGAATCTTCAAAGAAACAAGTAAAGTGATATAATACATGTAAAATAGAATATAATATATAATACATGTTCTGCCTGGGTGTCATGTAAAATGGCCCCAATTGTTATTAAATAGAGTACTTTTGAAAGCAAATATAGTTTTTTACTGGATCCAAGAGCTTGTTACAATTTCTGCTTATTAGTGACATAAAATAATAATTGGTCATGATTTCAACACAGAATTCTATCAGAATTTTCATTTAGATTCAATAAGAAAACTAACTCAAACACACACATACATAAATCCTCACATTTAGATAAAGTACACAGAGTCCATATTTGCAGATGGACAGATTAGTTGACATGTTACACTGTGTGTACCTTTTTTCAGTGTCTGATTCCAACAGTGCTTAAATCCATTTTAATTGTCATCTAGCAATAAGCTGAAGCATGTGAAGAAGTTGTGGTAGTGTTTTCCTGTTGCATGTTGGGTTGGTGCTCCAGCAAGAGACATAAGAGGAGCCAATGGGACAACTGTTTTTTAGAAATCTCCACTTTTATGAATGAGTTTTTCAGATAGCCTGGATGAACGCACTGCATCGGCTACTGGATGCAAAGATCGCACCCGCCAGCTGCGGCTGGGAAGCCAAGTAATTAATAACGGCTCTGACATAAAGGTTACAGGTTAGAGTCACAAGTTCGAACCTGCAGACTGGTTGGGAAAGCCTGGGTGTGGAAAGTCAACAGGAAACACTGTCTCTTCCTTCAGGACTGACTGGTGCAGGGTCCTTCAGCATTCCAAAGTCATCCAAGCAAAAAAGGACAAAAAAAAGCTTAAAGCTGCAGAGCTGTACGTGGCGGCAACACGCAGCTGCTATCATCATTTTTAGTTCAATAATGGATTAAGTGACGACATCCCTGCAGTTCCCCTCTGCTCCATGGGGCTTTTTTTTTTTATCTTCTGTCACCTCATTAACGTTCTTATTCTGTTGTAATTGTTCCGTTTTTTTTTTTCTCAGCGGACACCATCAGTCTTGTTTCCATCGGCCCTCTCAGGTGTAAGAATGTTCCGATAAACTCGTCGTGCACCGCCTGTCCGGACAAGACAAATCTAGAAAGAATTAGACCGGCACGTTGCAGCATTTAGCAGCTAAAAGGCCAGATATTTCCCACAGGAGCTGGTGGAAACTAACACACAGAGTCAGAATTTCACACTGATGCTGACTCTACAGTGTCAATAGTCAACATAAACTTCGGGTCATTCCAGACAAAGTAGGAGGAGTGAATGGGAACAGGAAAAATGTGTCATTTATTCCTTAAAAAGTTGTGCTTAAATTGCAGTTTAAGGAGAACTTTTGCTGAGGCTTCTTGCAGCTCGGCCCGCTTTACGTCCTGTGACAGCGTGGCCATTCGACTTGCGCTCCCTTTTCGAGTGCGATGAATCGGGGAGAGCCTGCACGCTCTTACCTGCTGCCAAGGTGTGCAAGAGGTTTATTAGCACCTAAACCCAGGAGGGGCAGTTTGAGAGAACTGCCACATTATTCCTCGTGGTTTGGATTTCAATCTGCACCTGTTGCTGTAAGACCCGTGAGTGTGTGTTCTTATTGGAGTGGGAGTCACTGACCAAGCAGCTAAAACGTTGCCATGTCTGCTCAAGGACAGTTCAGCGGGCCCCCCGGCTCCTTGAGAACACACATCGACCTTGCAAATGCTACATCTCTTGCATTCTCAGCGGTCATCAGTGCGTCCTGTTCTCTTACAGGCTCACTATCAGCGCCGGCCCCGATGTATTATTTTCCCACACCAAACATTTTCGTGACCTCGTGCCGGATTACGTTACGGCTCTGTGTGTGTCTTTGGGCTGCGGCTGAATGGACGACTGGCCGAACCAGTGCGACTGGGCACGCTGTGTATTGGAGGAGGTGTGATCATGAGTTTCATCCCCCACAGCATGGGGGAGCAGTCTCTGGGTGACCAACCTAGCGGCTAATTGGTGTCGTCAGCGCTTTAAACACAAGTAAATGGCAGTTCCATCTCCCCCTTCACCTGACCTAATTGTGGGTGATAATTATTCTCTTAGTCCTAGTTTAGACAAATAATTAACAGATGTTTGCTGACAAATAGGCAGACTTCTTTCTTCGCAAATCCCTGCCCCATTGTATTGTTAATGGGGCCGAATGTAAGCAGATACCCTGACGTGTCCACCCCCCCCTCCACCACCTCCTGACTGAATGCAATCCTAAACTTCTGAATAAACAGCCTGAACTTCAGGAGGTGTGTTCTTCCTAAAGCCTGGATTGAGTTTCGCATTGTTGGGTGAAGTTAACACACACAAAAAAAATGGACGAACAGTTTGTTTATTGCAGTTTGAACAATCCTACCCCCACCAGGTGTGGGTAAGGAAACTAGACGCAGTGAATCTCCATATCGAGCTCTCATCTGTGCTCTAAATCTTTATTGTTTGTTTGACTCTTTTTCCACCCCTAATGTATATTTGTATGATATTTTTAGAAAAATTCCACTAATCATCAGCCTATTTTCCACGCAGTGATAATTTTTTAAGATTTTATTTTATTCTATTTTAATTTGATTTGGTTAAACCTGCAGCATTGAGTAGATTTAATAATAACATAAAAATGGCTTGCTCCTCTGACAAACAACGCGACATCTCAGGCCATGCCTTATTTCAACCCTAAAGATTCCCAAGTCATGTTTAAAGTATGACTCATGCTAGTAACGGCTATTTGTGAGGGGTTTCCCACCCTGCCACACAAAGGGGGCTTTAGCTTGGAGGCAGCATGTTCTCAGGCATTGTCTCGAGGCCGGGACCACCCGTTCCCCCTTGCTGTCCCACTGTCAGTCAAACAATACATTGCTACAACTCCAGCGTTGCCCCCCGCCCCCATCCTATTTACTCAGCCAGCCCCTCCCTGCTCCCACCACCCACAGTCTGGACACAGGGAGTGGGGACATGTTTTTTTAAATGGTGAATGTGGACTATTAGTCAACAGCTGGGCCGCGATTCTTTCAGGTGGTAAGTCGAGTCAAGTCGCGGCACGGTGGCTTTGCTTAAGCACGCCGCAGCAGACGGCCAAAGACATGAATATAGAGCAGTTTTTAAAAAAAGATCTGCATGAGATAACTGAGTGTCTTCAAAATACGACTTTAATCAAGTTTGATCTCGGAGACAAGAAACAAAAGTGCATTTCTTCTTTTTGGAGAACCATTCAAATAAATGGTTTCGACGAAAACGATAAATGCTTATTGATGAAATGCTCGGTGCTCTCTATGACTGCATTGTAAGATTTAAGATGATGAAATGATGCATTTACGTGTAAAATAAATTCTACTATAAGACGATATTGGGAACGAGCTCCTGAACATGTATCTGCGTATCTTTTTATGTTGATATTTAGAGACCTCCTCCAGTGAAAATCACACTTTAAACCCCATTAACATTAGAGCCTGAGGGGCCAATACAGATATTAGGGAGTAAAAAGGTCCAATTTCTATATATTGGCCGATATACACAATTTTTTTTGCCATGATCCCTCAAATGAGGTTATCCAGCATTTGTAACAAAGATAGGACTCGACCATGTCAATCATGATGTTTCACGCTGTTTTGCAGCATCAAACTACTAATTAAGAGTACACTGGTCAGAAAAATGAACAGTTGAAGATACATCAGTGTTATAAAAAGATTAAAAATGACTGAAAACATCTATCTTTATGTTTAAGTTTCTTTTTTCTCTCCCAATGTTCTTTTATGACTGTGGACCACCGGCCACCAGTAGGGGGCGATCAAGGTGTTTTGGCTTCACTTGGGGGAAACTCTAATGTCGTCCATCTTTACACACAGTCAACGGTCTAGATTATGTGAACGTTTAATACTGTACTTGTTTTGTGCTATTCACACAGACCACAACACTTCGATAGCTGAGCTGGTAAGGTAGAGGAGCGCACCTTGGACTCGGTTTCTGGTTCACCTCGAGATAATGCACTCGGACTGGCAAGCATCCACCTTATTCAGAACATTTTATATTAAGCATGAATTTGAATTGATTAGTTCACTGTACGTGCTCTGCTTCAGCGTCTTTCATCCCGTTTTGCCACTGATAAAAGTGCAAGTGTAATGGATCATGTATATTTTTGTATGTTACATGTTTTATAGCATAATTAAGCTGAAGCGTCGCAGTCTTTTAGGCCTGCAGCTGGGGGTTGGAATCAATCAACGTGAAATCAGTATTCAGAAAACAGCAGCAGAGGCGGTTAGTGGGGAGCACGAGTGAGGCACTACAACATAGCCTTGTTCGTCCCTGATGGCCTCGTCTGAGTTTTTGGCCCCCGCTCTGGTCCAATCAGAAGTGAGCCTGACTTTGTAGTCTGATGTCTCTGAGCAGGCTCAGGCGTGAGCCGGTGTGATGAGCGCCTGCGGCCATGCTGACCGATAGTCAGGCAGGAGTCAATATGGCTCCAGGCTAAACCATCTGGGCGAACAGCTAGCTAGGTAGCTTAGCCTACATTTTTCATTGCATGTGAGGAATTTAGCAGGTGCTCTTTTCCAGCATAATGAGTAACAGAGAGCCAGGATCTTTCTTTGGATGTTCATGAAAAGAACACTAAGCCGCAAATGATGATGGCTGACGGATAAGTGTTATAATAGGAAAAGCTCATGGTAATTTTATGCGACTGGACTGTGTCTCAGATATGGCAAACTCAACAAGGGAATGAGTGTTCTGACAGTGAAGAATGTTGATATTAATAACAATGAAAATGTTTCTCAGTTTTTATTTTTGCAATCCCGTCAAGAGGAAATCACATTTAGAGACAACTGGTTTACATTCAGTGATAATTAAATGGACAACTACATTTATCTGCTGCTGTGGAGTCTGAAAGAAGTGGCTGAGTTGGATTGCAGGAGTACAGATTGTAGGACTGTGATACCAGAACCTGGTCTGTGGCCAGGTTGAGGCAGCACTTTAGGTAAGGAAATGGTTGGTTTGGCAGTTGAATATTTTGGTGTCAACAAACAACTTGTCAGTGCATATTTTATTGATGTGTTCTGCAAATTTCCTCACTATTTTGGCAGAAGTTGATCTGGGACAACAAGAGCAGGAGGTTTTCATGAGGTGGATGTCTGTTTCTTTGCTGGAGGTTTGTGGGGGAAAAATAAAACATGCTCCTTGTTTTGTCATCACTGGAGCTGTGATCCATCACAATAAATATGGAAACCTTTACTTCTCAGTCCAGCACAAACATGACATATTCAGTGTCTCCAGGTTTAAATTCACCCAGCCAACAGCATTTAGAAGACATTTAAATTCATTGTTCTTGCTTCATGGAGTACAATGACTCCTGGACCAACAGAGTCCACCTGCGTCTGGATCACTAGACTTTCCATACATCCGGATTTATAGAATCCACAGACTCTGGGACTCATGGATGTTTTATGCATTCTAAGTGAACTGTTATCATCATGTTTTTGTGTTCTGTACAAGTGACATTTATTGCACGTCTGTCCGTCCTAGGAAGAAGGATCCCTCCTCTGTGGCTCTTCCTGAGGTTTCTTATTTTCCCTGTTTAGGGTTTTTTAAGTTTTTCCTCACCCGGTTCGAGGGTCTGAGGGCAGAGGATGTCACATCTGTACAGTTTGTCAAAGCCCAGTGAGATAATGTGTAAATTGTGATTTCGGGCTGTACAAATAAAATTTGATTTGATTTGATTTGATTTGATTTGATTTGATTGTGCTCTAGGAAAATTAATCACCTGTCACTGGGCAGATCTGTAGCCTAGACCCCTTTAAGTGTAGGTGTATGTATATTGTTTAACAGGCTAATCTTGTCATGGTCATGCTCACTTCCTTGGTGCGCATCAGATGTGAATTGGATACGTTGTTTAATTTTTCAGCTGATTGGGTTCGCGTTTACAAGGTTAAATCTCAAACAAACTCTAAAATTGTAAAAGTACAAAGTTACAGGTGGTCAGGCACCCTTGTATCTCAAAGAACTTATAGTGCCTTATCCAAAATGCAGGCTTACTGGTAGTTCCTAGGATCTCTAAAAGTAATCTGGGAGGCAGAGCCTTCAGCTACCAAATCAAATCAAATTTTATTTGTATAGCCCGAAATCACAATTTACACATTATCTCACTGGGCTTTGACAAACTGTACAGATGTGACATCCTCTGCCCTTAGACCCTCGAACCGGGTGAGGAAAAACTTAAAAAACCCTAAACAGGGAAAATAAGAAACCTCAGGAAGAACCACAGAGGAGGGATCCTTCTTCCTAGGACGGACAGACATGCAATAAATGTCACTTGTACAGAACACAAAAACATGATAACAACAGTTCATTTAGAATGCATAAAACATCCATGAGTCCCAGAGTCTGTGGATTCTATAAATGGGGATGTATGGGAAGTCTAGTGATCCAGACGCAGGTCTACTCTGTTGGTCCAGGAGTCATTGTAGTCCATGTAGCAAGATCTGAGTGTTGCTGATGTAGTACCAGGCCCCTCTTCTCTGGAACCAGCTCCCAGTTCATGTCCTTGGGGCAGACACCCTCTCTGCATTTAAGAGGAGGCTTAAAACCTTCCTTTTTGATAAAGCTTATAGTCGGGGCTGGCACAGGCCGGCCCATAGTTATGCTGCTATAGGTCTAGACTGCTGGGGGATTTCCCATGATACACTGAGCCCCTCTGTTTCTCTATCTCACTCTCTCCCTACTTCTTCTACTCTCTACTCTGTCATGTCCCAGTACTACCTTCACCCTGGGGAATTTCTCCCCAGAGTTCCTCTGCTTTATCGTCTCTCAGCCACCTGGTGACATGGAGTTGACGATCCTGCTAGCGACCTGCTATCCGGTGGAGATTCTACCTTGTGTCTGGGATCATGATCAACGTTACCTATCCTACCCAGCAAAAGACAAAGTGGCCTGGAATCCTGAACCCGATCACTGTCTGGTTCCTGGACTCTGCTCTTTGATTACATGCTTCTGGACTCAGTTCTTATGTTTTCATATCCATAGACTGTAATGACGGTCATAATGTTGTGCTCTGTACTTGTGACATCTATTGCACGTCTACCCGTCCCAGGGAGACGGATCCCTCCTCTGTGGTTCTCCCTCAGGTTTCTTCTTAAAGGTTTTGGAGTGTTTCCTCACCCGGTTCCAGGGTCTAAGGGTGGAGGGCGTTGTTATGTTCACATTGTAAAGCCCTCAGAAGAAAATTGTAATTGTGCTTTTGGGCTTTACAAATTCAGCTTGACTGATAAATAAAGTCTCGTGCACAGAATTCCGTTCAATAATTGGCAGGAAGGTTAGGCGAGTGAAAAGGTAAAAAAGCCAACACACTTGGATTTCCTACTGCAGCCTGTACACCACGGAGCACTGACGGCGCATATGAACGTAAGATCAGACAATGCATGCTGAATAATTTAATAATTTGAGCCTTTCATGAGAGAACTTCTGCACTAAGGAGAATGGAACATGAATGAAATGGACTGGCTTATCATTGGTCTTTTGTCCAAAATATTGTCAAGGTCGTCATAACATATAGTTGTATTTAATATCAGAAGAGCTGCCACTTTTCTGCAGCCTATCACATATTTTTTTATGTATTGTTGACTTCTTAACTTTTGCCCGACATTGCACAATCTTTGGTTCAATCCATTCGGCTTCATTCTTTCACTGATGGTTCTGAAATGTTCTCTCCTGTCCATATTTCCAGAGGGCTTTTTTATTTTGGGACGCCTACAGCGGCTGGTGCAGTGATAATCCGCCCCAGAGTTCACTTGCAAGCGGTTCAAGACCAACTTTTTCAAGCGTACCAGAGTCTGGTTGTTTAGTTCCCACCACAGGTCTCGGACTGCGTTCAAACCAACCCAAATAAACCCCCCTGGGGGATGCGGGGGTAAACACTCCAGAGTTCGGTTCAGCCGGATTAAGAAAGTGCTGGTGTGAACATGACGGTAAAGAACAATATTTTTAGGACTTTAGTTGGTGAACTCCACAATGTAACTCTCTTTATGGTAAAGAAAATTTCAAATGTCTGATTCTTTAAAATTAATTCTTAGTGCACATTTGTATTTTTCCAACAAATACAATATACTGGTATCATACTGAACAGATTTTTTTTTTTTTTCCACTTTTAAGTTTATTTGGACTTTATTTCATTCTGACTCAGCTCTAAATGGGGTTTGCCAGGCTACCTTTCTCAAAAACTTACCTCTGAAACATAAACACAACAGAAAGTAAACAGTTTCAAAAAACCCACCAGAATACACAAGGTGGGTGGAGATAATTGGACACGTTAGGGTAGGGCAGATAGGACACAGGTTGTACACATGAGGGAAACCAACTAAGAGAGGAAACCTAAATCAAGACACAAAGGAAGGATACAACCTTCTAAATAAAACAGGAAACACAGGTAAGGAGGAGTGAACACTAGAAATTCAGACCCTAGAAAGCATCAAACAGTAACAGAGACCCTTTAAAATGAATCAGGAAATTCACTAGAAACATTACAACAGGAATACAAACTACAAAACTCAAACCCATACTAATCAATAACTCAACTCGTGGCCATAACACAGATTTTTACCTTCAGTCTTGTGAGATTTCGCAATGTGATTTCTAATTTTTAACCACAACAAGGCAACACAGAAGAACATTAGAAACGGTACTTGCATTCATTATATAAAAAAAGATACTGCAAAGTCAACAAGTTAAACTGTCCAGAGGTTAACTGTCAAAATTGAAAGTGATGATTGTGTTATGACATGACACGAGTTGGACTTGGAGACGTTGTGGCTGCTCATCACCCACACCCTGGTAGTTTACTGTGGTGGAATGCTAATGACGGTGAACTACCCGCCTCCGGTCGATGTGCTGCAGGGAGCGAGGAAGTCAGGAGACCACCCAGATCTCCTCCCCTGTCTCCCTCTGAAACACTTTGCAGTGTAATTATATGGGAGTGACGTGAAAAATGCTCTCTGTGCAAATATAGATTAAATCGCAGACAGACGCAGCGTGCACTTCCAAAACACCACGTCTTACTTTCCTTTAATCATCACCTGAAGGGAAGGTAATTCTGTCTAGAGGGGATTGAGTCATTTGTTATCTGTTATTTTTAAGTCAGTCACTTTCAGCAATCAGTAAAAGTAATAATATCAGACTGTAAAAATGCTCCATTACAGGTAAAAGCCCTGCATTACAAAACATATGGTATAATACGGAAAAAATATGCTTTACTTTTTTATGAGAAGGAAAGTCAGTATATAAAATTTACTTTTGGGCCTGTTACACATACATTGTTTGGTCCAAAAATAGTCCATAATTCAACATTATTATAATACATTTCAAATGTTAAAATGTATAAATTAAAACATGAACTAGTAAATAATTATTTTTGTAACTGTTTCAGAGTAATCGTCATTTTTATCAAGCAACAAGGAACTAAAGCTGTAGATAAACAGTTCAATGTTTCCTGTTGAATTAGAGAACAGTACATAAAACTGGTGGCACATTGCTAAGTGGCAGTTTTTCCACAACAGAATTACATTGTCCTCCACTAAAATAAACATGTCATCTCCAAATAAACACTATCCGACTCTCAGGTTGTTAGTTTTTATAGCAGTTCTCATTGACAGTGATCCTGCACATCTTTTAATCTGTGTTGCCAAACCAGAAGAATTTCTGAATTGCAGCAAACAGGTTTGCACTCAACGGGATTCCCCCTTATCCTAAACTGTCCTTTACCTGGTATTTACCGAGACCTGATGAAAAAGAGAAACATGCAAATGGCCTCAGGCACAGCGATCATGACAGATCAGCCTCATATCAGGAACGTGCGATACCGGCGATTGGCTTGTATAATGTATGAGGTGCATGGACACAGTCAGGACATATTTTGCAAGGTACGCACGTGCAAGAAGCGTTTACACGCTGTCAGACTGGGTGACAGACAAACCGTTCTGGGTGAAGGAAGCTTCACAGAGCAGCATTGCTGGCCTTGACATGGGACACACCACACATGTGGGAAAAGTCTACCAACAAAGACACGTGATTAGATGTCATTATCCAGATATTGCATCCTGATGCAGATCACGGCAGTACAGACTCCACTCCTGAGAAGAATTTCATCAAAGACGTACATAATCTCCCCTATGTTTAGCAAAAAAAAAAAATACTCCAGAGGCTCTTAGTTATTTCAAGAGACAGGATGAAGAAGAGAGCAAATATTTATTGGACAGAATAAAGATAATAAAGAATGGGAGTAGATTCTTGGTGCTTGGACTCTAGAGGGCCATCGGGGAAATGATGGAGCCTGTGGACCAGCCAGGACGGGGTGGAGATGGGGAGGTGGAGGGGTGCGTCACAGCAGCAGCATGAAGGAACTCGGTAGAGGGAGAGAGACATATTTAAAGGGACTACAACAAGACGACAGGCTAACGATGCGAGTGTGGTGCTGATCTGTGAGATAGATGAGATCAGCTGATCATGAAGTAACTGACAGCCCAGATCAAAACAAGAGGTGGTATAAGTAACGTGACAGAGATGAGAGACTGGCAGGAAGGAAACAGAATTTTATATGGTGTGCATGTAAATGGTCTTCCTGACTAGAGCTCAATTAAATATAGAGCTGCAAATTTGCATAGACGGGATGTTGGCGAGGTTGGATTGGTCAACATTTAAACTTCAGTGCGGGACACTGCTGTCCGTTTTGCTGCGTTTGTTGTTGAAATGATGACAGCAATGATCGCCTGAACAGAGCTGATGTTTTCGTAGTCCCACCAAAGTACGTATTTCTACTTTTTTATGTGATATTTCCTTGCACCCAAAACTGAACCAGACAATAGCACAGCAATCTGTCGTCGTCCAAGGTTGTCAGGTAATGAAACATTCAGTTGTTATCCTTTGGCATCCGTAGCATCTATGTGACTCATGCCCCTCCCGTGTGTTACTAACACTCAACCTCAGGGTTAATTTTAGTCCCAAATACTTCACAGCAAAAAGGGGAGCGGGGAAATTTTGGGGTCATTAATTTCTGAGTTGGATTCAACTCCCGAAGTGTAATTTGAAAACATTCTGATTTAAATGGTGTTCAGTGCTGGAGGTATTTGATAGAGCTGATACCGTCAGTGCTACACCAACACAGCAGACTAAGCTCGGCCCAGGTGCCAATAGGCGTTGCAGTTGGAGATAAGGTGACCAATCGACCGAAGCTCATACAACGTTTCAGATGAGACTCTACACTGTACCTCCATTTGAATTGTTTTAGTTTACTAAAAAAGGCAAAAAATGTCATTTTAATCAATGTGTTTATTGTGCTATTTGGACTAATAACAATTTTGGAGGTGTTGATTTAACTCTATAGAGCGTGGAGCTGTATAAACCCTGAAAAAGTGTTTACATTTACTCGATGGGAGTTGATTCGGCACTGGACTTTTTGCTGTGTAATCCTGTTAGCCGGAACTCAGACAAACAGAAATTAAATTGAGCCATTTGGAGGACATGTGTGGTTGGGGTCTCTTTTAAGAGACAACACTTAGCTAACTTCACATGTGTGCTATATGATGTAGTTTACTCAATGGCCTATGAGTACAACGCTTCTGACATTTGACCAAGCAAATTCAGCATAGTTCAACATTTTCTTGTAACTGAGAATCATTTTCTCCAGGCAAATGTTTGTTGAGGTCAGGGATTAGCTTCATTTTTCTCGCCCATTAAATGGCTGCAGGTGGTGCAATTTTATTTTGGAATGATCACGTTCAGCTGCCCATGTTTAAATCACAATAATTGCAAGTTATTCCTCAGGGATAAAAAAGGTTGATACTATCCCACTATATTTAAAAAAATGTAACTCTGAACGTGAACTTTTAGAGTGAAGTATGACTCGCGAAAGACTCTGGTGTGCAGTTCATCTCACCGCTGGCAACGTGTCTTCCTCCACGTCCCTGCCATGAAACCTTATATGTGTGTTTAGCTGATCGGATAAACATGTGTATCTGCAGCAGGACAGATCCCACAGTCCACTGCGCCCATTCCTCTGCTTCCTTGAGAAGCTTCAGTGTGTTTTGGGGTTTCGAGAAAATACAATTAAAAAAAACAAACAAGGCGTTCAGAAGTATAGACAATGCTGGGGTGGCTGGCCGAGAGGGCTGCGCATTCCTCTCCATTTCAGCCAATATTCTGGGAGATTCTGTGCTTAATATAATTACGGGGAAATAACGGTCTCCCATGCACAGATGGGAGTTGGCGTCCGACTGCGTGGATGAGCTCGGATATGCTAAAATTCATGGTGTTACTGTGGGATCACAGCTCAATGCATTTCCCAGAATTCCAAGGCTCAGTTTTGACATGTACCGACTTTCCAGACACGTTTCACCTCGGAGGGGATTCAGCTAACCATCCAGACCGCTCTCTGCGAAACAGAGCAAACCCAATCAGGGCTGCAATGATATTAATTTATGAATTTTCCAGGGACAAACTATTAGGGATGGAGCTCAGTGGCTGCAGATGGCAGAGCTCAGTCGTAAAACAGATGTGGGGAAAGCCGTTTTTGCAGCAAGGAAGAGTGTTTTCATTCTGCAATCTGCTTCTGAGGGAGTTCAACTATGAAACGTGATATGGATCAAACAAACTAGACAGTTTTGGAATGAAAATTAGGACAAAATTGACACTGATCTGTTGACAGAATGTCTGCACTTGTATGAAAATACTGCTGAGTACACGTGTACATGCATACAGAACCTCCACAAAAGAGTTTATTGCTGTGGACCAGATGGAATTTTAAACATGATGTCAAGATCATGTCTGACACTCACTCTGTGTTAACCATCAACGTGTTAGAAATTAACAGTGAGTGGTAGTAAAACATGAGCCAAAACCAAAGTTTGATGTGAGTGAAACCGCAGAAACAGCTTCTGAGGCTAAGTAAAATAATCTCAATCGGAGAAAAACACTTTCAGTGGAAGAAATAGGATCCTGGCAGTCAGAATTAATGGACACCTCCTCAAACCAGTCCCATAATTATATCTCAGAAGACGGCATTGTGCTCAACTGAGACTTAGGTGAAAAGATATGTTTTATCTCAGTGAATTTGACGTAGAAATAACAAATTAGAAAATAAAATTAACTTCAAGTTTCTTAGTAATGTGTCAAAAAGTCCATTAATTTGAACTTTAAAAGTTGCTGCCTCTGTTTTTTCTCTGTCCAACTTCCCTTTCAGCTGGACAGCGTTTGTCACTGCCTTCCAAAAGCACTACAAACCCTCTGAGGTTGAGCCTTGGTTAGGTTTTGTGGAAAGTATTAATAGTTTCTGGATCTCTACTGGTGGATTGAAATACCCTTTTTACGGTGTTAAATAAAAAATACAAGTACAGTCGAGGCCAAAGTGAAGGATTTGCATTGTTTCTACGCTTAAACCATTCAGCAACTCATAGGAAAGAATAAAATGCTACCTGAGCTGTACATGTAGCCTTTTAATTTCTTTTCTGCTTAATTTTATTCATGGCATATGATGTTTTCTACATTCATGTACCGGATGTGCCAAAAACACTAGAGGGTTGCTCCAGAAGGAGGGATTAGGGCCGCAGCAGGCTCAGTTTAGTGATTTATTAAACACAAAGGCATACAGGTCGTAAGGGTCAAAATCAGGAAACTGTCCAACTAAGGCTAACAGTCAAAAAAAGGAGAACGGGTCAAAGTCAGACTCCAGTAAACATGCTGGTTTCAGAGAAGAATCCACTGAGAAAAGTCAGTGTGGAGCGACGTCACACAAGGAAACAACCAGTTGAATGAGTTGCTTCATATTTTCTGGCTACAACCATCAATGAATATACCAAGGCACGACATGACATGAATGCCAGGTGGCGTGGGCAAGTTGACTCTGCGTTTGGGCAAGCGTGATGATGACTCGTGCAGGTGTCTCACCAGCAAACACGCATGTCCACTGCCCTGTACGTGTGGGATGTTGCATGTTTTCTCATGAATTTGACAAGCATGGTTGTTTGTCTTTTTTTGTCACTAGCGCCTGCTCTTGCTGGGATAGGGGATCCCCCTGAATGCCTTCTCTTGTCATTTGTCAATGTTTTCCATGGTGAAGACAGTAATTGTTGTCGTTAGCCACCAACTAGCCGTCCCCGTTGCTGTGGGTTGAGCCTGTGGACGGTGATGTTGGATGAGGGGAACGGCGTCACACTGTAGACCCTTGCTGAAGTTTCTAGAATGAAGCACACAGCTAGGAGAACGCTGGTCTGAGGGTTAACAGAGGCACAGATAGCCTCAGCACTCTGGGAAAGGTAACTTTCAAAAGGAAAATGTGTAAAATATGACTGTTCCTACTGGTTACACTTGAGCATGTGTAATCAGGTAATGAAATACTTATAAAACGTAACATCATGAATCTGGAGAAATTATCAAAAATACGACGATGACCTAATCTCAGCATTTCTTTTCAAGTTTGCTGATATTTGCACCTTTTATTCTGTTAGTTATCAAATCAGTCAGCAGCGCAGTCACCGGTCCCCTTTTTTCAAAACATCTCTACTGTTTCGTTCACATTTATGAATCGTAAATTCAGAATTAAACCGTTGGCACTGTTTTATCAGCTTCTGGTTTATTTTACCTTAGAAATGTGTTGCAATTACCACACACACACAAAGCAGATCTCTTGCTCAACTGTTTCGTAAAAGCCAACATTAGAGTCTGTTCCGGAACTGGAAGTTCTGAGATTAATTTTTATCAGCCATCTGTCCTCACAAAGTGTCCTTCACCAGCACACATACACAAATCATCCTCCCTGCTCAGCGGTGGTTCTGGATGGGAACATCAGATAAGAGAACTGCCATTAACTGCCACTGCTTTTTCACGGCTGTAAATGTTTGCTCTCTTCAGGCGTGACGCAAGGACGCAGCCAGTACGTGGAGCTGTAATAGTTGGCTGGTGAGGTGTACAATGTGAAATGCAACAGGGCAAATCTGACTTTCCGTACGTCTTAACAAGCTTAGTGCGAGCGTTAAATGATGTGAAGTTCCCATTGTTCCCATTGCGAGTGTGCAGGCGGAGCAGAGAAGACACACGAGGAGACTTTGGATTAAATGTCATTTTCTTCCTTCCTCTTGCGGTCTCGATGCGAGGAAACCCCCGTTTAGCCTCCCTCGACAGGTCAAGGTATTCGGAACCGAAGAGTTATACATTTCTACTGAGTGTTTATGTGCTGCTTTTCTCTGCAATCTTAGATCTGAGATTTCAAATGGCAGGTAATGACATGATGTGAACAAATTCCAATGAAACGGACAGCCACAAACTGGAGCTCAGTCCGCAATCGCAGCTAAATCGGCTTTAAGGTGACTAATACATTCCACACCGATTACATGTAAACCACAACGTCTCAAGCATTTTCCTCCACATTGACCTTGAAGGTTCTTAGTCATCCAGGTCATCTTAATCTTGGCACGTTTAGTAGGAAGCAACTGGACTTCTTCTCTGGTTCCCTGCCTTAACCTCCCTGTATAGACACATGGAAGGGCAGGAGCGCCCACAAGTAGAGCCACACCAGCAAAACTTACAAATATAATTATTAGCGGGTGTAATCTCTAAGATTCTTTTCCAATAGAGGATCTGATGAGTTGAAAAAAAAAAAGACACTGTCTAACTACCCGCCTTCATTTAACTACATTAATTCCACACAGTTCTGATGCTGGACTAGAAACCAGCTGGTAGAATTAGGTGTTTTCACACTGTCACAAGTTGTACAAGTTGGAGCCTGATTCTCCATCTTCTCCGTCTCATTCATGCTTCTTGCCAACATGGACATGCTTTTCCAAATAACTTGGACTGGACGTTATGGCAAATTCTGGCTTGAAGTTGTTGACATTTGTTGTAGCTCTAACAGAGTCTGTTTGCACTTTCTGTCTTCAAAGTCAAAACTAAAAATGGATAAGCAGCAGCATTCCGTTTTATGGCCCAGACGTCTGCAACAACCTCCCAGAAAACTACACATCGGCTTCTACTCTCAGTTCTTTCAAATCAAGACCGGAGGCCTTTTTATTTGCCACTGTAGCGTGTACTTCTTGTATTTCTTTTAATGCTTTCTCTTGCTTTGAGTGCTATTTATATTTTGTAAAGCGCTTTGAACGGTTGTTGCAATGTGCTATACAAGTAATTTGCACGTGGAATCGTTTGTCTTTTGCTAGTAAAGACTTTTGTCACTTTGTGTTTTTGTGAATCAAGCATACAGTAGTTTGGAGACCAGATGACCTGGGGGCGGGGTTTCTCCTGGCGAAGGATCATATCCGGTTTGGTGTTTGGTTGTGTAGTTTAAAATCAAAACGACTCATCACTCCCCGTCGAAGGTCGAGCAGTGTGTACTGCGCCACGATGGGCCGACTTTATGTAGTCTGATCTTGGCATTAGCAGTGATTAGTGTTTGCCTGCCTGACAGTGTTTGGGTGGGACTGTACAGGGTGGTTTTTTTTTCCCCCTCAAATTCCATATGTTGCTTTTCATTTCAATCCTTCTTAATTCTCCACTTTACTTTTGTGTTTACTCAGAAATTAATTTCATGTGGGCACCCAGCTTTGCCTTCGCTTGTCTTTTCCTCAAACACATTTACACGCTTGTTTAGCCGCTAATCTCAGACGCATAACTGGCTTCTCGTACTACTGGACACTGAAAAAAACGATGGCAGGGTGGTTCTCAGACATTTAGTTAAAGTAAAGATTCAGTGATTCAGATTCAGTGTCTTATGCATTCTGGAAGCAGAATGCTGCTGATTTAAACACTGTTTGTAGTCAACGGATTATTTTCATTTTTAATTTCTACCCGTAATGATAATAAAAATTAAATTTCCCCCCTTGACAAAAATGAGACAAATTTGATGTGCGAACTCCAAAATTAGCACAATTTTTTTTTTTCTACACTGCATCTACATTCCCCTCTTACATACTCTCGTCATCTAATGAGAACGTCTGTCTTGCCTTGACAGGTAAACTTTCCACGCCTTAGATGACGCCCACGGTTCTGGAATACAAGGCAGCTCGGGCTGAGCCAACTGTGGCTTTAAGAAAACAAACAAACAGATGACAAACAGATGACAGGATAATGTGAGAAGTTTCCTCGATTGAGTCAAAGCTTGAAGGATGATGCATCCAGAATGTGATTTCAGGTGATTTGCAATAAAGGATAAATTCCCTGTCGGGAAATTTTACACAGTTACAAAATGTCTCATTTAAAATACCGTGTTGTGTTTTGGTATGTGGGAAAACTTCAAGCACACCCCCACCAGTGCTACTGCTTGCTCCGTTTGTTGGCCGGACGGTCGGCAAACATTTTTGTAGCCACACATGTAGCTCTCTGAAGCTCCAGCCTGTTCTCATCCCCAGTTTGTCAGATATTCACAGTTTGTCAAGGCCCCCGTGCGTCTCATCCAGACACACAAAGTATCAGTAAGAAGAGTTTCACCTACTTGCAAATGAAAGTCAGTCTAGTGTCACTATCAGACAGCTTAAGGTGCTTTTCATCCTTCTGCTAAAGCAAAACATCTCTGTCCATCTGTCCCTTGCTCAGCATAAAAAAACTGTTCTTCAGCTTGATAAAAACTCCAACGTTACGCTGCTGATGCTCCGAGGACGTGAAAGTGCACTTTCGCTGTGGTTTGGACCCACAAAGTGTTTGATAATAATAAATATCTTTTTATTTTATGTTGTTCTCTTTCAACTAAACGTTACCGATGTTTTGTGCCCAATCTAGTGCAGAGATTATAGAGGCATGTGACAAAACTTTGGCAGGTCATGTTTTACTCCTGAAATTGGCAGGTGGTTTGGTAGTTCAATTTATTTAAACAAAACAAAAAAAAGCTATGGTATGATTTGACAACGAGGTCTGTCTACATAGAGTCAAAAAGTAACAATTCAGCAAGTGAGCAGACAAGATGAAATAGTGTTATTTGTTTTAAACGGTTGTTTTATGGTGTTTTTCCGATGGGGAATGTGAATTATGTGTCTTGCGCAATAATTTGGACTGTGGATTTATTGTTGTGATTTAGTGCAGCTGGTGCTGGTTTATTTCCCTGTTGTTTGTTTTGCTGCAACTGTGGAAGCATCTATGTGTGTACTATTGAGTCAAAGACAAATTTCCCTATAGGGGACGTTGTATCATATGTCCCAACTCTAACTAACTAACCCAAGTAATTGGGGTTGCGTCGTTGGATACACACTAAAATTGACCAATTTATCGTAAATTTGGCAGATTTATGAGGGACATAACATTAAAATTGTACTGTCTCACACACACACACACACACACACACAGAGTCCCTAGTGGAGGCTTTGTTATGTAGCCAAAAGAGCTGCCCGACTGTCAGTGTTCCTGCTTGCCTCTCAATCTCCCACAATAGAAAGCTGTCAGTGGTGGAGATGTTTTACGTTATGTTTGAAGCAGTTAGATGATGATCATCCTGAGTGGGGCTCAACGTAGAGTCAGTTTGGAGATTAACAACAATAAATACATTAAACTGGTCAAACGGGTAAAAGCAAAGTGCAGAGACCAGGGATTTGAGGTCTTGTGTACAAATATTATTGTAAAGCAAAATGCAGTAAAATGTTAAAGTATAAAATTTGTCTTCCCACTGACATTCAGGTCAACAGTGTGTTGCATGAGTAAATTGCACAACTGTTTCCGCCTCTGCAGCGTTGCTCACTTCTTCTGCTATGTGCCTGATTTGAAGGGAAGTGTCTGGGCAAGTTATGGTGTCATGGTGACACTGTCAGCCACCTGTCAACTGCTGTCCTGCTGCCAAAAATATGACTTGCTTCAACTACAGCATCTTGTTATACCTTGAAAGACAAACTTATAAAAAGTCATACCTGGAACATCGACTTCCAAAATACAGGATGTTACATGACTCAATTATATTTATTACCACGACCATATCATAATTTTTGTTCAAGTTTGAAGGTTGGCTTGTTGATTGACTCCTCGCTCTTGGAGTGAATGAAATACTACACAAGCATTACCTCAGAGCAAATCCTCAGATACAATAATCCTGTTTCATATTGTAATCAGCTTGTTCAGGTGCATAAAAGAGAAGGCAGTAAAGATAATCTACCATGAGAGAACATGAGCCCAGGCTGAACAACAGACAATAGGGGAGAAACAACACCAAGTTTGGTGCCTGAGAAGCACCAAAACTGACAGAAACTGTAGCTTGAAGTTACCCAGCTTATATAGGCTCCAAACAGGTGAGCTCAATCATGTAATCAGGTGTGAGGTGAAGAAATGTGGGAAAAACAAGAAGACAGCGAAACAGAAAGGGTCTTTAAGCCTCACGCCAACTTTAACATGATAACTGTGCAATGCTGTTGTGGTGTAAAAAGCTTTTCAGTATGCAAATTCAGATTCTTTTGCAAACATTGAATTTAGCAGTGTGGATTTAAACCAGGCAAGCGGTTGTGCTGAAAAGAAACAGAGTATACAATTTAAAGGTGCGCTAGTAAATAATTAAGCTGAAAATTACCCCTGAGTCCCTTTGATAAATTCCCAGACATGATGAAAAGCCACTCTGCAGGACTGAAGAGAGACAAAACTGGAGGCACCGCAGATTTGAGGGAAAGTGAGTAAATATGAAGGTTTGTAACCGCATGAAGGCAGTCTGAATGAAAAAAGTCCACTACCATGGATGTGGTTTTGCTCTAATGAGAAGTGTTGCCTTTTGGTAAATCTGCTTTCACTCTAGGGTTAATTGCATTTCTGAATATTCATCCTCAATGAAACATCCATCTCAAACGTTACCTAAACACCTTCCGTCATTATCTTATTTTATTTTAAACCCAGGTAGTTCAGTCTCAAATCTTGTCCTGTTAAATTAAAATCAAGGACAAAGAAAGCAGGCAACGAGCAGTAATGTGAGCGGAAATGAATCAGGTGTGTTTTCCAATTAAAAAAAGACTTCCTGCTAGCCTCTAATTATTTGAAAAATCACCGGCACGTTTGACTTTTTCATTCGGAGGTTTTGAACGCTGCAATATTTCTGGATGCCTTGCAAATCTCTCATGGCAATTTTCTTCAGCCAATTTTCCAGTCAAAGAAATGAACTGCCTTTGTTGTATACAATGAGATGACCCCCGGAGTCATCTCGGGGTTTGATCTGGTACTAACTTGTATCTCTGTTTGCTCTGCAGGTGACTGGTTGGTGAGATTTGGAACCCCCGTGATGCCCAGTGTGTTCCTATAGGTTACATAAATCTTGACTGCTGTCTAATCACTGGCTCCTTGTGCACAACCAGTTCAAAGCAGGAGTGTGGGGCTGTGTGTCTGTCTTGTTGTTCTGCATAAAAGGTATGAGGATTGAAGTTGGGGGCATTGGTTTTCTGCCCCTGAATCAGCAGCGGACTTGGTAAGGAAGAAGAGTTGATGACAAGAGAAGATGACATGCTCCTCATGTATCCTGAGGTATATCCTATGGCATCAGGCAGACACAAATTAGTTTAATACACCTGCAATGTAAGGGTTTCCATGTCACGATTTGAAGAGATGATGTAGGGTGATGAAGGTCGGGGTTGAGGGAAACTTAACCAAGCAGGTTTTTTGGGTCTAATCTTTACAAACAAACCCACACAGAACTATTTTTTTTCCATCAAACGTTGGTCCGACAATGATCCGGGTACATTGTCCGTTAGAAATCATCATATTATTACTCAAATGCATATTTTTTTGTTTGACATGGTGCACTGACCTTCTCTCCACGTGCTTGTATTACTTACCACCCATTTTTAAATACAAATACAGGTTTTTGTCGTTTATGGACGTAAATTATGTCGCTCTCCCATGATTTTAACCCGATGGTGGTTTTAAGATCCAAAATTGTATGTTTAAACTGTGTTTGACTGCTCACAGGAGAATTATGACTTTAGGGCTGATAACTGGTATCATAGTAACAAAGTCCACATAGAGGTTGTGGTGGATCATTGAACCAAGAGTGGTGTTGACAGCCTACGTGAGGCTAAAATTCAACTTTGACTGATCATTTCTGACATGCTTGTCTTCTCTTGTGTGTGTGTGTGCGTGTATATATAGTGCAACACACTTTGGTTTACAGTGTGTAGGAGAAGCCAAAGGTCTTCTAGCCACATTTTTGGCCCTAAGCTGTGAAGTTACATGGTGCTCCTCCGGGTCAGCCAACACCTGAGGCAGAAAATGACTTAACTTGTGGTTTAAATTCTGATCTTCTGAATTTCACGCATTGTCTTGTATATTACCAGGGGACAGTCCCTGTTTGAGCTATGTTACGGCGAGGCCTCATTAAGACCAAGTCAGGCATTTCAGTGATCAGCGCAGGGTTATGAAATGGGGTGGAAGGACACAAGTAAGAGACGACTATTGTTAGGTCCATGAACTCTGCCGGGATAGCGTTTGGTTTCAGGCTTGTCTGCGAGTGCAGTCTCCTGGCAGCGTAATGTTTTGAGGCACCAAGCAACATAACAGAAACTCAGAGCAACTTGGCAGACTGAATGTTTCTACATCTCTTTTTTAGGAGACAGCATCTTTCTCACCCTGACACCTAATGTGCCTCGTCAACCAGCGCTTATAGTTAAACATCAAAAACTTCCATTTTAAGTATCATGGTAGGCTAGTCGGCTATATTTATAGTGTCATCAAACACATATAGTACGTTGGTTGGGCTGCAGGCTTATGTAACTGCTGCTGGAAATAAAAGTAATAAAAACGACATATACAAACAAAGAAAATATGACAATCTTTTCTAAGGTGTCGGCTATCATTTAGTCATTACCCTGTAATGACTAAATGGTTACTGAACACACCAGTGTCTCATTTTAAAATAGAGCCTAAACTATACAAAAGCAGACATTTGTGAGGACAAACCTTACTCTTTCAGCCAAAACATGCAGTATGACCACCCAATTACGGAAATTAAATTCCCTACGTTACAAAACCACACCGGTCACAGGCTTCCATTTACAAAAGGAAACCAAATCCTCTCTTGTAACAGAATTAATGCATTAGCTGGTTTGGGTTAAAGGCTGTGTTGATCCAGTACACTCACAATGTATTCTGGCAGTGCACAAGATGGAAGAAAAAGGGGTGAAGAAAAGACAAATGAGGGCTAAAATAAGTGTTGAAAAGAAGAATGGATGAAGATGTTGATGCCAGAGTAGAGAATATTAAAAATGGTTAGAGCAGAAAGGAGGAGAGGGAGGAGAGGAGAAAAGAAGGAAAAGGTAGAGGATATGTAAAAATGCAGGTCGGGAGAGAGGCAGATAATAAAGGGAAGTGAAAGAAAAACAATGCAGGACAGAAGAGGGCAGCGCAGAGAAAGAGAGTTGTAAAGAGGAATAAATGCCAAAAAAAAGATGCAAGACCTGAAGAGAGAAGATAAGAAGGTGAATATGTCAAAAAAAAATTGTGGATAAAAAGGCACAAGGGGCGAGGAGGTAAAGAAGGAGGGTGAAGGAGAAGTGGGCTGCTGAGAGGGCTACAGCAAAGGTCAGGGACAACCAATCAGGTTGTCCAGCCTCCTGCTTCCAGCCCTCACTCCACGTTTCAGATGGGAAATCCCACTGAGAAGCCAATGACCTTGAACAAAGGGGAGAAAAAAGAGAGATGGTAGATATTGAGACAGGATGGAAAAGAAAGGAGAGTGTTGGAGGGGTGTACGGAGTGAAGGGGAGTGGAAAAACACAGAATGAAGCGGGAAATAAAGAGAGAAAAGGGAAGCGGGATGACCCAAGAACAAAGGAGACGGAGGGTGAAGACCTTTAGCATAATTTAAATAAAATGCAAATGAGCTAATAATGACAATTAGGAATGAATATAGGTAAGGAATGTTAGGTCAGTTAGGGGGACAGAAAACATGAAACGGTTAGGAGAAAAAGGACAGAGTGAAAACTGATGGGAAAGGACAAAAGGATGTGGATTTGGAAAGATGGAGATAGAAAAACTGTTTTTTGTTTTTTTTTATCACATGTCGCAATAACATAAGAATGTCTGATTCGACTTGACCGCTGCAGCGAGGAAAAGCTTGAAAATAGTGCATAAAAAAGGCCATTCAATCCAAATAAACCCAAACTGGCATGATATTTTTAGTCTTTAGTCATTTGTCTCAGTGTTATGGTCAGTTTGGTGAGGGTTGTTTTGTCTTTATAATTCTCATGTGTGTAGCATTAAATAAAGGTGCGGTCTCTGCGCTGTCTGAAGTTAACCACATCATTTTTCCCCTCCTTTTTCCAAATAAAACCACCGCCAAGCGAGAAGATGAACCCAGAGGACGTCTCAGCATAAAGTGTCTGCTTGGTGTTGATTCAGCAAACACTCCTTTTCTCTTTATACAAGCAAACACACACACAGGTTTGTACAGTTATCCTCAGACACTGCAATGACTTCAATTTATTGAGTTTGGCTTAAACCACAGCCCAACCCTAAACATAAGGGCTGGTACTCACCAACCCGACGTCAGGAGCTAACCACGACGGAGAGACCTGCTGTCGTGTTGCCTTGTGTAAGTTGGAGCAAAATAGCTGCATTGGAACGCGCCACAACGAATCGAATCGAATCGAATCAAATTAAAAATTGTCTCACTGGGCTTTTACAAACTGTACAGATGTGGCACCCTCTGCCCTTTTGAGGCACCAAAAAGACGAGGGCTGCTGACACTTGCAGATGCTCACAGGCGATTCCGATGGCTGATTGTGGGTTTGGTGTGTGCTAGCTTTAATCTTTAATCTCAATTCATTCCATAGCCGTAACTCAGAAGTGATGTTTTGCCTCATCAGGACGGGTCCTTGGTCAACATGAGGACTACTGGTCCTGGCATGGTCCGTGTTGGTGCCTGATCAGGACCCCAGTAGGCGTACACACACACACACACACACACACGTCAATTTGCATTCTGAGATTTACATATGCTTCTAACTCTATTAATGGTTGTCTCCTCTCTTTATTTACATTAAATACATGCATACATTGAGAACGGTTTCTCATAATTTACATAATTCACTGTTACTACTTAAGGTTCAGAGGAATGCAAGTTTAAAGGGTGTCAGCAAAACAAACTTTTATATACCCCTTGTTCTTTTGCTTCTTTTGTACACATGCTTGGCTGGAGGCTGTAATCTTTTTTGAAAGTGAAGGATGCTAAATTAAATTTTGGAGTTTGCCCTCTTAAGGCTGCATTGTCCCTGCAGTGGACTTATTTCAATGTATTTGTGTCCGTGTGAATATATCCGAATACGCTGTAAAAATGCAGCATTAACTGATACAAAATGAGGCTGTGGCTACAGTTTTCATTCCAAATTTCATTAAGCAATTCATTATGCAGTTTACACACAAACATCCCACTGTGTGTTTGTTGTACTAACCTTTGCAGAGACATGCAGAGGTTGGGCGTGTGTTTGTGGATCTTTTGTTGTCACTCTCGCTGCCTCACTAATTCTCCCTGTTGTTTACGGCTCGTTAGCATTGAAAAGGGCTGCGCTAAGTGCAGCTTTGGGGTAGCAAATTGGGGATTATTAGTCCATTTGCTGATTAGGAAAGTTAGTTATAGTTTCACTTCAATACTGAAGGCAGACGAGGAGATTACTCGTCGGGGAACGACCGGCCAGCTGCAGGAAACACACACAATCGACTCAAAAAGTGCCCCGTTCGGACAGCTATATATCACATCTACGGTTTGATATGGAAAAAATCTTCAAAGTATCTGTTAGCATACATTTCTAATGCAATTATACAATTGCAAGATAGAATAGTAGATATTTTGCAAATCATTTGAAAGAAACAATTTCTGATTTTAACAAATCCAGCCATAAAATCCAACTTAAGGTATTCCAACAGATCAATGCACGGATCTTGCTAAGGCATTTATTACCATAAAGCAGTCCTTATCTTTGAACTTTACACTGTGCCGAAGGATGTCTGTGCAGTATATGACACTAAAAGTTTTGTTTCACATTCCGTCTGTTGAAGCGACTTTATGAGCACTTTATAGTCTCAGTTTAATATATGAAACATGATCTTGGCGACCATGGAAGCCATTCATCATCATATAAGTGTGCGTGAGCAACTTTGGAACCTGTTGTGTATTGTACACAGTAAAAAGTGTCCAAAACTTGAATTAAAGTTGAATTAAAGTACAAATATGCTGTTTCTAAAAGTGAAAGTCATCTACATGAGTACTATTGAGTAAAAAGGATTATATCTGATATTGAATGTATTCTGACTGTATCTCTGGCCATAAATGTACTGCTCTACATTAAATGTATTAAACATTTCAGAATCAGTGTTTTTTTTTTTTTTACTTTGGCTGCAGCAGCAGCAGGTAATCTGCAAACTAATGTTATTATATAAATGCAGTGGACTAAAAGTACAATAATAACCTCGAAACTGTGAACGTTTATGGAAGTTTAGAGGAGCAGAAAATGTAGGTAAGATTACATAAAAACTGCTCTTAGCACGGTAGGAAAGGTGTACTTAGTATAGTCAACCCTTGCTTTTATGTAAAATACACATGATATCTTGAATAATCTTTGCATTCTATAATCATGAACATGAAGAAATTACGCGGAGGACAAGGTTAAGGATAAAAGACACAGATGATTTTACACACTGTATCTTAAGACAAGTTGCGACTCTTTAGAGAGCTGCCTGTGTTTTCTAAGTGCATCATTCCATGTTAAACATAATCCATCACAATAATTCAACCATTCCTCCGGCCACTCATATGTGACAAAACAAGAATCCACGGTGATTGATAGAGGGCCCTGAACAACTTGATTGTTTTCTGGAAGTCTGTGTAATATATTATTGAGTTTGCCAACAGTTAAAAAGTTCCCCTCATGACCTGCTGAAAAGCAGCACAGTGGCTTTGGAGAAAGAAATAACAAAACGGACTCACACAACACAATACTGTCCTGTTCTGGAGGATTGAGGGAAGGTTTTGTTCGGTGGGAATTCCCTTTTCTCAAACTGGAGTGTGTGTCCTTTCCTATACTAGACTAATCATCCATACAGTATCTCTATTTTTTCTCACTGTCTTTTTCAGTGTTTCTCCTTTTGTGCATCTCACCACATCTCTCACACACAGACACACACACACACACATCAGGGTCCGGTTAAGAATCCAGGCTGCGTTTCCTCGTCTCGCCTGAGCGCTGCAGCTGAGCCCTCGGGGCACTGCTGTCTAATGAGCCGCTGGTTGCTCTTCGCTTGTCCTGTCAGAACGGAGAATCGACCTCGCTGCTCACGCCGAAGCCATGTTATCTCTGCGGGGGGAAGCGAGCAAGCATCTTTAAAAGGGTTGAGTGCAGCTGAGCGTGAAATCCCAACCTCTCATGGTGGATATCAGGCTTTAAACAGATGTTAAAACCACACACACCTGGAAGCGAGGGTGTGTTGTCACCTGAGGTGTTTATCATTGAACACTGATCGGGAATAGTCTCCAACATGTACCTGCAGCATGTACTCTTTTTCTCTTGGCACTCATGGACCTCTGATTGTCCTGGTGCCCCAGCAGACGGAATATTTATTTCACATGACTGACAAATTTTGAAAGAAAAACCCAAATTCTGTGATTAAAAAATTTTTAAACATGCCGCTTCAGATAGTCCAAATTTTCTTAACAACAAACAAAACTGTTTAGAACATGATTTAACTTTTATACTGATACTGCAATGGTAAAATGTTATATATTTGTTGCAATAGATCTGCCCCGTCAGCGCGTTGTTTCTGCACCTCGGATTACTGCATCAAAGGCAAAGGATGCAAACCTAATATCAAAGGAACAGACTTCAACTGATACCACAGCTGATGAAATGGAATCCCGTTAATTCTTTAGCGTGTTGTGCGGAGAGCTGACGTGTTCTTTGGCTCAACAGCATTTTGTAGGATGCAAAGGAAAACAAAAGAAGCGCGAATGTTGTGGTTACCGTGATGAAATCATGGCTGGGTTCATTTCTCGTTCAGGTTAAGCGCACACACCTGTGAGTATCTGCAGAGCGCAGAGCATTCAAGAGGGCTTTTTTTGATTTGGTGCCAAAGTGGGTCTGAAGACAGAACCCAAACTGAATCTTTCAAAACTTCAATCTGACTTGATAATGTTGCTACAGTCTTGATAACTACGGTCCCCACATGGAAGTGAATGAATATGTAAAGAGAAAAAAAAAAAAAGGGACAAACCGCAAAGATATTCTACAAATTCACAGGCGTCAGTTGTCTCTGTTCTGCTGTCATACAACAGTACACAAAACAAATGCATAATGGGGAAACACGAGCAGAGTAACACAGATCAATAATGACGTGGAGCAAGTGGGAGGTCCGCTGCAGTCGGGCTGAAGCAGGAGCAGAGCAAAGCTAGCAGTGATGCAAAGGCCCTGAATGTTTCTGTCAGCGTGCGGCGGCCCCGTGCCGAGGCGGAGAGGAACCCTGCAGAGAGGAAAGTCCACCGAGCAGCTTGTCATACCAGGGTGTGACTGTGTGTGTGAGCGTGAGCGTGCGATCAGAGAAAGACAGAGGGGAGAACAGAACTACTGCTGCTATAATTAATCGCGCTCCTACACAGCGTTGCTCTCTGTGGTTCTGATGCTCAAATGCACATAGATTAAGGCAATAACACAAGTTACTTATGATACAAAACAACTACTTCGAACAATATTCTTGAAATAGATGTAAATTCAATGTTCTAACCTAGAGATGATCCACTGTTTGTCCCTTTTGTGCCCCGTATTATTTGATCAGATTGATTGCTGCAAGTAACAAGACAGTGAGTAAGCTCTGTTCCACGCATCAACTTGCACGACTTAATTTATGTACCATGCAAGGCACAGAATTTTGTACTTGGGAGATGTGAGGCTGTTCTTACCTAGCAAAGACAGGCTCCTCTTCCTCATCTCCCTCTGCTATGTTCAGGGTCAGTGGCTTCTCTGCAGGACTTCCCATCAGAGGGATGAACTGGGGCCAGACACAGGAGTTTTCATTTATTTATTTATTTATTTACATCTTCCTACAGGCAGCCGGCAGAGTGACTTCCTCCTCTTTTCTCCTCTTTTATTATCACGACTGAAACACACTCAGCTGTGGAGTGTCTCCTCTGTTGATCCAAGCAAACAAGAATGATGACTTTCAAACCTGGGTCGCACCAAATAACTGAAATTCTTCGCATTTCCTTAAAGGTATAACATGTAACATAGTTGATTGTTGCGATCTTAAATACGGTCGCTTTTGGGTTGGTAGTTCGGGCCGGCAAAGCATGAGCCAGGATTAAGACTCAAAATCTTACAAATCGCTCCTTCTCCTCAGGGGGAACCTAATCTGAGTGAGGCACAACCACTGAAACATACTCAAGATGCCTTTTAGGACACAGGTTGAAAATCCACCACATTCGTCCATCATGTTCATACAAGATTGCTGCAGAAGTTTAGATCCACCGGTGATTGATTAGGTGTTCAGGGCGTTCCCTGAAGGAGATCTCTGATCAGAGGTTAGCTTTTTTTTTTTTTTAATTTACACGTTAAAAAAGCTTCTACTCTTACAAGTTGACAAAGTTTCCAGCTTTCATTTTCCTTCAAATGGTGGCAATTCACAAAACACGTGTTTTTCATGATTGCCAAGGTTGATTTTTTTATTTGAGTAGAAAAAAGTTATGTGAACTGGACATTTTCACAAGCAAAAGCTATTTTTTTTACCTGCAAAATGGACATTTTTTTAGATTTAGATTAGATTGGATTCAGACTTAGATTATTCACACACGTTGAAATGATTGACATGTGTCCAAACCTGTCAGGATCTAAACAAGCCTTAAGATTAGCTTCTTGCCTCTTTTACCTCTTTTCCCACATTTGTTCTTCTCCTTTCGTCTTCTTCCACTCGCTGACTTCCTGTGCCTGCCACATACTTCCTCTCAAATGTGAATGAAGGTCACATGCGTGCACTTATCTGAGTTGTGTAGAGCTGCAGGACGTTACTAATCCAGTCCACCTTATCAATCCTTCCCACTTTTCTTATCTTGGTGGTTGATCAGAATTTCAACTTCTATGATGCCACCGCTGTCTAATGCAATTTAGATTGCTCCACACAGGTGGGGGAATGGCTCCTCAGCAGGTTAAACCAAACGCCATCTGTCGCCGTACCTGCGCTATCGTAGATTCAAATCATGCAATTCCTTGACTGCTTCTGTCTCCTTGCACGCTTACACGTAAATTTCCACCACCGCTGTTCCACTCCGCTGCACATGACCTTCACTTTCTCTTCGTCTCCATCACTTCTGCTGCTCTCCTATAAAATGTTGCTATTAGAAATGTTACTAAATACTCAGCCTGAGATTTCCAATTTGTGGTGGAGAGTAACCCCGTATCTCTGATCAGCTTGTTTAGTTTCACTTTAAACTCTTAATGAGCAGTTTTATCTTCACACCACCTATATTCATCACTATCTGCCCCACATCAGCCACGAGAGGAGAGGAGAGGAGAGGAGACTGGAGTAACTCATATTTATCTCTCTGTGTCGCAGTGCTGACTTCTTAGCCATAATCGAATGAGAAAATGACAAAGACATTTCGGGTTAATTAGGGACTTGACCCCCGTGGAGAGCAGCCGACCCGGTTTATCTCCTGCTCTAGCAAGCGTGCGGTTAACAGTCGTTTAAAACACCACTTATTTACATTTAGAGTGAATCTTAAGGCCCCAGCCACCCCTGATGGCAACTTTACAACTCGCACTTACGGAGAAACAAATGTGTTTAAGTGCCGGCTTTTTAAAAAGCAATTAACCCATTTGTATGAATGTCTCAGTTCCTGGATCTTTTGTTCATTTTTTTTTTTTTTTTTTTACACCGAGTGAAGGTCGGATTAGACGCGGCGTTGGTTTGTTATCCACTTAGGAATATGTGTCCATTTCATCTCGGCGCTGTGTCCGGAGGCAGAGGCCCGTTTGCGGAACCAGATCGGCGGTTGTAAAATCAACACGTTAACGTCAAAGTGCCGCAAGAGTGAGATGAGTCGAATCAGCTTCTGGTATCTCTCCGGCTCTCTAATCAAATTGTCCCAGCTCGACATGCAGTTTTGATGTGGACAGTTGCGGTCCGTCTGTCTTACGCCAGAATACGCACGGTAACAAACTGCCTTCCCTCTCAAGTTTCCTTGTGTCCCACAGATACGACAGGAAGTAGCACAAACCCGATTAGTTTTTGCAGGAAACTGTTGAAACATGAATGCAAATGCGTTCATGTTCATGTATTTGTCGGAACCTGTTAGTTTGTCATGTTTTTGTCTAGTTATTTCTGCCTCTGGTTTTGTTTTGATAGAATCTTTGTCTCATCCTCGTCTTCCTGTCAGGTGTTTCCCGCCTTGTGCCTCACACACCTGTGTCTTGTCTTGTGTATATAAGCTGTGTTCCCCCCCTTCCTCCTCTTGTGCAATCATCATCTGGTTCCTCCAGCAACTGCTGGTGTTTGTTTGTTCCTCGTGCCCGACAGGTTTGTGTATTTTCTTGACCACAATGTTTAGTCTGCCGTTTTGGATGCGTTTGCCTGTTCTGACTTCCTTATGTGCACGGAGTGCACCCAGTTTTCTGACTAAATGATCTTTTCATTGGCTTTTCATTGGCTCTGCATTTTGAGTCCGCCCTGAATCTGTACTTGATAATATTCACAACAACGAGCGTATCGGCCTTTCATCACCTATGGTCATACAATGGTGGCATTATCAACAACTGCGAACACAACACGGCGAACAAAAAGAGGAAGACCAACATGTCAAAATAACTGCCTTAAAGAGAAGGGCGGGGCTACAGAGCAGAAATAGGGAGGGGAGGGGAGCAGAGTTCGCTCCCATAGGAGTCTCATGAAGAAGTTATACACCCAAGCTTTAAAGGAGCAGTTTGAAAGACTTAAGAACCTGTGGCAGGACACTTTGTGATAGGTAGATTGGGTTGGCCAGCTATCCACAACATCAGTTTCCAATGAAAACCCGTCGCACGATGAATTTGATAACTCAACATATTACACATTTATTGTCTCGTGAACTCTAATGACGTGATACTAATGCAAAGTCAAAAATCAGGATATGTCATGTTACCATTGCTGCAAAGTCATTGATATCTTAGTTGATCCCTCTCTCTACACACCTACACATTAACACACACACACACACACACACACACACACACACACACACACACATTTATTGTCTCGTGAACTCTAATGACGTGATACTAATGCAAAGTCAAAAATCAGGATATGTCATGTTACCATTGCTGCAAAGTCATTGATATCTTGGTTGATCCCTCTCTCTACACACCTACACACACACACACGCACACACACAGATGTTTGCCAAAGACATTATTGATCTCTCAGGCACATTTTGCTCACTGGGCTGCTTGAGGGCAGAAGCAAGTCCTCTCTAAATTCTTGACTTCACTTACAAGCCATTGTGTCCGTGTGTTCTAATAACTAACAAATATCATTGGCAAATTGTGCGACAGATCGTTTTCAATACCACTATGACAACGATAAAACATTTCATACAATGTGTTAAGAAAAATGATGTAGAAATCCCACAATGAATTTGGAATGAGACAGGAATAATCATGGATTGTACTAATCTGACACGTGAGCAGCAGTACTTGGAAGGAGATATTAACTCTGACAAAAGAGTCTCGCCAAACCCTGCTGTGATATCAGTACCAATCCTAGGTCCTAAGAGTCTAAAGCCCTATTTTTAGAGGAATTCCCTGTGTACAAAACATTTTGTCCTGTTATTTATATATATTTTTTCATTCGAGTATAAAAACACAAGAAAAAACATAATTAAACACCTCATAACCCGTTTCCCGTTCAGACCTGTGATAACACACGCAGAGGGTCAGCTCTCTGCAGCACAGCTGTGCGCCGCTGACACAATCGCAGGGCTCGAGAAAGGGCTTAAAAGCTGCAAGCAGAACTCTCCCACTCCACTCCCAACACAAGCAAACCATTGTGGGTAAGCTGAGTGCTGGCAACAGCTGGACCACACGGTGGTTATCTTAGACTCCAACCTTGTGGTGATGACAGAATCAGCTTTGGCCAAAAGCTGCCTTATCCACGGCCGGCACATGATAACATGATGGATGAACGTGCAGACAGGCCAGAGGAGCGAGTTGGTTGGCAAAGAAGAGCAACACCGGGCGGCATTTGTACAAGGGTCTTGTTTTCACTTTTTAACCTCTGTATTAATTAAGCTGCAGCTTTGTGAAGAGTTTGTTTCAAAGTCTGAAGATTTAACATTTTCACTGACCGTAAGAAACAACAAATCAGGCAAAGAGAAACTTTAAATAAACTAATCTGTGTATTTTGATGGTCTTAAAGGTTCCTGCTAAATTTACGCAGGACGCAAGTGTCACATCAGTGTTGTACATGGGGAAATAAGTATGTAATTGCAAGTATTTCTGGTCTTATGTTCTGTAAATATTTTTTTTTTTCTTTTGGCAATCAGAGCACAGCATTCGATCTAATAAACATTGTATAGAGTGTATACATGTAAAAGTATTCTGTATATGGCAGTTTGTAGTGTTTTGCAGTATTTTGGGGGTTCTCAGTATTTTGTAGCAGCAGGTCACAGTATTTGGTGGTTCTCAGTATTTCACAGCAGGATTGCTTAGTATTTGGCATCAGCAGTGCTCAATGTTTAGCAGTTGACACTATTTTGCAGTAGCAGGGCTCAGTATTTGGCAAGTCTCACTATTTGGCTGCAACAGTCAGTAGCATTTATCATCATTTTGCAGGTCTCACTATTTTGCAGAGCAGTGGTCGGTATTTGGCAGTTCTCAGTCTTTTGCAGCAGAAGCAGATCTTTGTATTTGGCAGTTGTCACTATATGACAATAGAAGTTCTCAGTGTCTGGTCAGTTATTATAACTTGTACTTCGGATACCTAAGTGCAGTTCTTGACATTTATTTCAAATTATTAAATGATTAAAAACGTAACTGAAAAGATACAGTATGTAAAAAGAATTTGCAAATAAACACTGTTATTCAGTCTGAATTTTAAGGTGGTGGTAGTGGGGTTTATACAAATGATCTAAAAGAAACTGAATGTCTGAAAGAGGCCAGATTTCCCCATGAAATTAAGTATGAGTGCCTTTCCATATCCCAACAAAGAGCCCAATGAGTGATGGAATACTTACCATCAGAATCTCACACAAACCACAAAGGCTGACCGTAAAGTAGATACAGATCCAGCTCTTAGGGTTTCACAAGAATATGTCTCCACATACGCTGGCCCCCTCCAGATGAGCCCAAGCAGATGTCAGCACTCTGGTGAGGTATGTGTCCATCATCGACGTTGTGTATTTATGAGAGGATTATGATTAGACCTTTGCCTCCTGCAACCTCTGACCCTACCTTATCCCAAATGTTATTGGCTGATGAGTGACGTTCCTGCATCATGAAAAAGTTATGGACAATTTCTATTTAACTACGAGTATGTGGTTGGCAAGGTAGCTATGAGACGCCCATGTTCCCACGGCTAATTTTTCAGGAGGTCCGAGGCAGATATTCACCGTTAAGCAGGAAAAAAGGATTGAAAACATGAAAAAATTCCAGCTTCTCTCCCACTTGTATTAATCAGACAATTCACAATATGATGCAACCCCTTGCAGCTCTGTGTTGTAACTCAAACGTAACACCTGTGTGGTTCTGAAATATTCAGTCTGAGATCTTTCTGCAAAAAAATTTGACACAAAAATGCTGTTTTATAATTTTTTTTTTCTTTTGGCAATGAAGAAATATTGGGGAAAAAAATGCAAGAACTAGACAGCATATGGATTAATCCAACTTTCGGCACACGTATTTTAAAATGAAGGGCAAACATATCCGAGGGACGTGGCTTGCTTTCAGTTCAAGGTGGAGGAAGGGAGGAGGAGAGGGAGAGATGTTTGTGCATCAGAGAGCTGAACTGGACGAGTCGCTGAGGCTTTGGGCTCTGAGTTAAATAATATGACATCACCAAGTGGACTCTTAAAAAGTCAATGCACAAAATGCACAACCACCAGCGACAATGGAGGATACTTTGTGTTTCTTGTTCTTGGTGTATGGCTATTTGCCACAGCGAGGAGACAGCTTTTCTATAAGACGAGGCTGAAGGCAGCAGACAACGGACTGCCGAGGCAAACTGGAGAGCGTGAGAAACATGACGTCAGTGTTCAGACTAGACTGCCCTTCGAAGGCAATGCGAAAGGGTTTGCTAATGTCAGCATATATGGTCCAACACTACAAACATTTTAATGAACTGTAGCTATGCTATTAGGTAATAAAATATGTGTATTGTACTATACTGTATCAGATAGAGTTCAGGCGTGACGCAGCTTAATGATGATTCTATCTGATCATTGTATCAGTTTGAAATCTGCATTGGTCTGTGTCACCCTATTAATGTCGCCTCAGCTTGTTTGGAACCTCGAGTGGGGTGGTACTAAAGAAGAAATCCCAGTGCAAAACTGAAAAAAAGGTTTAGGAAATGACTGGCGATGCTTGGATTCAAACAGGACTTCTCCCGAGTGAGAGTCGCGTGTCTGACCAATCAACAACGACCTCCTATCGTTTATGCACTTTTTTTGCTACTATCAATGAGACCGTTACTGCGATCAGATCTGTCAAGATGGATGTTGATCTGAACGGAGCTTCTGCCCAAATAAAAAAAAGAAGGTTATTTACTTTATGCTAAAAAACGGAGAAATGACAATGCTAGTAAAAGGAAATACTCCTCGACTGTGGAAGAGAGGCAGAACGAGAATCTTGTATTCTTACACAACATGTCAGAGCATTACAGTATACAAATCTTATTTACCGGCCAGCAGTGTGTGGCACACACACACGCACGGCAGAGCCAGTACGTACGGGTAGAAACAGTAATATGCAGACTGTGCAGCACGGAGCAGCCATGTATAATGAATGAACAGCCGAGCCGCTGGAGGATGAGGCGAAGTAGATGGCGGGTGTTTTTTTCTTTGACATATCACATGCTAGCGTGTCATGCATATTTCATTGGGCATGTCTGGTTGGGCTCCTGCTTGCCTAGGGAGCCAGACAGATGTTGCATGCAAGTGTATGTCTGTGTGTGTCAGTGGAAACAAATAAAGCATCGAAACTGTCTGTGTGTGTACCTGAGTGTGAGGTCCAGGATTGATCTCAACTCTGTTTGCACAGGTGGATGGAGTACATGGTACCAAGACAAAGTGTTAGACTACATCCCACCACAGGTTGAATTTGTCCGCGTGCAGATTTTTACACACACGAGTCATTTCAAATGTCTATATGTCATTTGAAGATGCTCATTACTTGTAAAAGATATTGCCATAAATAGTATGCAGACAAATGCAATAATAGAGCCGCACATTCTGAAAACACGTGCAATGAAATGTTACATTTAATTCAATATTAAATGCTGTTTTAACTACAGCAAAGTACTGCAATGAAAAGTGGGTGAGTGTGGGTAACCATCCTGCATTCACCTAAACTGTATACTTTACACCTAGAGGTTTCATTTACTTATTTAGTTTTAACTTAGAAATTGTAACTACATCAGCGTGTAGACAAAATCATGATATATTCATACATAATGCACATATAATTGTTGACATTAGGCTCTATTGGCTGTATGCTTGTTCATTTTAAGTTTTGGTTTAGTTTAGTTCAATTTATCTTATGTAGTTCTTGAGTTATCAGTGTTTGAACCTGCATTGCAGAATTTGTATCTCAAATTCTGCCAGTGATGATAATTGAATTAATCTGTATCTCATATGCAAACCTAACTAAAAGATGCACGAACCTACTCTGTGGATTCAGTCTTTGCTACAATGAACCGCTAATGTCGATGGGAAAGGTGATCACCTTAATCAGCACTGTGCTTGACGATAACATTTTATTCCACAGAGGGAGACATATGGTTAAACTTAAGTAAAGGACTTTCTAGTCCCCTGACCAATCAAGTGACTTTACAACACATACCACATTAAGCCATTTACACATGCTTTCTTTCAGGCATGGCAGAGAACATCATGCAAGGAGTGATTGCAATCCAAGGCGCCCAGAGATATTTCTGTACCAAGCTATTCACACAAAAATGAACAGACCAGTGATCATCAGCAAGTTGGAGCATATTTGGGGTATTTTGCCCAAAGACAGATCAAACCACAGACCGCTCAGTTGGCGGAGAACCTGCTCTACCTCCACGGCAACCTTTATTGCATAGAACATTCCTGCATGCAGGATACAGGACTTCCCTTACAATGCACCATGTAGATCTTCAGATATGAATTTTCTCACAGCATCCTGCACTATCTTAAACTTTTACAACTTCCCTTTCCCAACATCTCATTGAATAACCATGTCAATAAAGGCTGAAAGTTGTGTCTTGTCCTGTCTTTCTAGATAGATGATCTAAACAGCTTCATTCTCTCTGTGCCCCACCTCCTTTTGCACTGAAAACATTTTTACTTCGGTCCATTCTCTTAGCAGCTTCTGCATATTGAAAGTCTTTTCGCTTTCATTTCGCTGATTCATTTCTTGAGACAACATTTCATTGATCCTCTAAGGCGATTTCCTCTGCTTGCTCTTCACCTTCTGTTCACTCCACTACAAAAGAATTGTCCCACCTACACCTCCAACATCCTCCGACTCCTCTACACATCGCAGAGGCCTGTCCTCATTCCTGAGCGGGAACAGCTGAGAGGAGCTCGCTCGTGTGTTCTCACCTTTTAACAGTCAAACTCAAGGTACCCCTCTCCACGGCAACCCCCGTTCAAATGTGAAATACATAGAATTGCTGTCCTCTTGCAGTCCTACACCTCCAACATCCTCTGACTCCTCTACACATCGCAGAGGCCGTTCAAATGTGAAATACATAGAATTGCTGTCCTCTTGCAGCTCTTCTCGGAATCCTGTCAGTCCTCGTGCGTCACACGCACCTGTAATATCCAGAAAAGACCTGACCTTTACCTGCAGTGGCATGCCTCACTCCCATCTACTTAGTTTCTGATCCAAGCAGTCCACACAACAGCTATGATCTCCAAATTCCACAATCTTGAGGGCTCTACCCTTGTGATGCTTGGATATACACACACCTGAAGATAACCATCAGACTGGTTATAATCCTGACACAGTTTACACTTATATGTTTTTCCCCTGCTCAGATGGATATGGCCCTTGGCCTGTTGGTCATGATTTATAATGTATCCTGGCCCTTAAAGGCACAGTATGTATAGAGTTATA
This sequence comes from Mola mola, assembly GCA_001698575.1. NCBI lineage: Eukaryota > Metazoa > Chordata > Actinopteri > Tetraodontiformes > Molidae > Mola > Mola mola. The sequence continues at coordinate 2,237,648 of KV751365.1, read as the reverse complement.
CAAAAGTTACTTTCTCAATTATCTTTAAGGGCACAGTAGTAGTAAGTCTTTGAATGGGCCAACAAATCCTGCATATTTACTCAATTTTGTGTTGAATTTTTCAGTAAATTCACCTGTGACTCTTTGTGCCTGCCAGCGTGGTCTCTCACGTTCCCGATGACACGGGCTGTGGTTTGAAGCTGAATCTTGAGACAGATTGATGTATATAGATCCTTCAGCGGTTTAACAACATCAGTGCAGGCTGCGTAACATAATGGGACGGCGGAGCCGTCACGTCGAGAGGGGACGGACGTGTTTATGTCTCCTGGAAGATTTGATCTTTTCTTTGAATCGAACTGTGATTTGGAAATAAATATGCTAAAGTTACGTAAATAATCCCAGGAGGTGATTTGTTGTGATTGTGGCCTTAAGGTGCCCCTACCTACCTACCTCCTTCTTCAAACACTCTGCCTCATGCCTTTAATTTCTCATGCATCATGCATGGACAGTGTTTGATGGCACTTTCAGTTCACCAGGTTCATTCCCTTGGCAGTGCTGTTCATTAAAAAATACACTGGTGCTAAACCCCTTTGTATAATCAATTTTACTGATATACTCAGAATTCTATTAGATGACAGCGTTGCTGTGAAAATCTTATTCTTACAGAACTGTGAGATTGAAATCATACTGCATAAACGCAATCAAGCATTTTTTTTTCCATATGCTAAACTGTTGATTTGGGATATTTGCAGGGTTTTCTGTGTCTGTGCCTCTTACTTCATGGCTCACATTGTGTTCTGTAATATATTTTGTATGTTTTAATGGTATTTCACTCACTCTCCTTTAAAGCTGAGCACGTTTTCATAAAGTAAACTTTGCCACCTCTGGTACGGTTTTTAACACATTGCTCATTTTAATTGTTTGCACTGGAGAAAGGCCAAGGTTTCCTTGTGGCCGTATTGCTTTTGGCTGTTTGCAGCTCTCTGGGAATTGTTTTTCCAGACTTGGATACCCCCCTTCCCTCCCCGTTCTGGAGTCTGAGCCAGGCCGAGAACGGAGCCCTGGGGTACTCCTTGTTTCCTGTGAGCGCACACAGCCAACACTAGGACATGCCATACACACCAGTCACATGCAGAGCTGTGCCCGAGAACCAGCCCTGGCTCCAACCTCGTCTCGAAAGAATTACGTCCACGTGCAGCTATTCTGCATTAGTGAGATACAGACAAAATTACTTTTCAAGCAGGCAACATTGTTAAACGTGCGAAGGTCATGGGAGTGAAAGTCTGTATAGGTGTTTGGCTTTAATTCTGTTTTTCTAAGTTCAGACTACCTTGAAATCACTTTAACCATCAATTCCATAGGTGGCAAACAAGCCACAGTTTACAGAAGGAATGATCCACACATACCTGGTGAAGAAAGAGGGTCTAATAGTCTTTGAACACTGATAGTCAGTTCATTTTTTCCCAGTGAATATTGTTCACTCTTCATATTCCAGAAAAATCAAGACTTTTAATTGCACCTAAGAGTGTTTCTGACTTTCGAAAAATGGTATCATTGTTTCTTTCAATTCATTTCTAAGTGTGGCCACTCTGCTATTCCGTTCACAGCCCTTTACTGAACCACTATTGTTTATTTTTACTTGACTTTTTGACATCTTGCATGAAAAGTTACACATTTTATCAGTCTGGTGATTCCAACCAAACTGGATGACACCAAACTGCAGTTTTCAGCCATTAATTTAGAAATAATTTGCATTAAACTATTTTTTAAATGCAACATATTAATGTTCTGTGATGCTTTAAACTGACATCATTCTACTGACATTACCCACTCAAGCATGCGTAGTCACATCCACGTGAAGCAACTCAGCATTACAGAAACACTACACCGTTGCACTTAAATAAATAAATCAACCTTTCGAGAAATGGTGGGATACGTCTCTTTCTCAGCGAGTCTTCTGATTGCAGAGGAGAAGATATACGATAAATGCTATCAGTCGTAATTAGATCCATTTTTTTTAACGTCGCCATTTCTTATCCTGTCCCTTTTAGTAAAACCGAGCTGTCCTGCTACGGTTACTCTGTGACCTCCTGTCCGTGACTGATGTTTTTATTGGTGTCCTACTGAGACTGAAGTGATGCGCCTATTAGAGAGGTCACAGAGGTTCATTATGTTGCCCCTCATCCCCCCACCATGGCCTGACTGCACAGCTCAGGCTGCTATTCCAAAAAGCATGTTGAGATTAGGACCATTCTTGTTCCATTACCTCAGGCTGGAACTTGTCCTAAAAATAGTTAAAAAAAATCTCTGAAAGACTCATAAGAGTTGAGTTGTCATCCAAATGCCTCCCCACCTCTCTTTTTCTTGCTAAAATTTAAATTCGTTCCACTTTATGTTCAAACACTCACATGATCCTTCTGCACAAGCTCCAGATTACACGCGTGTCAGTGAACGTCTAGCCCCGGATAGCCCGGTTCGGAGGGGGAAAATGATGGACGGAATTGCAAAAACATGCTGCAGTAATTGAATTAAGAGCACAGAGAGTAGCATTGCTTTAAGTGGAACCTTGAGGCTTATTATCTGCATTTCAGACTCATTTACTGTGTAAGCATTTGTTGCAGCTCCCAATTAGCTCCATTCAATATCTCAATTATCAGCTTTCACTAATAGCACACATGTATATCCATAAGATGAACATGAGAGTGAATTTTTTTTGACAGGATCATGAAGAAGGAGGAAAGAGTAGGTAGCGATTTGAAAGCAATTACAAAAAAAGCTACAGATCAAGACACAAGACACGTCCTGATGATAGCTTGAAGCTAAAGCTTTAAGCGAGGGGTCTACTAAATTATTGACATGCTGCATACTTACCATATTTTCACCCATGCCAAAGATGCCAAATGATGAGGGAAAAAACATATTCATCTATTCCCTAAGTGCTTCAAAGCACCCAAAGTGTAAAATAGACAAACGGAGCCAAATACAAACACTTGAAAAGAATCTGACGACGTGGAAGCCAAATGGTGCCGAGCGGCGTCTGTAACAGGAGGCAGCGAGGGGAGTTTTGAAGAGCCATGCTGGGTTGTTGGCGGTGGTGACATTCAAGCCGCGACACAGCTCACCGGGATGCGATTTAGAGCGTGTTCCTCCACCTTCCAAATGATGGCACTTCTGAGAGGTGAAAATAGATCCTTCTGCCTTCTCGCAGAGTTCACACACACTTTACTGCGGCTACCGAATCATGAAAAAGGTCTTTTTGGCTTTTGGAGCTATGAGGCATATGAAGCTCGGTTTCAGCTTGGTAAAAAACCTTCCACAGCTCATTAAAACTAAGTTAAAAGTTTTATTAATGCTTGTTATACGAAGGAAAATATGGTTCCCTGGCTTTTTTTTGCATGTTTACTTAACTTGATGGGTGATATTTCACGCTCAGCTGAACTATTGTTTTCATTAGAAATGTGTTATGATATAAGATCAATCTGACCTAGTTGACTCAAGAAGGGAAAAATGACCCAAATAAAGTCTTGCTGCCCATCACAGATCAAATCGCTTGCATAAATCGGAGTTTTCCATCATTGTTAACATCTTGTCACGTCCCATTTTGGGTCAGCAGGGAAGCTGTGCGGATTTCTAACTTTCAGGTCCAGGTTTATGAGGCCGTGTCCGTCGAACGGTGAGCTCAGACCCCTCTTTTGAAACATACGCAGGCGCATCTCAGAGGAACGCACCAACAGGCAAATTCCTGATCACGCCGTGCAAGCGATGGCCGCTCTCTGCTCTAGAAATCTTGTTTTTGATTGATTATGCTGCACGCTGACCTCATCTTGGGGGGCTCAGAGAGGAATTCATGCAAACTTTGAAAGGAAAACAAACTGCGCTCCGGCCATACTCTGTAATGGATCCTTGGGAAAACTCTGGTTTCCAGGGCTAGCTGGAACACTCAAATTAAAATTCTCTGGAGAAACAATGACAGAAAGTGTTGACACAGACCTTAATATAACTAAGTAAACAAATCTTCCTCTACGTCAATTTTAAATACAGTATAATTTTACAAAACAAAAATAATTGCAGACATTACAGTATTGGTAGGTCATAATTTCAGACAGTTTTCCCTCTAAATATTTCTGCATGTGAATTTGTTCCCATTGCTCTGGCAACGCTGGGCCTGGTGACAAGACACAGCAGCATGTATCACCAAGAAACAAAAGACTACAAGCTCTGTGGTGGCCCACAGTTAACTCCATGTGAAGTCAAAACTGGCAGCACGACAAACTGCGTCAGTCTCAAACCCAAAGTATGAAACGAAGGCAGTGATCTGCACCAACACTGTATTTCTCAGGATTCAAGACAGAATTTAGTATAATTTAAAATGGGAGATCTTGGAGCCAACATGTTGAAAGTTGTATCTGTTTGCCGAGGTAAGAATCCTGCAAAGCTAGCAAAGACTCAAATCTTGTTATCTCCTTGTCTGCTTCTTTGTTTTTTTTGTCAGCCAGTTCAACATGTTGAATCAGTCCGGTAGTGACAGAGATCACTTCTAACCAGCTGTTCAGCTTGGTAAGTGAGTGCATCAGAATTGAGGCGGAAGTAACAAAAAATGTATTAAATGCCTCTTCTCACCATCCTCCAAAGGCCATTTTCATCTTCTTATAAGCCGTATCGAGCAAAGGGACTGCCCTTTGACCACAATAAGCAAACATTTTTTTGTTTATAGTCTTTACCTCCACAGACACGTCTTTGGTTTCCCCACATGAAAACAAACAACTACTGCCCCCCTTCTGGTCTGGGAAGTCATTTGCCTCTATGAGAGTGTCAAATGCACACACTAGTTGGCGCCTTTGTGACGTGCTCCAATACAACTTCTTTGCCCTGACATACATGACACAAGGTAACACACCAGGGAGGGGAGTTTGAGTTGTCCTGGTCCAAAGGATAAGATGCAAAGGATGTGACCATTGAGCCCACGACACTGAAGGGAAGGCATGACTCACTGGCCACGTGTAGCTCAGTAGCCAGCGATGTCAAAATGTACCTGGTATGTATCACAAATGGATAATTGATTGCAACAGGTGCATGACCACATGCCTCTAGGTGTCAAGCTGGGATGAGAACAGGTTGGATCCACTTTACTCTTTTCTCTAGTCAAAAGATGGCAGCTCCCCACTGCGAAATAGGCAGTGATAACTTTAATCAGCATTGTGTGAACTCTCCAGGCACATCGGTAATGTGAAGAATATCAATTATAAGTTAGACGTCGGGTGAAATATATATGAGACGTTGCATTGTTTTTAATCTAACGTTCGCATTTATTAATGTATACATTTTTCTTTTTGATCCTTTCTTAATTGAGCCCCCCCCCCCAGTGCCTGCTGGTAAAAAACAAACTTACCGATTTATCCACCTTTGTGTGCGACCATCTCTCTGTGCCTCTGAACCCGAAAGGGTTTAGAATTCCACAGAGGAAGCGACTTACACTCATTCCCAGTTTGCCCTTATTTGTGTTTCAGCGGACAAGTTCTGTGAAAGGCCTTTCCTCTCCGCCTCCTCGGTGCCACCAGTTACAGCTGTGCCAGCCCTGGCTTTGTTATGCATCTATTTATTTAGCTGCCGGAGTTAAATGGCTTAGTGACAAATTAGAGTGTAACGATAATGACCGCGATAGTTAACAACGCACGCTTCTCATGGAACAGAGGAGAGAATTTCCAATGCTCCTTTCTCTCATTCTTATCCTGACGTATTTCTCACCGTCTCATTGTGAATGACAATCACTCCCCCTGATGTGAATGGGCGCTCTGAACTTTGTTTTCTTTTTTCCTCCTCGGAATCCAGTGTTTCCATCCAGAAGCAGAGCGCAGGTTGTGACTGAAGCGCGCAACAAAGGGGGAGGTTTTTTTTTTTTTCCTCTTTTGGAGGAGAAGGCCGAGTTTGGAAGAAAGGGGGTCAAGAATCAAAATGGGAATGACATTTGCCATTTGTGCCAGCCATTAATGGGCCTTTTTCCCAACGTGAACCTGCAAGGGGGGGAGATCTGCATTGCAAATCGGCAGCGTATTGGCCCTTTTCACAAGTGGACAGGCGGGCAGGGGCACGGTTCCCACACACACCCCATCCCTCATTCTGCTCCCTGATAAATGCCCAACCCCCACACGCGCCCCCCCGACTTCAGCTCGCCCAGAGGGCCTCAATAGGAGCCACGGTGGAGGGCGGCCTGACGTTGTCTCAGGCTGGCTCCCCAGGGCGGGCGCACACAGCGGGGGCTTTGTTCCGGGAGCAAGCCCTGGGGAGGGTCCGGGTCAAAGGGGAGGAGACCGACAGCTTTGACAGGCTGTATGTAAAGGTGTAGTCTGCGCAATGCGAGTTCCCAAACCCCGAATGGCATGTTTGTTTGTTTGTTTTCCCTCTGCCTTCTGAGCACTTTTGTGTGCAGGTTGTTTGCAGAGTTTTTCATTATTTATGGCCTTAATGTGGCTTGTTGAAGCCGTCACAGCTCTGAAGTGGCAACACACACCAGGGGGAAGTTCATTCTTTAAAAATAGGATTTTCTTCTCATTTTTTGAAGTTTTAGTGAGTCCACAGATTGAATAAAGAGCACCGTGGTAGCGACACTAATGTACTTTCATGGTCACTCACACAGGTGTTTTCGCTTATGTTGCTTGATTAGAGGTTTCCTGAAGACCGGGTGGGACTGGTGGAAGTTGCTCTTGATTGACATGTCCTTTTTCAGGAAGTTTTAAATTCCTTTCACCAACGGGCAGCTAGCCAACGAGCAGTAAGGTCTGTGCAACATGAACAGATTAGTTAGTGATAAAAGATATGATTGTAAAAAAAAAAAAAGAATTACAACTAACCAAAAAAAAAAGGCTTGAATGGACGATGTTCTTGACATCAGAGTGACAGATTGGGCATTTAGTTTTTGTGGTCACTCTGAGGTGGCATGAAAAGGAAACGTGTGACTGACTTTTGACAGAATATGAAGTCAAGTGGGCTAAAATGAGCTGATGTCAGTCGAGCAAAGCGTGTGAAAGTCCCGAGGATGCATAAAAATCAATCAAAACATTTATGGATCATGGCTGTGGCAGAAACAGCAGCCATTTTGGCTTGGAATAGTGGAATAAACACACTTGTCAACAATGATACTAATAACTTGCTTAACTCTTGAAAATGTGTCTAAATCTAAAAAAATTGGAGTTTGAGTTATGAACATGCTGGAGGAAAATTTTATTGAAAGTTAAGACGTGCAACTGCCTCAAAATAAAATTCCAAATAAAATCTTGAATATTTCTTTCAGCTTTATAAAGACGGAACTATAATGAGACATGAATGGGACACTTTTATAAGGTAATTTCCTTTATCTTGATTATTAAATTAGGTTATTTGCATTACAAGCCGTTTTACAAAGTTCTGAACAAAACAAAAAATTATAAGCTTTTCTGTCTCCTGTTTAGTTTGTTTCCCAAAAAAATCTCATAAAGTTACAACTGTTTTTTTTGAAAATTAATGACTGTTTTGTTTTCAAAGTGGCCCTAAAACTATTTCATATAGTTTACAAATTATAAATCACATAAACATATGTTAACCATAAAGATGGATGGTTGCCCTCAAAATTAAGTAAACTTTTCAGACATTATACTCGCACCAGTATTCTCCTCTTCTATTTCAGTGGCATGACAGATAAGATTCATTCACGTTTCCCCCTCTGTGTAGCTGCAACATAACATCTGTTGATGAAATTTGCTTGGAGGCCAAGAACAGCAGTCCAGCCTGTCAGCTGACGCTGGAACAATATGGTATAAAGAAGTCCAGATGCCTTCAACGGGAGCACTTAAGACTAGCTCAACCTGAATGACTGAGAACCTACACAAACAGTATGGTAAAATAGCTGTTAAATCTATATTGAAAACAGGGAGAGGGAGAAAGGATACCCTACTGCAGGCCTCACGTTTCGGTTACATTTGCCCTTCATTTCGACAGACTCATAACTACTTAGCAAGCTGACGATTTTTGGGAATTGGGTATTAGATTTTAGCAAAACATGTTGGTCCGGAGCACTGCCAGTGAGTCAGATTTATGCGGTGAACAAGGATTTCAACATTATTTTCATTTTGGCTGCCTGAAAGACGTTTTGAGAAACAGCTTCGGCATCGATTGCTCATGAATTTGTCAAATCGGGGTATTAACTTTTTTTAAACCCGAGTTAGGAGCTGTTAAATCAGCTGTGTTTCTTGCCAGCGTGCTACAATTAAAAAGATCATTGAAATGGCAAATGTGTCTTTGCCAAGGTTTTCTGTGATGAAGCCCCCCCCCCCTTCACGGGCAACAACAGCGTCTGAGAGTTCACTTCAAAAAACAACCATAAATTGTAACCACATAAAGTCCTTTTGTCCGCGCTTTCAATATCAAGAGTTTTATTGCTGACCTTGGCATTGTCCGTGGCCTCGGCTGAGGGTTCCTGACAGTGGATGGGCTGGGGGTGTTGTGGTGGTAGAGTTCTCAAGGTCGCCGTAAAGCAACCCCTTCCCCCCCATTCTGACACACTCTTTGGGTTTAAAAGGAACCTAACAGGTCGGAAGGAATGTAAGAAAAACAAAAACAAAAGAGTGAATTCCTCATTCTTCCAGCTGAGATTGACACGTACCTGTTTGTTTTGTTTTTTTAACATGAAGTAGAGTTTGTTTTTCTTTCCTCGTCATGACTTGCCATTTTGACTAACTGGATGTGGAAAGGAGTGTTTCATACGCAGGGTTGAGCAATTACGTGGCCTGGGATAAAAATGTTGACTAAAAATAAAGCTGTTACAAAAATGCCCAGATGTTATTTTTGCATTACGCCCTGTTCGTGTTTTATGTGCTTTAGCACATATTTTTGCAGGCAATTGCGCGGTACAACAGTTGCCGGCAGTTTGAGCAATTGTAGATGTTGTCTACTTAGTAACACATTTTACTTTGGATTCTTATCAAAGTAAGACTAGGTAAAGTTTTTCTACACCTATTTGTGATTGAAGAATGGCAAACTGGTATAAGTCTGCCAATAACTTCTTCCAAATTTAAGATGCTAATGTTCCATTATCCACTTTGATTCACTCCACCTCTCGTAGCACAAACTGCTGCAGTAAAGAGGCTGGGACAGCTCTTCAGTTAAGAGTCAAACTCTAAGGACTAATTAAAGTTATGTTTAATCCCATGAACAAAATGCCAGGACAGAGGAAGTGGCACGATATAGATAAAAGCGGAAGTTTCTGCTCGCAGGACCAGTGCACCAACAAATCTTGTTGTCACCGAAGACCTGCACCACAAAACAAGGTAACTTAAGGAGCAGCTTTGAATGTTACTACCCGATCAACCTGCGCTACAAAGGTGGATACATTTGACCCAAAATACGCTGTCATAGCGATTTGCTGTGTGTTGAAACTGCTCCAGGCAGGTCTTCGTGGTTAACTTGTGATGTACATCTACAATTAATTTACACAGCTAGTCCCACTGCTACGGTGCTTTAGAGGGTCAATTTGCGAGATGTAAACCACTGAATTAAAGTCCTGGTCCGGACGTGTCATTGACTTAACTCTTAAAAATGAATTTCTGTTTCATGTAATTGCATATTGCATATTTTCCTTTCAAGAAAACTATCTCTTTGTGGCCTGGAAATGGCTCTTTTGTAATTTTACACCTTTGACTTATATGAATGTCCTGCTGTGGCACATTCATAGAGTCATCTTCTGACCAGTCTACTATACGCTGCACAGTTCTAACATTGGAGTAATTCAGCCACACCTGTGTGGCTCCGACCTCATCGCTCCCCACAGAAGTTTGCATAGAAATATTGGGGAGCGATGAGGAAACCTAGGCCAGGTCAGTAGCGGCTCAAGTTGACTCCCTGAACTAACTCGCAGGTTTTGCTCCTTTTAAGCTGATCAGATATGGTTTAGCTGTTTTGCTTTTGTTCTTCCTTTTATTGAAGGTAAGACATGAGCACATGTTGTGTGTATATACAAATCTAAATCTAAATCTAACCCAAAAAATTGAACAAATATGTGCCAAAAACACATCCAAAAAAGTTGAAAGTCTGTAAACAACTCCCTGTCGACATCAGTGTTATTAAGTTTTAGAGAAAAGAAAAAGACAACGTATCGATTATTTATTTACTCGTCTCTGTGGAACGCAAACACGCAACATTTCAAAAGGTCAATAAAAATACCACAAAAGGACGGACACGGATACCTTTGTTGTTCAAGGTCACCGCTCACTTGAAATTTAATTGCAAGGAGGCACAAATGCAACAAAATGTTGCTGTTGCTCTGGAATGATTATGTACATAGTAAAAGTGACAAAAATAAGGGCTGAGGTGAAAAGGTGGAGAGTGTATTTGTTTCTTTTTCCTCAGACTGGGAACCTGGTGGTTTTATACGGGCCTGCTTGGGGGCCTGCTCAGGGGCCCTTTGTTAGCGCTGCTCCGTCTCTCCGTCTCCGCCTTTATGTTTGGATGCCTTTAAGACAGGACGTGAAGGTATGTGGCCCGGAGAGTGCACGTTCGGGGATGAATAGCTTCACATTTTAGGTTGTTTTTAAAGTACAGGGTTGTTTTCACCCCAGCGTGTCCTCCCTTCCAGGACGCCTTAAAGCTGAGCAGCAGCGCGGCGCTGCAGCTGAGTGGATTAATTATAAAGGCGCTGGCGACTGTCGGTCTGTTCGGAGGGAATTAGGGCTGGGGAGCATGGAGAACTGCAGATACTGTATTATCAAGATACAACTAGAGCTTTAAAGATGCCAAAGGACTGAGAGAAAACTGATCTATAAGAATTCTGAGAATTTTTTGAGTCATGCGTAAAAGCGAGACACTTTCAAACATGGTGTATAGTGAGTTATAAAATGAGTGATAATGAGTCCTGCACTGGGTCAGGTACCCCCAGGGACCACAGCAGGTAGCCCATAAGGCATTGTGTCATGGGTAAAAAAATATGTTCGGGAAAAAACAATCATAAAAATAATGTTCAGTATGTTAACATATAAATCAATAACGCTGTCAAGTCTAATCAGCTGCAGTATTATTTTATTATTAAAGACAACACAGCCTTTATACACTGGTCCAAAACATAATTGACAGGAATGTAATGGAGGCTCGCTGCTACCAACATAATATTTGAGGACAGGAAAGCAACAACAGCCAGTGGAAATTTTTAGTAGAATATGTCACTCAGGGCCAATTTGGATGTTTTGGAGAAGTTTAGTACAATAGCAGACTTGAAAAATGTCAGTGGCTGCTGCTGCTGCTGCTACTGCTGCTGCTGTGACTATTGAGCAACGCTTTTCCTACAGACAAGTGGAAAACTGGACCCTTACAGGACCCCGATATGAGGATTTCAACTCGGGCTCAAGGTAAACTTTATTATTAGCTTAGGTTTTCTACATAGAAGACCTGCGCTTTCAGAATGAGTTTTTTTTTGGATGTGACTGGTGGATTACAAAAAAAAAAATAGCATAAATCCTCAGCTATGACATTGCCAACTTATTGCAGCCATGATGTGTTTGTTACGAAACGTAAGAAAATGACTTCTCACTTGACTTGTTTCCCCAGCAAACAGTTTCCTGTTGACTTTATGGTCTCAGCCTCGGCAGTTTCAAGTCTCTGTCATTGTTAATTTAGTAAATTATGGTCCCATTTTAAAATGAAAGTTGCTCATAAAATAAGGTTTGCTCAGGGAGTGGCTACAGAGCGAGTAACTCAGATCCTTCACTGCTCTCAATATGGTCACTTTTGGCTCCGATTAAACAATATGGTGATGCAGTAATGCCGTGTTAGTTTTATGGTAGGCAGGGGTCATTCACAAATACAGCAGCAGTTGGTCTATTGGGAAAGAAAAACATGGAACGGTTAATTGCCACTGCAGTGAACTCCCTCCTCAGCGGCTGAAGGTACCCTCATGATTTCAATTTGCAACAAAACGGACGTAGAGTGGGCAAGGAAATTCAGCAAGAAACTGTTTTCATGCTACAGTAAGAAGGTGAAGATGAGAATTTCAGTGCTTTGACAAAAGTGAGCTTTGGTGGCTCCATTCAGGCTCTGTCAAGCGTTCCTCTCCCCAAGCCTCCATGAGACAACTGGTAACAAGCGAGCTAATTTCAAAGGCGCTCTGGGTCGGAGAGACTGCATGTCCGGGCATCAGTGGAAGGAAAAAAAAAACCCAAAAGAACTCCCACATTGCTCCCTTACTCGCTCCCTCGCTCCCTCGCTGTCTCCTCTCTCTCTCTCTCTCTCTCTCTCTCTCTCTCCCTTTGAGTACTGACAGAAGTTTCGACAGTGGCAGTAAATTCACTTTGCAGACCTGCTGGGAGTCGAGGGAGAGCAGCTATGGGAAGGCCTTTCTGCACTTCAAGGACCCCGAGCGTCTGCCGGATAGCCTGTCAGGAACACTAAGGCTGATAATAAATTTGTTTTTGCACAGCTGCGGCTGGGAAACGAGCAGCCAGGCATCGGGGTGGAGTCGACCACTAGAGGAGACAAGTCTATACGAGGGAATTGGTTTGCCCAACTTTTATAGAGAGAGCAACTGTTGAAACAGTTGAAGGTGAGGCGAGGAATAAAATTTATTACTGAAGCGCAGTTGGAAATTTATCATTTGATTATTCCCTGACATGGATAATTCTGTTCTGCTGAAACGCTCAAATTCCCCAGAAGTGATGAGCGATGCAGCTTAAGCGTTGGCAGTTAAAATTGAGCCAAATCACAAAATTCCATCTCTTTCAGTGTTTCAAACAAAAAGGGAAGAGAAACGTTAGATCCCCACCATTGGATTTGAAAGTATTATTGCATTTTTATTTTTCTGTCAAAACTTGGCTCAGATTTTGGTCCTGTTACGTTGCCTCGAACATGCATGAGCAGCAGGTTGGAAGTACGGTAAACTCACTTTTCTGTACTCACTCTCCCTTCTTCACCCAGATTTTCATTTCAAAGCTTGTAGCCTTCAGTTCAAACCGATGTGACTCAAGTGACTTCTGTTTTCATAGCATCAAATAATGCAAACCGATCTGATCATAAAAATTACCAACCGAACATAAACCACTGTGATAAGACCTGGAAAAAAATGACCATTGATGAAAGAAATGTATTTGAGGAGTACTTTGAGTTTTCACTTTCACTGCTCTAAGTCCCACCTAAAGTAACAAAGGAGGAGGGACTTAGGACCTGTACTAGAACCGGCGAACAGCGGGCAATCGCAGTACTTTGGCCTCACTTTTGGGAAAACTATGACGAAAAATGTACGTCAATAACCTTTTATTACATGATAAAGACAAGATGTTGTAGAGCTAAAAATAGATAGCCGATGACATACATTTTGTCAGAGTTTTTGTTAAGTTTTTCTTGATGAGATGAGACTAAAATGTTAGCGGTGGACAAACTGACATTCAGAATGTCGATATTCTCACTGTCTAATCTGTCAGTTAGAACATGAGCGATGAGTTTAGAGTGAATATCGGTGTTAGCGTTTTCCAGCTGTGTGTCTGTGGGAACGGGGGATCTGCTTCTGGACTAACCCCTTCACTTCCAGCAGCAGTAGTGAAACAGAACATAGCAGACTCCACCTCAGTCTGGAGAAGCTTTAGACAACTGTAGCTTGTTACTAAACATTTAAAATACTGCTAGACAACGAACTAGCTGCTAAGTGCCGCGTTGGCTCTCTCTCAATTTGGTTGACGCTCGCTCGCTCGCTGTTGCTCTACCACGTACACCTCATGTATATCATTGCGTTCTTACAACACCAAACGAAAACACAACTACAACTACAAATGCTAAGGCTAAAATAACTGGAACTCTCATGTCGTCCATCTTTATACACGGTCTGTGGTCTGAACGTACAGTGTACGGTTGAAACACCTGCTCAACTTCTCATCATCTCCTTCAAAACTCAACCCTGAAGTAAATGCTGAAAAAAAAAAAAAATGGGTGATGATGCTCCATGTCAAAACAAATGGATGTTCTAATGGTATGCAAGGGCTGTTTTTCTGCCAAATTTTCCTCAAAACGCCAAGAACTGTCATTTTGTGTCTGCACAAAATTTCGGCGGTAAATAGAATGGATTCAGAATGTCTAAACAAGCGTTGAAGTGAACTTAATTTTTTTTTCTTCTTCAAGTATGAAAGTGGTAATGTTCAATAGGATTTTAAACAAATGTGCTTCTGAGGCGGGTTATCCGGAGTACATTTCGAGACGTCTCCTCACATCCTTGCAAGAAGTGCCTCTCGTTCCCTTTGCTCTGTGCTGCCTGTGATCCGCCTCTCACAATGCAAAGGAAGGTGATAGGCGTCCCTTTGCAATTCCCCTCATCTGAAGCCGTTATTTCCTTTATCACGGAAATGCAGCGAGATCTGTGCGAAATCTGCTCTCCTGATATCTGCCCCTCTCCCGTCTCCCATCTTTCCTTCGCCCACTCGCCGTCCCTCGCTCCCCCAGCACTCCCCCTTTGCACTGCGCCTCATTCGCTTTGAGCCGCCCTGTGCATTAAGGCTGGAATCTGAGTTATGTATTAATCTATTTGGGCTGTTCATTTGCACACGCTCCACCCTGCAGTTCAGGCAGGCCCGGGGTGTGCAGGACCTCCTCGTGAGGCTCCCCTGGGGGGATACCTGATGTTTGAAGCCATCTGCCTTGCTATAAAAACCTCCCAGTCTGGGGAATAGAGAGGAAGGGTGAGTGATAGTAAGTCACAGTAAGCCAGAGAGAAGCTCAGATAGGATTTTTAATATGTATTTTGCTTTAAAATAGATAATTTTCATTTTGTTTCCCACCATTTTCAAATCTTGGGGGACATATTTGAGTCAGACAGCCGAGATATTTACAGCTATTGATTATAACCAATCGTTATCTTTGCTTCAAAATATAACTGCTCGTCGGCGGCCGCTCAGACTCTGTCGCCATACTGCTGAAACTAATCTGAATTCAGTCAGAATGGAGAGACGGAAGAGACGCTTCCAGCGTTTCTAAATCATGTGTTAACAGAAAGGGTGCAACAAGCTTTCGTCGCACTTATCTGATCCCCGATCAGCGCAACAACTGAAAAGCCTGCATGGGCGATGAAAGGTGATGAGTTAGTGCAGCTGAAGTCAAGCAAAACTTGATGCTTTTGCAGCCCATCAATCATCCATCTGTTTCTCTTGATTTAAAATGCATTTAAATTGATTTGATCCGGATGCGTGAGACATCTGCCTTCGCTGTGGGAGGGCTGCGTGCTAGAGTTTTTAGCTTGGTGGCTCGTTGAAAGACACGTGTGAATAAAGCCTTTTCAAAAATCAGCATGGGGGTAAGTAGGTGAGTTTTTCCACAAATGTATATTTTTGGTGTTCTTGCACTGGTTACAGAAATTACAATAACCAAACATTTGTGTCTGATTTTCAGCTGCTAATACATATAAAAAGCCACAGTTGGTTTCAATAGCAGGCTGACTGTTCTAAAGAAGCCTCCCTATTCTAAATTAAACAGCTTAAGTCCTGTGCATAATTCTGGCATGTGGTTAGACATCACACTCTGACTCCGCAACATCAATAAAGCCATTTCCATTCAGGATGGGTGCTTGTACTAACATCTCTTTAATGTAATCCGAAATGTCTTTACTTGAAGTGGTTTGGCAGCTTTGAGGAGAGATCAAAAAGCTCTACGCACCGAGATAAGAAACCACCTATCCGTGTTGAGCCGTCAGCCTCACGCTGTCGTTCTGGCATTTGCCTGTTCATTCTGTGGTCTCACTATCTGCGCACATTGCACAGAGGCAGCCCTGCTTCTGAACTCTGTGCAATTCAAAGAAAAGAGTGTGTTTGAATTAGGATCATTATTTCAAAAGGCCGCAGTACAGACTGAATTTTTACTGCTGTTTGTCATGTGTAGCCTACCAGTGTAAATATTGTATTACAGAGAACAAAAAGACCTGTAGCAAATACACACTGTTGTGCATTTGGAAACAAAACAACGGCTGGATTCGTTATGTGCTTACAGAACAAGAGAGTTCATGTTTATGCGAAATTAAGTCTTTAGTTTGTGCACAACAGAGTTTTAAGGCTGGTGACTGGGTTGTGATACCCCAGGAGTTAATTTCTTGGATGAGTTCATGGATGTTCAGTTGGGTTGAGGGGGCGTGACTGCAGAGGCCAAATCCCCATTTTATTCTAAAACCATCCAGAGATTCCTCTTGGCTCCAATTGTCCATACAAACCTTTAAAAGGCACCTGAGTCCCTGTCCATCACCTTTCTGTGAACAGGATTTAACTTCTGGAACTTAGGACACCCTGTTCCGCTACACCATTGGTATGAAAATTATTAAAAGGTGGAATAGCGAGGCAACATATCACTGTTAAAGGCATGCTTTGTCTAAAAACAGCCCAATGAGTCCCACAGATGTGTTAAAAATATCTTTAAAAACGTGGATTCACACTCCATTTGTTCTGTCAGGTTTTGGACAAATGATATGATTTTTTTTTTTTGAGTCATTTCATACTTTAACTCACCCATATGCTGCACCATCTGTGCTCCACATAGCAGTTCTGTTGTCTATTGGACCACCGCACAAGCTGGCAACCTTACAGCTTCAAACCCAAATAATGGAGTGGGTGTTTGCACAGGAAATCAAGTCATTTCAAGTTCACATATGCCTTATCCCACACCATCCTTAGACCTGAATGGCGACAGTTTCACTTGGCTGTGCACGCTAAAGCTAAGCATGCTTGCAGGAGGGCAGCGCGCCGCCAGAGAACGGAAGCCTTCTGCTGAGGGCCAGTGTGCTCAGGAGGCTCCCGGAGGAAAGGGTCTTTGCTTATGTTGGCTCAGAGCGCCGCTCTAGTCCAACAGCCTTGACCTTCTCCAGACCAGTTGAGCAACAAACGTTGTGGACACCCAGCGAGAAGGCAAATGAAGGGAAAAAATGATTAGAGAGGAGGATTCTGCCTGCTGTTTGGAGGAGGTATAAAATGACTCATCAGTTTATACACTTCTGGCTTTGGATCGTGGAATTTTGACAGAAGCTCATTATAAAAAGCATGATGACATTTCAGTAGTGGAATGTGAGCCTATAAAATGACAAACTGTATTCATGTTCGACTTTATGGTGATTCAACTCCAAATTGTTGTTCTTGTATGATTGTTAGATGTGTGTCATGTTGTGTTCAAGTGTTTTCACGGTCGGCTGGCAGCTTCGGTTGATGATGTGTTTAAGCAAGATGACAGGTCACAAGGTAGGCAAGGGGCGAAATTAGCAAGCAGAGATGCAGAACACGGACTTAAATCCAGAGTGGTGGGCAGGTTAACAAGACACAGGTGAAAGTATAAAATCATGACAGAGGGAGAGAAAACAAACAAACAGGGAGTTTGTAGTAAAAATAGATGCATGTGGACAAAAAAATCTATAAAAATAAAAAGCAACAAACTCAACTCAAGTAGGGAACCAGATGCCAAGGCTTTCAATTTGAAAAAAAAAAAGAAAGAAAATCTAACTTTGTGAATGATGTGGCTTCTGATTTGCAGAATTGTTAACTTGTGTTTAAAATAGCTCACAGCTTTCTTTGCCGATGATTCATCTTACTACTGCAGCAGAGAATGTTTTTACCAGCCTTAGTTACTTTATCAAGTTAACTAAAAAAATGGATGGATCTGGATGAAAGAGCTCAGAAATGGCAAAAGGGAACAACCGATTAAATAATGTGGATCCAGGAATTTTTTTTGCCGATTCTGTAGCATTGCATCATACAGCTAATTTCAGCATTTTTGCTTGTAAATCCATAAAACAGTACACAGAAAACACTCTGCAATACATTCTCCAAGTGCTTTCTAGCTCCATATCTGTTTTAATAAATGTCATCACATGTACTATTGTTAGCTAAAGCTTTATGCAGTAATGGCTACATCAGCCATGTTTCCACCATGCGGTACGGTTCAGTTCGGTTCGGCACGGCGCACTTGAGACCGAAAAGCTTATTACAGACATGTCTGTGGAGATTGTAAGTCATCCAGGTCATGGTAGTCTAGGTGTTTTATCTGGAGGCAATTGGACTTGTTGTTGTTGTTTGTTGAAGATGTTTCACCTCTTGTCCAAGCGGCATCTTCCGTTCAAAATTTCTGCTGTGGAGTCCAGAGTATTTAACCTTGTAGAGGATCCTTCTCACTCAGGGTAGTGGGCAAAGGGTACAAAGCCCCGCCCCCAATCTGAGTCTGGGTCACACAGATTGGGGGCGGTTAGTTAGTAAGTTTGTCTAAAAAAAGTTATTGAGCCTGTAAAAAGCACCAGCTCCTGCACTAGCAGGGCACACTTAGAGGAACATGGAGAACATAATTATACAAGGTTTCTTGGTGCATTCTCCTTTCCTGTCATGTCTCTATTAATGCACTCTGAAGCAAAATTCTGAAACACAATTTATTTCCAACGTTCTAGGTGCCCCATGCCACTGCATTGTATATCCTTGAGAAGGTCAATACTGGAGTAATTGAAAACAACGACAACAACAACAACAACAACAAAAAAACAAATTGGCTTAAGTTAAAAAAAAAAAATACTGTAATTCTCCTTTAATTGCAAATATTTAGGGTGTTTTTAAAGGAAAAAGCCGAAGTTAGGAGGAGAAAAAGTCGCTTACTTGTTGATAGTCCACAAGAAAACTGAGATGGTGTGTCTGGATCGTCGGAACATTGAACAAAAACTCTCTGCATGTACCTGAAGTGCAGTCACACAAAATGTAGAATATCCGTATATGAATGATCCTGTTTACTATTTGATACTAATTTGATTGTCTTGGACATTTCAGAGTGCAGATACATACAAAGTTTCTTACTGGCGACACAAAGAACAATCTACTCTGGCGGCCCCTGTCCGAGGACTGGCAGAGGTCCTACCTGACAGTGACTCTGCACCAGTTATACAAACTGTATAACAGTGTGTTTGTGATTGTGAAACCATCTACTATCGGTGGGATGCACCCTGCTGAGCCGATGAGTGAATGATAGCCGTCACAGTTCAGGTGACAGTTTATTTTCAAGATTTCTTTGATATTGGTTTTTTTTTTTCCCCATCTCTTAGGCTACATGGGGTAGATTTAGATTCAGTCAACAGTCCCTGATAGAAATCCACTAAATAAAGTTCCAGTAACCACACTTCAAGCATGCAGACAGTGTGCCACTGAATAGATTGAACTGCCACTCCAGTGTATCTGCCAGTCTTATGACTCATGAGCTGAAAGCACAAGCAGTGAAATCTTAATGTGAAAATAATGATTTTAACCAGTGCTAAATGAAGCATGCTAAGGCCGTCGTGCCCAAATCTGTCTCATTCATCAGCGGCGGACCGAGACGCTTCACCAGCATTATTTACTGCGCCTGTCTGATGACATCTTTATGTGGTGCTGAGAATCTTCTGGGAGGCTCAGCCGTGTTCGCTGTCCTTATGGAGACGTTAGGGGGAAAACACACACATACTGTACACTGAAGGCTTTCAGCGGTCTGCTGACAGCTGTCGGATGTGTGTGTGAAC
>KV751365.1:2168445-2197969 GCA_001698575.1 Mola mola | reverse complement strand
GCTGCGGTATTTGTTAGTCATTTGCTGAGCACAGATTAACTTGGAAACAGCTTTTGAGTGTAAACTCAGGGGGCCTTATTAGATTAGTGCGTTTTCCACCGGCTGGGACAGATGAGGCCGAGTTCTCAGAGGATGCACGGGCGAGCGGGGAAGGAGGGAGTGGACGGGTCAAGTGGACCAGTAGCAGGTGGTCACCAGCTTTCCGATCGAGCTGCATCTGTTCTGCCGACAGTTTATAGTTTAATGTTTTTATACTGTAAAAGCTGTTAATGTGATGGCGCCTACAATGGGAGCCGACGTTCTGGCGCTGCTGCTTTCTGTCACAGGGAGGCCTTGTTGCACTGATTGATGACACACAGCTTTCCCATTTTATTCAACAAAGGAGCATTGCAAATTTGTGATTCTTTCCCGCCCCCGCCAACCAAACCAAATAAGTGCCTCCCAATAAATCCAGCCTGTTCATTATACACAAGGTCTGAGCACGCAGTGCGAAGTTTGGTTCTAAAGTGATGACTCATTTAGTGAGGACTGACAGAAGTGGAGTTTTTCCAGTGGTGACGCTTTAGCTCAAGTGTCTTTTTAAGATCTAGTTTGAAATTAATTAATCATTACTGGAAGCTCAAGTACAGTTAGATATGCAGACACAGCTTAGTCTAAGCTTGATAAGAATATTCATGTTTCTGGTTGAAATTGTTCGGTGTTGAGTTGTGGGTCACCGGTCTAAACTTCACCAGTGATTTCCTTCACAGTTGGTACCAGGGCGAAACCTTCCACAATTGTTTTGAGCGTAAACTTAACCAAAGTGAAGCGAAGGAGTGAACAGATTAATGCCTTAGTGAGCTATGTCGAGCAGAAAGGTTGTCAGTGTCAGCTATTAACGGCCATTATCAGCGTTTTTCGTTTTTCATGTCGGCCAAAAGTTTGTTACAAGGTGCAGCCGTCACATTAGAGATAAAAATCACAGACATGAGAGTGAATATAGCTTAAATCCTTCCAGAAACGCCTTTCCCTCGCGCTCCACACGCAGCAACAATAGTACTTGTTGCCCTATTTATCAAACATCTCCATAGCTCTCCATTATAACGACTTGTTCGTGGTGAATGGACGAGGCGACTCGTGACTGGCTCATTTTATGCGGCGTACCAATCAAATAACGCCAAACGAGCATCTCTAACTAGAACTTCAGGGTTTGTGGAGCAGCTCTTACAAAGAAAGCGTGTAATTAACCCTTTGAGCTTCTGCATCTGGACGCACATTAGACATGTCGAAATGTGACAACCAGGGATGAGAATGGACTGACGTTACACACAGGTAGCTGCCTTTCTTCACGAAAGCCAGGCAAGCCAAACCTATAAAATAAAGATGTTTCAGTGCCTAATCAAGCACATTAATGTGAAAACATTAAACCTTATCAGATGCCTTCATCCATAAAACAGTTTATTTTCATACTTCTGGAAAAAAAAAAAGTTAGCGAATTACATGTATTTTTTTATCGGACAAAATGAAACATGAAAAGTAAAAACAATTAACATATCCTTGGTTTGCAAATGTAGTTATGCAAAGGGAACATTTTTAGACTGATTAGACTCTAATCAGTCTAAAAATGTTCCGCTTAGTAATAACAAACTTGAGATGTTTCCACATTCTTAATCATTTCTATAAATATGAGTAAAGTACCAAGAGTCCTTTTACCCAACACCTAAAATAGGCGGGCAGACAGATTACAAATTTATTTTCTCTCCTGGTGAAGACGGCCCTTGCAGAAATGAGAGCAGCGTCAAATATTGTGTTGCTCCTACTAATATCAGGGAGCCGAAAGCCAACTGAAACTGAAGACACATTTAAATAGCTGCTGTGAGCACTTTCCAGGCTCAGATGATACCGTCTATAATCCTGTAATAGCCGCTCAGCATGTTATCAGAACTCCCTGCAGCATTAACACCTGTAGTTAGCATCTCCGTGCTGTCAGCTGGCCGGGACAGGCAGGTCATGTGATCGGCAGGTTGGATTATCAACCACTAGCTGGCTGGTCAAGTCGCGCCCGCCCGGCTGTCCACTGGGGATCGGTGGGTGACCCGTTTCATCACGGCCTTGATGTGACCTCCACTGTGGAAAAATCCTGTGTAGAAACACGCAGTGAGCAGAACGGGCTCGCTATAAACACTGGAAAGATGTGGATATCTGTGGGATGATCAGCAAAGAAAGAAAAAAGAAATGAGTCACTCACGCTAATTCACTGGACAAGGATAATCATTTCATTTATGTAGCACTTCGAGGAAAACAAAGTGTACAAAGTGCTTTGACAGAAAAAGCAAAAAGACATAATTGTCATGGAGATCTGATTTAAACATGTGCATATAATCACAACCTGACATAAGAGAGCAAAGACCGAGGTAAAATAAAAAAAAATATTAAAAGGAATAAAAGTGATTATAAAAGGTGAAATCAAAAACATCAGAGTGAAGTAAAAATTCAACAGCTAATGAAATGTGACGAAAAGACAACATCACATGATAAGAATTTGAAAAAAGGGTAAGGACAAATAAAACAGTGGAATCTGGTTATGGCCTTTTCACTCTCTCCATCCAGTTCAGCCAGTCCAGCTAATGCTAATGCTCAGCACAGCGAACAGAGCCATGTCAGTGCCGGCGTGGAGATGGGCGTGTCCACGGTTTCTCAGTCAGATCCGCCCCTCGCTCCTCCCCTCTCATCAAAACATGTAACTTCTGAAACCAACTAATGTTGGCACGTGGCTGTGCCTGTGAGGGCGAATCGTCAAAACAGGTGGTCAGGAAACCAACAGGTGACGGAAGGTTCGTGCTTTCAAAGAAGCCATGAAATATTAATGCGGCACCGGGTGGAATTTTAACTTTGGGTGGGTTGCTGGGCCTCGATGAGCTACATGATGAACCGTTGCCATTGCTGTTGTTGGGCACGCCTAAAGCCCGCCGAATTATTTATGGCGAGTTAGTTCAAACAAACAAACCTACAGTGGCAGAGACAGTAATTACACAGCAATAACAGGGTTGAGGTGCCTGTGATGCCAGAGGCCTCGAGCACATAGTTGAGGTAGCTTGTAAGCTCATTAGTGTTGCTTATTCTTTTGCTTTGTTTGGTCCCGTCCTCTGCTTTAGAAAACCAATCCCTTGCTAAAACATGACATACCATAATCGACTGATAAGCATGAAATACGTATTTATTTACATATTTATCTGACCAGCTTAAGCACCATAGTGTGAACTTCTTTAGCGAGAAGGTCATTTGTTTAGTTGTAAAAGAAGTTCTAGAAGTTCTAGAAGCAAAAGAATCCAGGTTTCACTCGAACAAACGGGACAGAAACAAAAAGTTGGTGTCCAGGCTGAAATTGATAACAGTAGCTGAGGTAACTTTCTAATCGTTCAAAGTTAGTTCAACCTCTCTTTTCAGATTCAGTCAACAGATACTATTCATTCATTCATTTTCTACCGCTTATCCCGTTAGGGGTCGCGGGGGGGGCTGGAGCCTATCTCAGCATCTTGGGGCGAAGGCGGGGTACACCCTGGATGAGTCGCCAGTTCATCGCAGGGCTGACATATAGAGACAAACAACCATCCACACTCACATTCACACCTACGGGCAATTTAGAGTGACCAATTAACCTACCCCCAGATTGCATGTTTTTGGAATGTGGGAGGAAGCCGGAGTACCCGGAGAAAACCCATGCAGACACAGGGAGAACATGCAAACTCCACACAGAAACATCCAGACCCAGAATCGAACCCAAGACCTTCTTGCTGTGAGGCGACAGTGCTAACCACTGCACCACTGTGCCGCCCTTGCACCACTGTGCTATTTTTTTAAAATCAGAACGAGTTTCTTATTGACTCCGGTGTGCATCCTTGCTCCAAAGCTTTTGAAGAAAGTGTGCCTCGGACAGTATTAAGACGATACTTGATGTGCAATTTCTGTCTGAAAGGACACCGATAATTCATAGAAAGCTGTATTTCCAGATGCTGACGCTCCAGCAGCTAGAGTTTTTCTTGTTTCTGTGTGCATCCATCATCCAACTGTGAGGTGACCAGGTTTTAGAGGCAGCCAGAGTTTTGGCTGACAGTGAGCTGTTGAGACAAACTCATTACGAGGAGTGAAGTGTTCCCAGGTGTAGCCGGAGTGAATTCTGTCGCTGTTTTCCTTGGAAGCCACATCGGAGCGGAACCTGATATACAGTCTGTGTTTACTTCTTCAGGCTGCGAGACCTTTTTCCTACGTGGATTCTTAGGAGTTGCAACACAACATGACAAACAGGTACTGACACCCACACTGGAACTCCCACCGACAGGCCAAACTTGTCTGATTTACGGTTCTCTCGCCGGCCGTAATCTCACCGTTCACAGTGGGAGCAAAATTAATGCTGACACTTATTTTTGCTTCAGCATTCCTAAGTTGATGAGGTATTTCCCTCAAACTGAGAAGGGCTGCGTCCCTGTGTGTTTGCGCTGCTGTTTCCTGTGCTATTTTTGCTTCCATATGCCTACTGCGTGTTCAACCGTGTGTGTGCCATCTCCAGAAGGATGCAAACTGAAAAAACACATGGTTGCCGTGTGCCGGGCGGTGGGTCGCCGAGGCAGACGTTCCTGACGGCGTAACATGAACCGAAATGTGGCACACAACTGCGAAGTGTCTGCAGCCACCAGGTCCTCACAACTGTCAGTCTGCACACAGACAAGAAAACAAACCTTCATCTCATTTCTCCTAGTTATATTTGAAAGCTTAGTATTGTTTATGGGCCCAAAGTGAAGTTAGAGAATAAATGGAACAGAGGCTGATTGTGATTGACTTGTGTTTCATTTATGCACTATTCTTGGTATTCTACATTTTGTACTTTTCCTGGCTTATATTTTGTAGAATAGAGCAAAAGCTGATGGCGAGAAACGCTGGGAAAAACATCTTTAGAATTATACGTTGTACAATGGTTTCAGTAGAATGCACAGTTAGAGGTGTGAAAATAATAAAAGTACTAAGATTTCACCTACTCTTCGTAGGCTAAATTATTGGATCACCACAGCCTGCGGCTTTAGTTATGTCCACCCTTGGAAGATTTATAGTAGGACGTGCACAAGTACTTTGTTTTAGTACTTCTATTGGACACGTTGTTATAGTATAACATAATTTTATAGTATAAAGATGCGTTTGTAATCATCAGTATAGGCAAATTTGGATTGTTCATTTTTGTGTGAAATCAAACAACTGGTGTGATCGCAAATGACTCATTCTACAGTTAATTGGTCACATTTCAGACAGAAGCAGCCACATTTGGTTCTTTTCCCCACACGGTGCATGTTTTTTTTTTAAAATTAATTTATCAATGTTGAAAAAAAAACTGGCTGTCGTGTGTCTTTGTGCTTTTACTTTTCATTTTGCATTCTAACACCAGCTGCTTTTGATACTTAAAAACATTAATATGAGATATTTTAAGACTTTGAATCGAGTAATTTCCTTGTGTGACTTCAACTTTTAGCAAAGTCTCAGATATCTATGGTCTTCAAGTAGTTTTTACAACACTGGTGGCCTGTGCAAACAGAGAAGTAGGACCCATATTAATATTTAAGCAGAAAGAGGAAGTCTGGTGGCTTATAAACAAGTTAACTCATTTAGCAGAACTTCACTCAGGAGACGTTTTTTTTTTAATCTTCTCTATGAAAGCTAAAGCACCTGCGGGTAACTTAAGGACGTATGTTAAATACACACAGTTCCACGATTAAGGCACTTAGTTTGA
This sequence comes from Mola mola, assembly GCA_001698575.1. Taxonomy (NCBI): domain Eukaryota; kingdom Metazoa; phylum Chordata; class Actinopteri; order Tetraodontiformes; family Molidae; genus Mola; species Mola mola. The sequence goes on along the minus strand of KV751365.1, from coordinate 2,192,214 downwards.
TGCTCGATGTCTGACGCTGGTGCACTAAAATGTTTGTTAATTTTTACGACTCACCGGAATTCAACCTTCTCAGGGTTTCAGGTATGTTTATTAACAAAATAATCTGATGTTGATCACAGCTGACTGCTCATTTTACAGTCTTTTAAGAACGAAAGGCTCCTTAGGGTTCAGACCATCATATTTAAACTCACTTTTTTTAGTTCTGAGTCAAACCCAGGCCCATTATATGAAATGTATCCATGTGATGTTTCTTTCAACTATTCTTGGTGGATTTTATACCTAAAATATGAAGAATGACCGAAAAAGGCCAAAAAAAACCAACATTTTAAATTTAATAACAGTGGCAGTTTCTTAATGTGTAAATTGGTAAATTCAGTCTTGTGGGTATGGATTTAAAAACTGATTGATAAGGAGGAAAAAAAAAGGGAAAAATCAAACCAAAACAGCTGTTATGTAAGGCAGCGAGCAAACAAACAAACAAACTTTGTATTTGTTTGTAATATTGATTACTAAGGCCAGTACATAAAAACTTCACTATATTCTGGACAACTTGGTAAAGAAACATTTTGTGGGACACATCATGCCAATACTTTATTGCTGGTGCTGCGTTTACAGCCCCATGTCGTCTGTAGTTCCCCCGTTGAACATCCTTTGAGTCAGACTCCCTCCCGTGACAGCGTGGGTGTCTGTACAGTGCACACTTTGGCTGCGTTCGTGTGATTCGAGGAGGCAAAAAGCGTCAATCATACAGGTGCGCGTGGTGTATACCCAGGTCCCACAGCGAGAGGTGTCAGTCTGCATATACGAGTTGTATCTGTGGCAGCTTTGTGTGCTGACAGGAGGAGCGGCGTGACAAAACAGCGAGGAGATTGGCATCCATCTCGCCCCCCCTCCCCAGGTGCTCTGCTTGATGCTGTACACTGCGTCGCTGGATGCTTTAAATTCCTCACCCTAGAAGAACTGTCTTGCGTGATCTTCCTCCACAGCTTCTTCTGTCTTCTGACTGCAGCTCTGTCAGGGCGCTGAGGCTTTTTGTCATCTCTGTTTTCAAGCAGACGAGGGAAAAGCGCGCGAGGATGCCGTTCAGAGGAATATACGTCTAAAATAGTTTGTGACTTTGCTTCCACAGACCATTTTTGAGACAAAGTAGTTGAATAAACCATGCAAACATAAGGGTTTATTTCTTTTTTTCAGAAGCACGTAGAGCTCTTTTCTCCTGCAGAAGAACAATTTACTGATATCTCTCCCTCTCCCTCTCTCTGTAAAATAACACACACACACACACACACACACACACATAAAAAAGTGAAAGTTGAGCTGAGGATTCCTTTCACAGACCAACGGACCTTCTGCAGATCAAGCAGATGGCAAGTGGTTCGCATAAAGGGCGTGAAACTGAATCTGTGGGACACCTGCATCGCAGAGGCCGGGCTTCCAGTGAAAACCAATACCAGCTCTTCAAATGTGACCGGGAGACGTGGCCGCTCATACAGCCCCGACAACGAACGATCCGGGAGAGTTCGGCCTGGCTATTCTGCACTTTTGGACTCGCCATGAATGAGGACATTTTTGATTTTAGCGTGTGGCAGACAAAACAACATCTGTGAGGACACTCTGCACTTTAACTCATCACTGATATGTGATAAACAGATGAGTACCCCGTTCGACCTCGGCATTGGCATTTTACTTCCACAGGCTGCGTCCCCCGTGTTAATGACTTCATCCCTGTAACACTGGTAAAACGTACCTGATCGACTGTCATCCAACGTTAAACTTTCATTTGTAACGCATGATCTGCGCTCTGTGCTGCTGGGTATTCCCCGCTGCGTCGTGGAATACTTCCAGAGCGCCATTTTACATATTTCACAACATACGTTCAGACAGCACTGCAAAATGGTGAACACCAACATGATATTAAGAAAATACAACAAGGTCACAAGTGGCTATAACAATAGACGTAAACTAGCCTTAAAACTCTGCCTTCTTAAAGCTGAGTAATTCTAACCAATCTTAGATTTTTTAGAAAGGTCAACTTTTCAGGGAGTGATTTAAGACACAGCCAGAGTCAACAGGTTGGATTTAGGAGTTAAAAAAAAATGCTGGACTACATGATGTCACAAAGCTGAAGGTGCCGCTCTGCCAGAGTAAATAACAGAAAAATTTTAAATCTGTGGCTTTCAGGCAATGTCAGGTGGTGGAGGAGTAAAACCTTGTTCAGACCAACAATAACAGCTGCATCATTCCCTGCAGTATTTGGCACAGTGGGGACTTTTACACACAACCTTCCAGGAAATAAACGCAGGATTGTTGGGCAGGAAAAGCTGAATACGGATCAATTTTCCAACCCCTTCTAAAATCATGGTCATGAGTTTTTAGGAAATGACTAAATGCAACTGCGATTGCTGGCGTTCTAAAGGAGACTCCCACGGGACCGCAGGAGGCCTGGAAACGCATCGGGACGCCCCATCAGATGAAGGATGTGGTTGGGGAGAAGAATGCCGGGGCTTGCCTCACTCAGTCTGCTGCCACCGGGACCACAGATCGGCGCGGGGCAGCACACATGGCGGGCAGGATGCGCCCAAACGTGAGTGCAAAACTTCTTGTGCGTGGCTTCCAATCATCGAGATGAAGGATACAGCTGTTGTTGGCAGGGTATCATCTGCTAACTACTACCTGTAGCAACACAACCACACTACCACAACCCCAAAACTCTTTTTTTAAGCATTGCTTTTTTTGGATGAACGAGGCAAAAATGCCTTTGTGCTTTGAGATAAATGCTTCCATCCGTGTGAAAATATGTCGACGGTGACACAACGGTTTCAAGAGAACGCTGGATGTTGTACCTAAACCTCAACATCTACCTCCCCATCTGTCTTCTCTCTATACTTTATTTCTATACCATAATTAATTGATTCATGTTTTACACAGGAACAGGAAAGCAGCACATCAATTATGTGTCCAGGCTCACGGGCCACTCCCAGCCATTTAGCGTAAGCCCCCTCAGAGAAGACAGCCTCCTTATTCTGTCCACAGATTTGCAAAAGACACAGTCCCATATGCTTCATTGTGTGCCGGATTAGGCCTGCCTCCATTCAGCCGGACCTTAAGAGTAACCCCTTGGCCGCCTCTCCGCCATTGGAAGCAAACCAATTAGAATCAATTGGCTGTATTCTCTGGGGCGATTAGCATACATGCTCCACTCGCGGAGCTTTGACAGTGATTGAAGGTGTCCGGTTTGAGTGCCGTCGGTATGGCTGCTCCGTCCCCTTGCTAACCAAGGGTGACAACAATGAGGACTAATGAGCTGGTTTGAAATTGGGAATGTAAGAAAAGGCCACGGATGCGCGTGTTTCAGCAAGATTTCCTCCGAGTGAGGGCATTATGAACGCTTGAAATACATTTCAGAAAGAGACTAGATGAGTATTTTGCCCAGTTCATTTGCAAAAGGCTGCTGGTCAACAAAATAAAAATACACACGGTGGTTTACACCTAAGTTCTATTTGTACAACCACAAAATAGACATGTATCTGTGCGTTCTGAAATTTGTTTAATTATGTTTAATTGCTTTATGGGATATATTTATTCTCGTTTTTAATGTTTGAATCACTGTGGAATCTTAAATAAAATAAAACTCCACAGAATTTGCTTCCTTAATTGTAGAAATACTGCAACAGGCATTTCCACCCATAGAAAGCTATGTTCCAATTTGGAGTAAATGTGTAGAAATGACTTAATACAGCAGATGTGACTCCAGGAGCAAAACAGCTACATGGTTACGTTCAACATTTCACAAAACCCTCAGTTTACAGCAAGGTAAAGTGTTTCCCATGAATTGCCTGCAGTGTGGCGGCCCACCACATGATTGTCACTTATTAATTTCATAGTTTTGGCACTTTTGGAGCTTCCCGTGCACAGAAGGCACTTGAGTGGACCACTTATATTAACATGTGCCAAAGTATGTTTAGTGACTTATCTTAACTTTTCACATATATATTTGTTTATTAATCTTATTGAATCGATTAGCACCTACACTGTTACTCCTCCTGACAACTGCACATGCTCTGCAGAGATGCAAAGAGGTATTACTTTCCGCCTCTCATATTTAATGCAGGACCTCTTGCTTCCTTGTTGTAAGCTGCATGCTCGGCTGATGCAGTATCACTCCACACCATGTTGGTTTTGATCATATTGATAAGCCCTGAGACTTGCAGCACGCCTCCTCCTCATGCGGCGTACCTGCCGTTGTGAAAGCTGAATCGAACACAGCCACAGTAACAGCGTCAGTGTGTGGGTAACTCATTCTCTTGCTTCGGCTCATTCACCGACGTCCTCAGACCAGCTCTGCTTAGTGAGTACGTTGAAATACTTAATGTTTTCAATCTGGACAGCTTTAGAATAGTCAAGCAGGCAGGTTTGACCTGAAAGAAGTGATCGAAGTGGTTTCCTTGCCAGGACATCCGGGGATCCTCCCATAACCGCAAATGATCCATTTTAAGGGCAATTCACAATACAGATAGAAACTTAAGGCTAATTTCTTGTAAGCTATTGTTTTCTAAAACAGTTTGAAAATGAAACAACTGTAATTTCCTCCGGCAATGGATGAGTGTCATTAAATGCAAAACGGCCAAAGGGCATTAAGTGGAAAACCGACAACTACAATGAGCGGCTAATTTACTTCCCCCGAATGCAAAATGTGTCAGTAACAAATTAATCACATGAACAAGGAGCCTTCAGCTCATTGCATGGCTAAGCCTATAAATTAAGTGGGGTCTGTGCTGGCTGATAATGTGGATCCAGTGGCTCCTGGCATAAACGCAGGCATAATGAATCACGGGAGCCCTCCCGAGGATAGACCAATGCATGTTTTCCAGCTGATCTTCATTAGCCACCATCCAGCTGAAACATCTGTTACTGGAGTGCTTGGCACTGTCCCATGGCAATTAGTGAGCTACTCGCAACAGGTTTTTGCTGGAAGATAAACAGGATGCGAGCAGAGCTCAAGGCATGCACACAGCATCTCTGCATAGACGCAGCGAAGCAGATAGAAGCTGCAGCTGACGGTGTCGCCACGCGTACACACTCAGACGCACATGCAGGCTCATAAATGTACGTATTTATGTGCTCACAGTAAACCACACCGAGCTGGCTGCACACCGCATCTGTTTAGGCATGCACAAATCTCAAAGATCGTATGACTTCAAGTTCAATTTGCGCATATTTGTTGCTCTACACAGTCAGAAATGATGTGCTAAATTTGTAGCTGTAGTGTCACTGGGGCAGCAAGCTCAAAGGTACAATCATTGTACCATTTAGAAACTATTTGTACCTTATTAACCTATAAAAGGCGCATATTAATACCATAGAGATCAATTCTGTCTGTTCTGAGGGTACAGAGCATGTAATTGTACCTTAAAGAACATCAGTGGTCCTCATAAGTGCCTTTATTTGTGAGTGTACACACAAAAAGGAATAGTTGCTTATTCCATCCCTGCATTCACGCACACATATAGAAACACAATTGTTACGTGACCGTTCAATTCAGGTAGACTGCTGTTGGTTTTACTGCGCGTAGGCTACTGACGTAAGGATGAACAACATTTTCTCCAACTCTACTAAACGGAAGCAAAATTAGAAAACTCACAGGTGACATCATTTTGAGCCACATCCTGGGCGATACCACATTCTGACCCAACTCAGTGGCAAGTAGGGCTCAACAGCATCAAATGACTAAACAAAATAAAAGTGTCTGATCTGGTCCATTCCCCGTCCCCTAACAGGGATTTTTGGGTTACACTGCAGCCAGCCACCAGGAGGCGATCGAGGTGATTTCGCTTCACTTCTGTAAAGTCCTGCAAATGATTCAAGCTCCTTTAGTGAGGTAACCATTGCTGAGAATGTTGTGTTAGCAGCACATTAGCTTCTGTCAGCTAGCATTATGGACGGCTTAGTCAGCACTCAGCACACAGCAAAACAAAACAAAACAAATCAAAAAATATGCAACATACAAAAAACAAACAAAAAAAATCAGAATTTGAGAAGTGTTTACACTTAGTGGTCCAACAAGGGAAGTGGAATAAGCATAGCAGCGTGTGTAACAATACAACAGTGTTATTAGACCAACTCGTTTCGATTTGTGGCCTCCATAAGGTCATGAACGTGGAGCGATTTGACCTCTCAAGCCTGTTTTCTTCTGCACGCACCTTGAAAGAACCTGTAGGTAGTTCAGTTGTGAAAGTAGTGGTTGCTAACGGCAACTGAATGTTTAACTGAAAAAAAAAAAAAAAACAAAACTGAAAAAAGTCTAAATGTGGAGAATAATCATGAAAAGTCCGTAATCATCTACAAAATGCCCCATATGGATGAACTGGTGAAACTTCAGGATCGGCTCCAGTAACAAAGAAATTCTAAGATTCTTTTAGCTGATAGGCTCCGTGTCGTTATCACTGTCAGGACTTTGAAGAGATTTTGCCGTAAACGGCCAGAAGGATGGTTGCATTCGAGCAAGCTGAAACAGCGGCTAATGGACAAATGAAAGGTATCCTTCGTTACGGCTGATAAGGTTGTATGATCCTGAAGGGGCGGAGCTCAGGCGGCCGCGGCATCTGATTGAAATGCACACTTAAGCATTTTTCTCCACATTTGGACTTTTTTCTGGACGTGCATAATGAAAAAAAAGTCTTCGTAAAATCTCTTATAATATTTTTTATCCTTTTCTGTATTTGTGCGACTTTTTCAGCTTGCGTGCACAGATTTGAACACTCAGAAGAATATATATACTCAGTATTCTCCCATAGTTGACATAATATTGTGTCAAAAGTGAAATGATTGTTTTATATGTCCTTTTAAGCAGTTGGTTACTGATTGTGTCAGGTGCACATGTGTGGTGGGAACACTGACACACACAAACAGACACTATTCTGTTGCTTCCCTCTCAGTTCGAAGCACATAAAGAAGCAGTGGAGCGGGATGAGAGGGAAGCTCAAGAACAGAAATCCCTGCCAAACCACACACACACACACACACACACACACACACTTAAAAATCTCTGCAACAACCCAATATGCCACATACCTGAGCTGAAAGTGAAATGGTTGTCAAGACCAACCAAGGTGATTTTATATCTGGGTTAATAGTTGTTTGTTGTTGCTTCATGTTAGAAAAAAAAACCCCAAAACATGCTGGTAATCTGGCCAATCAAATGGCAGATTTAATCATGTTTTCTGTCAGGAAAACATTCTGTCTTGTCACCCACTCCTCCCTAAACTCGGATGGTGTCATCTGCAGTGAGAACGAGCACAAAAAGCCTTCATCTCAGATAAACAAAGTGAAAGAATGATAGGAGATCGTAATCGAGGTGCGCACACAGTCGTACACAGAAACAAAAGCGCAGCACAAAAATGCCACACAGTTTAGCGAATGCAGACAGGCAGACACACGCCCTGACCTCCTTGCTAAATAATCAGCTGTGGAATCTGCAAGACAAATCTCAGCTCTTTCCAAAGCCAGGAGCAACAGCAGCCAACTTCTTTTTTTTTTTTTTTTTCAATCTGCTTGATAAATCAACATAAAGGAGGACAACTGTACACTGCTGAAAACTAAATTAAGATAGGCAGCAGTCACTGAGATGCAGGAGATTATCTTGAATTATTTGGCATTCAGCGGTTCCAGAGTGAGCAGTACTTGTTTAACACGTGACCTGCATGACCGCCCGAAAATAAAAATAAAAGCCCAGGAAACTTTGTCACTGCTGAGACTTTGCTGCTTGGATGGGATGAATGCGAAGGAATGTTGGGGATAGAGACATTTTTGCTGCGTGCAGTAATGCCACCTCACGCTAAATGCCAGATAATGAGCAGCCAGCTCCGGCCCTTTGTATAATTCATGATGGTAGTTTGTTATTGCACGACTGTGATTGTGAATAACACAGAGGCTCGTTCCTGCAGGAGTTTAGTCTATTCCTTCTTTCCAGCGTTGCGCCAGGCAGACACCCAGATCCTGCTGATTAACTGGGACACAGGAAGCCAGCATGTAAACACAGAGGAAGACAAGCGAGCTACTGTTGGGGCTCCGTATCTGTTTCATGCACTGTATTGTGCTTTGCGTGCCATTGTTCCATTTTAAACCTGTATCAGATGGTGCAGTGAGAGCGGCGACAATGGGGGAAAAAGTTTGGGAGCTTTTGTTTGATACACTGTCAAGATAAATTATGGCTGCAAATGTGTTGTCATTTTTAGCACAGACTGGTACATTTCTAAACATTTTTCAGTAATGTAGGTTTAAAAGGGCTCATTTAGTTCCATGGCATTTGCACACAAGCAGGACTGTCAGTCACTTCATACATTTGGGAATGTGACAGCTTGGCTATTTCAACAGGGAGTCATAAAGCTGCTATCACACTAACTCGACTCGAAAACAGTTAAATATTCAGGAAAAGCTCACCTTTTTCCGCATATAAATGGGCTAGCAGGGCTAAGCCCACCCTCCTTTATGCAACAAAGGTGAGAAAATTACTGTTCAAATAACACCGAGCAGATTGTTATGGTGGAACCTACAAAAAGAAACAACACCAAATAGTTAGAGGAAAATAAAACAGGATTTCTGTAAATGGCTTAACTATTTGCAGCCCAAGCATGTTCACTCTGCTTTCATTTACGGATCATTTGAGCCATTTTATTCATGATCTCTGCATTTGGAGCAATCACAGCAGGCTGTCTCCGAAGATGTGCTATACATGTGTCAGCATGCGATTTGCTGCTCATCTGGGCTAAATTCATGCAGCTCACACGCACAGACTTTTGACATACAGCAGCGGTTTGACACTGTAAAGATGCTAAACTTGTTCAGGTGGTTCGTTTCGCTTTACGTCCGTTTTAGGAACACACCGGCTACACTGTCTAACGAGCCGGACTTTATCCTGTTTGCATCCCACACAGGCCGTCCATGTGGGCATCTTGTCAAACAAGGTAGGCCCAAGTCTGTCAGACCGTTATTACGGAGCGTCACACTTTCCTTTAGTCTTCCCGTATACTCTCTCTCCTCTACAATGGCAGTTGCTTCTCCTGTGGTTAATTATTTGACTCAGGACGTGCTCTTTGACACGATGTGTTACGCAGTGGTTGTGATAAGTTGCAGTGGGCTCTGTTGTTGTTGCAGCTGGACATGTTTTGTAGTCTGTCTCTGCTCTGACGCTGTAGGCTACAAGATCAAGTGTTCCGTCCCATCTGGTAACACATTATTCAACCAGTTCTGGATGTTTTAATCTTGTTAAAAAACACATGTGCTGATGTGTCAGATGGTCTGTGTGTGTGTTTGTGTTTGAGAGAGCTCCAACATCAGACAATTACTGCAGTGTTGTTGTAACACTAATAGAGTACAGTGTAAGTGTTGTCATTGTAACTTTGTGTTATCTTTTTTTCGGTTATTATGTGTTTGTTAGCCCACCTTATGTCACCACCAGCCACCACGGTGACTTTTGTATTTGTTATCCATGTTACATGTTGTTACATTGTAATATTTATTTATAATATTTTATTATATTATATTATACAGTATATATAAATATATACATGAAATATTTCAAGCCTGTTTTGTTTGAGCTGTAAGCCATAATTATCAAAATGAAAACAGTAAAACATTTAAAACATTTTAGTCGACGTGTAATGAGTCTAGATAATATTAAATATTTGTTTTTAAAAGGAACTGAGGAAAAATATAGACATTCTATTTTTTTGAGATGCACAAGTATATTCAATCTGTACTTTACTCACATATAGTTTGCAGTTACCTAATTATTACATTCAAGGAGATGTTTCATGGTAAAGAATTTGGAAATATTTTGCTTAAACATTTTGCCCTCAGTACACTCATTTTGCATTTTGACATTATAAATTTGCTATTTTTACATTCAGATTAGTTTACATGTGTGTTCAAATGCGCAAAAAGCATCAATATCTCTCTCTAAAACAAAGCAGAAACTCTTTGGAGGGAGGTCGTGGTAAGAACTCAGTTGAAGTTAGTCATGGTGTCACTTTGACACTAAAAACTGAAAGATGAATGCAGTCTCCAACCAGCGGTCAGCCTGGTTTCTGTTAACTTTAAAGCTGCTTAACGTGCATGAATCTGCAAGATTTTGAAAGCATCGAGCCAAAAAAAAAATTCCACTACCTCCCTTCAGTGCTTTTTCCAAAGTCACTTCTCCAAAGCTGCGAGACTAAGCTGGCTACCCAGTTCCATGTGGGAGCGACAGGCGCGCCATGTTGTTTTAGTCTAATACACACATAAACAAACAAATCCGCTGAATGCCACAATCATATAAACCCAAGCAAAATAACAGCTCGAAACCTGCCTCAGACCAAAAAAAAAATGCAACACAGTTGTGCAGTGTCTGAAAAAGTGACTTTCTGGAGATTATCCCATAAAACAGACAGCAAACAGGATAAATATAAGTAAACCCAGAAAAGTCCAAAATATCATCTCTTGAGAAAATGTGACAAACATCTTTGGTTTAGGCTGCATGCACACTACTACATAATAATTCTAAAACAAATCTTTAATCAACAACAACGAGGGTTTATGCTCCGTTTTCACATCTAAATTGTGTCCACATGAAAAGTTAAAGTTGGGATTGGTTGGCTCGGCGGTAATAAGAAAGATTTTTTTGCATATATATATATATATTTATGTTACAGTATGTGCATCTGCTGCGTCATTGTTCCCAAATGCCACCGTAGTCTGCCATCCAGAGTAATACCCAACCCAGGAGTTGTTTTTTTTCTTTTTAAGATTGAAAACCATCTGCCGGCCCCTCACTTTGGTATTTGATAACCTGTTAATGAGACTCTACAACTATGGCTCATGTTAAAGGGTTAAATCTTTTTAAATTAAAGACCTGCTCCTTCCATGGCCTTACAACGGCCTGGATGTGATTCTACAAGTTTCTCCAATCTACTGTAGGTTGTGGGAGTCTATGAATCTCCTCTAAGCCCAGTTTCATGTTCTGCCTTCTTCCAACTAAAATAGTCTACTATACGCTGCACGATGTCAAGTTCTAGCACTCGAGTAATTTGGCCGTACATGTTTGAGTGTCAGATGCTTCAGAGTGATCCGATTTTGTCCCACCCTTGCAAGTAATCGGGATCTGTTCCTTCTGTTTCCTATGTAGAAGACCTGGGATGGTACAATTTGGGGGTTTTTTTTTGTATACTGTCAATGGTGATTTGCAGAACCAAGATAGAAATCCTCAGCCATGACACTGACTGTGTTGTAGTACATAAAAAAAACCCATGAGGACATATTGACAAAAGGTCAAAAACGGGATTTTCATCCAACTATTTCAAAATTGAATGACACAAAAGGATATTCTTTAGAATGAGTGATTCAAGTTTTTTCTGTTGATACAGCAGCGCAAACTCAAACTTCTCAACTTTAGCTTCAGGAAGCAACAATGAATGAACAAATTGTTGTTTTGGTTCAGACCATTCGTGATTACTCCCTCAAAATCTCCATTTTGCTACACAAAATTCCCCGCCGGTGCTGAATCAGGGAGGGACTGAATGCGTCTCTTTATGTCACGGCCTCCCTTTCCTGTCTGTGTTCCTCTTCCTGTGTGTGACCTCCGCATCTCTTAACGCCAATGAATCCCTTCTTCCACTCGAGGAGCGACCATTTTATTTAAAGGCAGGCGGCAGATTTACGGGAGGAATCCAGTGGGCTGCTGTTTCAGGAAGCTCGGGGGATCAGCAGGGGAATTACAAACACACACTCACACACACACACACACACACACCCAGAGCTGTGTATACACATGGATGAAACACCAAACACGCAGCAACTATACTCACACGTACAGGAAACCACAAATACATACACAGCTACAGATATATATGTTTACACATATGAGCAAACACATGCAGGAAAGCCTTGTACACAAGATGAACATTCACGCATACAGGAAACCACAAATAACTGGACACACACACGCAGAGTCACAACCGATGAGACCTGAAGAAGACAAGTGCTCTATCAACAAGTCCAGCTCCAGTATCACTTCCTTCCTGAGCTTTACCACAAGCATCACAGGCCCGCCGGCTCCTTCACCTCTTGGCAGGGCGGAATACCTGCGCACACCGGGACGGCTGGGAAAGACAAACACACCAAGATTAAGGCGGAGGGAGACAGGATGCCGGCGGAAACGTGACATCGTGGGACTCTAAAACACACATATGCCGCCTGTGATCACACACACTCTCAGAGGGAAAACCCGGCGGAGACCGAGCAGATTAGTTTATCATTGACGGCGCTGACAGATCCTGCTGATGTGTGACCACAAACCAAACAAGCGTTAATCTCCTCGCCGCCAGAGAAGCAGCAGCGCGGAGAGGATTGGGAAGAGTTTTGCATGTGAAGGTCTAAACACTCAGGAGTATTTATCCTGAGTTAGACAGGGTACACACACACTGCTCTGGAATGGTGTAAGTAGGGTTATTCATCAGCACACAGGCAGCTCTGGATTTTAGAGCGAGCATACAGTGGGAGGGGAAACTCGGTTGCACTGTAACTGATGTAAGTGCATGCGGCGGAAAGTATGAGATCACATGTAGAACCTTTCACTTTGCTGAAGCTTTGCATGTGTTTAGGAAGATGCTGGAAAAATCCTGACAGTTTGTAAACTGCCCGCTGCCCACTGGTATTTACTCACCCGTGAGCCCTGGTGAATACCAAAGCACCCAAAATGGAGGAAAATTTCAAGAAAAGGTCACGTCCAGCTCATCTCTGGAGTTTGTGTTTTGTCATCATTTCAGACGCGGCAGAGGCCAATTCCCTTCTGTCATCAAACATGGAATGGAGGCGGCACATTTCCTGCACGGCACTCTTATTTTGAAGTTCCTGCTAGAGGGTGAAACACATGTCCTCTGGTTGTGAAAACTCAAGCCCCCAGGAAGTTGAAGCAAACCTGATATACGGCCAAAGACGTGTAATTAAAACATTATGCGATGCTCCCACTGGCTCTGTTGCTGGCAAGAGATCAGCAAGTGCGTCACAGCCGCCTGAAAATATCCTAATTAAGTTAGTGGAGAGTTTAATTTAAAGTTAGCTGAGTCCCACAATGCTGAAACGGTGTAAACATTTCTGGTACTTTTAAAGCCCAATAGTCAAACCTTTTCTCTTTTATTCCTCTATGAGTGAATACATGAAGGACATATGGAATTTTGATGTCATGTAACCTGTTAATCATCCTAAAATATCTATGATTAATGGGTGTCTCGAGTCATTTCGTCTTATCAACACTCTTTATATAACTTGTTATGTGTCATATAACAACATAAACGTTGTGCTTCACCCGTTACATTTAAGGTTGCTGTCGCTGGCAATGTTTACATGCGCATTGTAAACCCGTATAAGATCATATTCTAGCAGCATAATCCGCCAACAATTCCCATCCCATCCAAGGGAAATGACACTCTCTTGCACTGTTTTGTGTGTTTTTCCCTCAATTTAATGACACTCTCATTCACATGCTCGATGGCAGACGAGAATGTGAGGAAACGGCAAGTAGAGTCATGAGACACATGACGAAAAAAGGACATATGTCGCAAACTGCCGCCGAAACATGCGATTAGTGTGCATACAGGTCTCAAATAACGACACAAAGACTATTCTACACGTCTTAACCCGAAAACGGAGCCTAGCGAAAGTTCACTAAAAAAGAAGATCTCTTGCACGTGAGAATTCAATCACATTTTCACATTCTGCCTCTTCGCCATCTTTTCAAACGATGTCCCGCACGTCCAGCTCCTCAGAACACAAGATGTCTTCATACAGTCATGCCAAACCTTAAGCTCCGTTCCTCATCGCCACCACCAGGGGAGGTTCACCACACACACACTTCCTGCCAGGGTCGAAGAGCCAAAGATTTTGTTATTGTCAGGTTCTCAATAAATGTTATCTCACTTCAATCTCTGATTCCTTCCCGTTAAGGTGATCAGTGACTGCTGTTTACTTGTTCACCGTATGTGAATGTTTCTCCAGTGTCACTTCACGTGTTCAGGTGTGGCTCACCTCCTGCGCTGCTCTTCATCAGCCTCGCTAGCCCTGCCCTATTCTCTCCAGCTCCCCTTTTGTTCTCTCGTTTCTGCACCCCGTTCTCATCACCTGAGTCCCTCTGCCTCCGACTGTCCTGTTGCCCTTCATTCCCTCGTCGGTGTAGGCTTTATTTCAGTCCGATTTTGAGTTGAGTCTCTGAGTCTCCTCCTTTTTTTGCCCGTCTTTGTGTTGGAATCCTCAGTAAATACTCAGCTATTGACGCCTTTTCTCATACACACACTGAGGTTTCATGTCCGGCGTGAGACCGAAAGTTGAGATTGACCATTGTCAATCATGATCTTACTTAAAGTTCACTAATTTATGTTTTCAAAACGTTTTGAACTTCTGTCATAACCAGATTTTAACCCATTCCAAGTAGTTTTGATGATTGAATTTAACCAAACTGCAATAAGTCATGTGACTAAGGAAAGAATGGTAACACAATGAAAAGAGGGCTTGTCAAGGACCTGCATTATACCAAATCACACCAGTTAGTAGCTACTAATTAAGACAAGCTCCTCGCAGTCAATGAGACACAGGTAATAGACCGATCCGTTCCATTTATTGTGAAGTCTGAAGTTGTGTCCTGGAGTGACTGGGCTGCTTTTACATCATACGAGTCACATGGACTACATGTAAACATGTAATCCTAGTACGGCGACGGTGTCCCCACATCGACACATGCTCAGGGTGTAACAGAGGGTGCTGGAATCCGTTATTTGCAATGACAACGTCGTTGTAACTTTGGATGTGCGCTGGAGGAGCTTGCAGCTATCATCAACAACCTCCGTGTCTCAATGTTTTGGTTATTTATCTGTGGAAACGCAGCTTCATATGAGACCACGATGCTAACAATCTTTGAATCTATACACGCCTCTTTATTGTGTTCCGTATGTCAGCATGCGCCTGGATTCCTGCATGTCTTCCTCAGTGTGTGTGTCCGGACACAGCAACAGACGGCCCAATATTACGAGAACAGACTGAGAGGAAGGAGTAACCCCCCCTCGACACGTCCGTGTGCTGAAAGCACCTCTTCAGCATACGGCAGCTGTTCACATTTCCTGCGTATTGGATGTCGACCGGTGGCGATCCCTTATTTGCAGAGTGCATTATTAACAGATGGACTTTCCGCTCTGTGCTAATATGGGGAAATGCAGAGAGCACTATGGACACACACACACACACACACACACCATCCTATGAGCAGCTGCTGCTGCTGCTCATAGGATGGTGTGTGTGTGTGTGTGGGTGTCTATGTAGATATTTATTGCTCAGTCTGTGCACCCCGTGTGTGCACGTCAGTCTTTTGAGAGAGAGATACCAGTGCTGCCTGTGTGGGCCAGCTATGTGGCAGAAGAATTCCCCTTTGACCTTTTTTCCTGGCTTGATTGATTCACACAGAGTGATTTGATTTCCAGTGAAAGCACGACTGTCAACATTGTACATTCTGCTGTTGGGAAGCAGTTGGACAACACTATTTGTGTTGTCCTGTTTTTTATTTAAATCAAATGAGCGATGCAACACAACCTCAGTCTCATCTGACGGCCTGGATCAGGGAGTGTTGAGGGAAGTGTTGTTTATTAACTTCTTCCTACCCGCATCATCTTTGCGGTCCAGGGGATTGAACTGGCAATGATCCGGCTTCTTGAGTTTGACCCACGGGTGAATCGAATAGCCGGTGGTTGTGATCCAAAAGCTGGTTCTTGGCCAATTGTCAAACATTGCCACTATTCACATTAAACATTTGATGTGTCAGTAGGATTGGGGCCCAGAAATAGACTGACTGTATATATGTACAGGACATGAAGTGATGACTTCATATATTTGGTATTATTTAGTTGCCACTGTGTTTTATAACGTGGGTGTGTTCCATTCAACACGCCCACAATTCACCATGTTTGATCTGAATGTGGCAAATGGTGGACGTATGCATGTAAGTGCTTTCTCATTTCATTTCTTACTGTATTCAAAACTTTCAGGTTACTTGATCACAAATGCAGCTTTTCTGTGTCAATTTCACTCCGTCTCAGTGAATATTCAAATCCATTTTTATTTCTGGGCGATCTCTGTAAACCGTCTTTAATCATTTTATTTATGCATCTGTGTAATCGGTTGTCTTTTTGCCCTCTTCTTCTTTCTCTCTTTTCAAATCTCTTTAATGGGCTAAAGGTTGCCCAGGACAGAGCCCTTCTGAGGGTTTATTGCACTTATCCATCACAGTTTATGTTGTTTTATACCTGTATCTCTTGCGGAGGTATAATTTAAATCAATTCTACAACATTGTACTGCAGTGATCATATTACATTGTATACAATGTTACAGTGTATCAGTGGAAACCTGATACACTCTAATATAAGATAGATAATAGAAACCAACAGGAAAACAAATGCTTAGCCAATATTAATAGTGATTTTCTTTTTAAGGTTTTAATCAATGTGAATTCAGTACAGCATGATTCCGCTTGGAAGGAACTCATGCGAGACTGAACGTCCTCTACTAAAAATGTCCATGTATCCAAGGCCGATTATCTCCTGCGCCCATCCTGTGGCTTTCTGAAGCTTAAGCTTGCACACAAAACACTGGCAACGGAAGAGTCATTGCGCGCTCTGCATCTCTCCAAAGCTCCTACGTACCTTCTCTCACCCATTTGTTACCTGGGTATGTAAACATAACCAAGCACTTCCTCTCTGATGCCATTCCTAAATGAGGCTGAGACAGACATAAACCATGCAGGCTACTTCCTGTGCACCGCATGTAAGCCATGATGGCACAGGAACAACAGAGTCCAGGTTTATCTCAAGTGTCTCCTGTCATCCGTAGAACCATTCGTTAACTCAGCCAGCCATCAGCGAAAGAGACGCTGGGACACTTGAAGCAACACTTTCCGCTTCTTCCTTTTAAACAAACAGCTGCGGCGGGAGCGCTGGTGGAAGTGAGAGTTTTGATAAAAGCTCTCTGGTCATGATGCCAACTTCTGGGACCAAATGTGCCGTTTGATTCCACTTTTGATTGCAGGACCATTTATTCTGCTTAGACTCTTTCAAACCAAACAGCCAGAATTTACAGCCCGTAAATATTTAGTTGGTTCAGTTTATTGTCCTTCTGGAAATTGTCTTTCCGTCTGCGTTTAGCAACGTGCATCATGAACACTTCAGGAACAGCTGCAACATGAAGCTTAAAATCACGCACAGTTATAATAATGACAAAACAAATGCATAAAGTAAAGAAGTAAAGCCACATAAACCTGCTCCCTAGTGCATGCTGGGATCAGCAACCAGTAGACTTATAAACAAAAAAGGACCACAGTATTTCTGAGAACAGATCATTTGGGAGTTTCGATTGTCATGCTGCACCTGCATGCCAGACCTGTTATATACCCGGAGATAAGTGCAGTATTTTATCACTGCTTGAATCTATATAAACACCCTTTTCAGGGGACCAAATATGTCTCTCGGTCTGTTGGCGTGGCGTCAGCAGTGCCAGAGTAATAACTAACTAAATGAAGGCCTGGGCATGGCGCTCAGTTGTGGTTAGCGAGCTGGGCATCCACTGCCAGAGGTCACTTTTGCTATCCTGAGAGGCTGCCAAATAATAACCCTCCTTAAACAAATTCAGCGTGACTCGAGGATCTGTCTGTGCGAGCACAGTGGCGCCTGGGACCAGCTCTGCCGGGCCTGAGCGTCTCAGTCTTATGGAGGACCGTCAGCTGGACACTTAACACACAGCGCGTTAGGGCCGAACGCAGCAACACATGTCGGCATATTTGTCATGTGTGAATTTAAAGAGCCGTGTGGATTCCCGAGCAGTTACTTTTATTTCCAGTCAATCACGTTTACACCATCCCGCTGTCAGAAATACCAACCAGTGCACAAAAAGTGTATTTCTCGTCGAGAGGTCCCCAAGATCTGACAATGGAATGAGTGGTTTGGTGTAGCGTTGGGGGAGTAGAAGGAGCAGTTATTAATTCCTATTTCACAAGTGGCCCGAAACATAACAAGGTCCACCTGGGAATTTCCACACATGTAACATTGGTGTTTGCCAGGTGAGCAGATATGAGGTGTTTATAAATACTTCAATATGTCTGTATTTTATGATTGGATGGCATTTGACCACGTACATTTACACCAGGTGTTAACAGGCGTCTCTGGCGTCCCCATCGAGAGCAGATCGTCATCCAGCTTTTCTGGCAGCAGGCAAGACTGTCTCAGCTTCTTTTCGTTTGCTTGCTTGCTGTTTAAAAAAACAAAAACAGCAATACAACGGCCAAGCTGGCCGAGAAATGCACGGCCCTCCCTCTCATCATTACGCCGGTGCTGTGCACGTTCCCACGATGGACGCGCGGTTCTCCGCAGGCGGGCAGAATTCAGCATAACTCAGCATAACTCAGCATAACTCTGGTGAAGTCGTGCTGTTATACGGACTCCCGACTTGGCTTCCATGTCCTGTCGAAACCACACACAGGTTACTTCCTCTTTAACGATAAATCTCATAAGCTGTTGGAAGGTCACGGGAAATGCTCTCAACATTTTGTTTTAAAAGTAAATGGTGCAAACTTCTGCTCTTAATATGAATAAATAAAGCTACAGTTTCTCAGTTTTATCATTTCAGTTCCTCCTGTACAGTTTAAGCCGCTGCAGATGAAAACCGGCCGGTCCAGGACAGGTGAGGGGACCGTAATTACAGGTTAAATTCATCTGATCCCCAGCTGTTATTGGAGCCGAGCCTGCAGCACAGACGACGTGTCAGGCTTGCTGACAGGTGTTTGTTCCTCTTCAACTGTCGACTGCTTTTTTTCTTTTAATGTCTGATTTACATATACTATGCATTATTTAATTAGACTATTATTAATAATTAGGATTGAGACTAGAAAACAATATGGAAAATGCTGTTTCGTGCTGCTCAGGAAAGCGCATCTGAACGTGATGCTGGTATCCTGCAAACTGTTTATTGAGGACATCTGAAGACAAAATCTTAATTTTCTCAAGCAAAAGCTTATTTTTGTTATTAATGAATATCTACACATTTTTTTGCAGGCAAATAAAAACAAGCCGTCATCTTAAATGGGTTCAATGAAGAGTTCTACAACTGATGCCACAACAACCACCAGTAATTCATGGTAATCTGTGGCCATCTATAGCTTTATGTAATTACCTCAAAGCAATGTGAGCGCGTCTCACATTTCCTCAGACCAGTTATTCACACTGCTGCTCATAGTAGTCATGGCTGAATGTACATCAAGCCTCATAGATAGCAGGGATATGGCAAGATTAAAGGTACCGCAACTCTGCTTTTGGTGCTTTCTGGGAAAACCACCATTTACCTTTAGTCAGGGAAGACCTGCCTTGCAGCGTACGTAGTGCCAATATTCAGCTACTGCCTTCCCATTTAGACCCAACACAAGGCCTGACGCGATGGACCCAGCGAGACCGAATCCATCTATAAAGAGCCTCCATCCCACCTGAAAGCTCGCCCACCTCCAGCAGGCAAAAACACAGAGCTCCTTGATGATCTGTTGGGTTTCACAAGCAGTCCTGCAGCTCCCGGCTGATTGGTTTGTCTCGCCTGGGTGGTTCTTGAAGTGGGTGATTGCATCAAATCCTGCTGTGCTCTCTCATGCCTCATGCCGAACCACCAAATATGGGGATTTCCTTTCTGAACATTACGGGGGCTTCTGTGAACTACTTTGGCTCCCCTGCAGGGAGATGGAGGAAGGAAGGAGGAGAGGAGAGGAGATGTCCCAAAAAAAGGAGGAATAGTGAGAGGAAGCTTGGAGAAAAGAACCAGTTGAGTGAAGGTAGAGCGAGACTTCAGGCAAATTGAAGATCTGGGAGTGCAGAGTTGTCGAGCGCAGGTTTAAGGGGGCTTTAGAGACATGACAGAAGAGGAAGGAGATGCAGAGACGTCCAAACGGAGGAGAAGATGAACTAAGGACAGCAGAGGGTGAGAGACCTGGTATGAGAACAAAAAGAGAGGAGTGTACACAACAGGTTAAATGCATTAAATATAAAATGCATCGCCACTCAAAATCTCTAAAAACCACAAATATCTAATCTGAAGTGGCGAAATGTAAAGAAACTCTTCAATTATGAAAATATGTGCAGACACGAAATACACAGAAGGACAGAATTGAGCCTAAATTTGTACGAATGCTTTGTCACTCCAGCTGTATTCTATGAAGGCGCGACATAAAGGGGCAATGTGCCTCTTTACAAAGAGTCCGTCCGCACTTCTAAAGAGAACAATTCCGCAAACGTAATGACAAAAATGTTCCTTTGTGCGGCAAACCTGTACCCACCTGCCCCGCATAATTAACTTTGGTGGTAAAACCTTCAAAAACGATACATGCAGTTCAACATTGGTTCACAAAAGTAATTTGTCACTGAGACTTTTTGCGTAGCTTCGAGGACACGCGTTAATATTTATCGTCACTTCCTTTCTTTTCTCTTCATAATTGTATGCAGCAGCATCTGGGTCCCACATACAGTTTCGTCCTCGTCTCTCCATGTTTTCACCGCTGCGAGCTCCTGATGGAAGCAGAGGCTGCTGGCTGTGCCTGGCAACCAAAACAAGGCCCTCGCACGGAGCCGGACCGGTGTGGAGAACAAGAGGTGTGGTGCGCTGGTAGATGTGGGCGAGCGGCAGACGTGGCGAAGCTCAGAGGGACGCAACGATATCTATTTCCATGCTAATACCTTTTGGCTTTTACGCTTCGTATCCCTTGTGAGGTTTTGCCTGGGAGGAATTTTCCCATCCCCGGATCAACGCAGCACCGCAGGAAAGTGACCACATGTCTCAAAACAAAAAGCATACTGTATATTCTCCAGAAGTACCGACATAACAAGGGATGGATCGTATATCGACAATCGTATCGATACTGTCCGTGAGTGAATGTGAACAGCCGATGATTTCAGCCTGTGTTTCAGGCGGTGGCGGCAATGCAAGTAAAGCAGAAGAAAAAGTGTGTGAGTTTGTTGTTTGGCTGAATAACGTTTGTATGGGCAGACACAACACGTATGTTCCATTAGAGGAGGTAATGTCACCTGGCGTTTTTCACCATCTCATTGATTACCGCCATTGGTTTTAAATACCAACCAATATTGGTAAATAACCGTAATCCGTATCAGCTAAAATGTTCCTATTGGTGCATCGCTGCGTTGGTTTTAAATACCAACCAATATTGGTAAATAACCACTATACGCTTTAACAGCAGTTTTGATTATCGCTAATCCGTATCAGCTAAAATGTTCCTATTGGTGCATCGCTGCAAAAAGCACATCATCTCAGGCAAGCATGTCAGCAGATGACGCCTGAAAACACTGGACATTAAGGACAGGAGACAGACCGAGGTGGCGTAAATTCCCACAGAGCTTCTGCGCATCGGTTCGACTTCGATGTGTCTTCTGACACAGGAATTGCCTTCGCTGAACTGTAGTGTTTAGGACAAAGTCCAAAATGAGACGCTGATGTCAGTGCTGCATCAACAACAACATGTATTACATACAGTACAAGTGTACCTAATGCAATGACATGCAAAGTGACATATTTACTGCCGTACCCGAAGTCAGAGGAATTGTATTTATACGACAACTCAACACGTCCAATAAGATTCGCAGTCATCTGCCATCATACAGGAACAGATCGGACCAGCTTACTGGGTGTTTTGGTCATGATGCTAACCAACTTAGACGGCATCTTCTACTCATTTCAGCTCAGCTCCTGCTCCGTTAGTGAGACAAGGTCTGTTCCTCACGTTCGGGCTTCTTCTGAACAGCTGTGGAGTCTCTGCCTGTGGTTAGACTGTCAAGCCGTTCACCTCCATTGTCAGGCCTGGCTGTGGAGATCAGAGGAGCTCATTTTAATCTCTTTTAAAACCTCATTTCTTTCATCTTATTTTAACAACTTGTTGCTATTTGATTTTTTTTTTTGATCAATTTATTTTTGCTGTGCCCCTCCTGTTTTTACCTTGTGATGATAAAGTTGATTAGATTTAAAAGAAAAATAGAACAAACACATTTTTTTTTTGGACAAACTATACCAGCTGAATTAAAATTCAGACATCATCACTCAGACACCAGACAACATTTTAGCACCTGTACGAACATAATGAATACATTATGTTCGTACAGGTGCTAAAATGATGTGGAAAAACTTGCAACTGCAAATACGTCTCACTTCTCACGTCAACAGTGCAATGACTCAGTCTTTCCCACTGAACTGTGAAGATTTGCAGTCCGACAAAACAATCTTACACTGTGCTCACTCCCCAGTGTGGAGAGAGAGAAAAAAAACCCAGATGCTGCTGCTACTATGGGACAGAAGAGGATAGCAGTGTTAATATCTGGTGAAGTCCAGATGACTCATTTGACAACTTGCACCAGTAAACGAGGGGAGAGCTGAGGGTTCAGGGAAACTGGAAGAACACTGTTCCGTTGCACGAACTAGCCACACGGTGATGATACAAAGCTGGTTGGAAATCACCAGTTTTACTTTGCAAAGACGGCAATTACAGCAAGTGTGTTGTAAATCAGCGTCATTGTAGAGAAGAGACGCAGTCACAGCTTCAGGAGACAAAGTTGGAGATACCTGCAGCCTGCTCGTTTTGCAGTCATCAGTGTACTGTCATACAGCACCCTCTAGCGGGGAACTTCTGTCTAAAAGTTTTTTTTGTGCCGTTTGAGATTCTGCAGTTTAAACTTGAGTTATTATCCAGAATTGAAATCAGAAAATTTAGAATCACACCGTGAATGGCTACAAATGCCACTTCGTGACACTTTACAGCCCGGTGAACTTAATTTTACTGTCACTTGCTCTTTACAGGAGCGCACATTTAAAGCAATCCTCTATCCAGGCTGATGTCGGAACTCCAGCTTTAACCCATAATAAACAAGAGTGCGTGAGTTAATGAAAGACAGATTGCTCTGCTGAAGACATTAAACAGGAAGGGAAATGATCAGATCCATACCCATGAATTTGCTCGGCCTCCGAGGGGAAGCACTTTATGGCGATTCCTTTCGCAGGCGGAGAGCTGCAGCCTCCATTATCACCTTCCCGGTTTAAGCTGTGACTGCCCACAGGAACACGGGGTGAACAAACGTCAGAACGCTCGGCCGGGTCGGATTCAGGAAAAACGCTGAGGAAAAAGTGACACACATGAGAAACAGGTCCAGCGGTGTAACGTGGGTCAGCTATCGGGTTTTGGGAGCACCTGGCCAGTCCCTTAAGCACCTGCTCGAAGGCCGGTGGCCCCCTGTCCAGCAGCACCGTGACCGGCGGTTCTGTTTAGTTGTCCTGAGTTGTTTATTGGTCTTTTGCACCACATATTTAATCATTGCATCCATACACCTGCACACGACACTGACTCATATATTCACGCTTCGTCCTCATCATTATTTCTATGTGACTTCTTGCTTACTTTAATGAATATTGGTTTAAAACTCCTAAACATAAATCGGACCCAAAACTAACATTTATACAGTCAAGGGCAAAACATGACTGCATATAATGTCAGTCCATGTGACATTTGACCCTCAGAGCACACGCTGGACACGCTACTTCATACAGACAAGTGCAGACATTGTTTTTATTTGTCCTGGATGGTCCCTGACAGGCCAGACAGCCCTTCTTTCCCAGGACAAGGTCAGCCGTCACCCCTGTAATTATTCTGGGACCTCTGAGAGTGGCAGGTAC
>KV751365.1:2130082-2159230 GCA_001698575.1 Mola mola | reverse complement strand
AGTCACCTGAATAAAAGTATTTGCAGCTTTAATTCTGCATGTGTCACATGTGTCTCCAAGTTGACTTAGTCATCAGATTGAAGAGGCAACTTTGTTGATAAAGGTGGATGTGCTCAGGGGCGAGATCTCTGCCCACGTCGCTGTGCTGAACACTGAATCGGGGTGTTTAAGTGACGCAGTGACGCCGTGACGCAGTGACGCACAGGTGTACAGATCTACATGAATGATGGTTTAGTGCTGCCCTCTCATGGATGTCAGCTGGTAACGCAGTTAGAGCCTAAAGCTATACAACAGAGGCGCCCTTCAACCGTAAAGGTTGGAGAAGGTGTTCAAAAGAAATGTCTCTCTGGCCCCTTCTTGGATGAGTTTCAGTGTAACTTCCCGGATCAGCGGTGCCTGGTTATCCTACACCTGATTGTCATTTCATCTGTAAAGTTTTATTTTCTTGGTAAATTTGAGGAAGCGTTATACATTCACCACTGTGAATAAATAAAATGATTGATTTTTATTAGTCATTATTATTTTACAATTGTTTTATTTTCTATATTTTTTTATTTTTCAGTCATATTGCCAACAGGTTACTTTTGGAATCTTTATCTTGAAGGCTTTTGAGTTTTATTTCTGTCAGGTGAGTTCATGGATGAGACGGATTGTGGAAATGTGGAAACTGTCCAGTGGACAAGCTTTGCTTTTGAAAAGAAAAGCTACTTAAAAGGGGGAAAAGAACAGATTCATTTTGTGTTTAATATATATAGGTTCAATGCAGAGGGTCACAGTTAATGCTTCGTTTTGTGTCAGTATGAGCTTAAGTAAACAATTAATCAATGAAAATGCACTATTTTTATTTTAATTTGTTGAGTTGAGTTGTGGGCGCGGGTGTATAAATGTGTATGCAGGTGAGTATATTTATATGCATATTTATTTCCTTTTTGTGTCTTACTGTGGCTTCATGTGTACTTGTTTTTTTGTTATTTTTTTTTTACTTTTTTCTTATGTTTCCCTGATTTTTCTTCCACGTTATTGTACTTTTTTTTTCTTTTGCATATATTCACAATGAAAACGGTATTTTATATTTTAAATGTCTGTCTGTTAAATTGTTTTTTAAATAAAACGTTAATTATGAAAAAGAAAAAGTGGTTAACATTGAATGACTCTGAAAGAAAAACGTTGCTTTAATTTTGCCACTTCTTTTTAATCAGTGTTTTATAACTTTACATTTGGGCTCATTTGTTCATGCAAGGTAAAGTGTATTTAAGAAATTAACTGTTATTTTGGGAACGTTCAGTATTTTTTTTTCTAGATCGAAACCCATAAATGCATCAGATTCATGATGATCCAGCAGGGGGCGCCACCACCCAGGAAAAGGATTACCTCAGGCCCTTGACAGACGTGCCAGTGATGACTTAAACACATCCACTCTGAGGCCTCCCAGACATCCCTCAAACCCCAAATTACAGCATTGTGAACGTTCCAGGGAAAGTCTAATGCAGGCACACTTATTTTAACTGCATATTAACGTTCTCACTGTATAACTTCATGGCGCTTCTCGACCACCGCCACCTCACCACGGCGGAAATGAAACACTCGCAGAATTGTGAACGTTGCTGTGGTTTGATGAGTTAGCTTTGAACGACCGATGTGGTGGATCATTGCCCCTCTGCAGTCACTTCATTAACTCCTGTGTTTTCGCTGCCCTGAATGAAGACATCCCACGCTGAGCGAGGACAGATAAACGATGGCTCCAGGGTCGAAGTAGACGTTCAGGCAGGTATGGGATCGTGAGCCCGGCAGGTTTTTGTAAGTTCGTGAAGGAAATATGCAGATTTCCATTAGGAACACCAGCACCACCCGCTGCAGCTCGTTCCAATATAATTTAATAGCCACTGTGGTAATTCAGCCGGTCTGTTGGGTGCTATGTGCTAATGTGTCTTAATTACACAATTGACTCTCAAGGCCTTCTTTGTGTGGCGAAGTGGGAGAAAGTGGCCTGGTGTAAAACTGGGGGTAAAAAAATGGAAACACTGAAAGGATAATCCATGCATTTCATCTAATTTATATTAATGGTTTCATTATTCTGTTTGGACTGGATTAGTGCCCTGCCTTGGACCCCTTTTAGTGTGCAAAACAAATGGATTTGCAGTTAATGTTTCCATAATGAACCGGCACAGTTTCCCCCCACTCGAGCTGGTCTGTAATGTCTTTCCAACAGGCCGGAATAGATTTATGGCCACAAAAGGCTGATAAAAATCCTTATCTGTGATTAAAATTCACTCTTCTCCCATTGTTAATATGCTCGTTAGATTTTGTTCCCCCTTCCTTCCGTGTGATGGCGAGATTAGCGCTGTTTGTGTAACGGCGGCATTGTGGTTCCACGATTGACTCCCGCCGAGCTCAGCCGGCTCCTCACGTGGCTGAATTTGTGTTCGCCGTTGCTCAACGTGTCGCTGGAATCAGAAGTTTGAGCTCTTGAAGGAAAGACGAGAGGGGTAATAAAGACATTTGTGACCTTTAGAGGAAACACTTCGTTGACCTATAAAGAAGGGAAAGATTTCTCGCTGCAGACCTGTGACAATCATTTTGACCGGGCGAAAGCTCTGACCTTTTTCTGCCTCTCTCTGAATGTTAGTTGGAGCCCGGCTGGCCTTGTGGTTGTGATGTGAGCCTGCGCGCTGCTCTAAAAGTCAGAGATTCAATTCCACCGAGTCCTCCGGCAGTTAGAAAAATACGGATGTGGCGTTTGGTGTCGCGAGTTTTGGAGTTTCCGATGGGTTCTCGTCGCATTCCGATGTTTTGTCACGTGCCCGTCGTGTCGCAAGCTGTTCTTCGCGCTTGGCCTTTTAGCCTCCATCTGCTGTATTTGTAAAATAATGGAACTTCTACAATGTTTAACTCCACCCCCGGAAGTCATCGTGATTGGTTCCTTAAGTTTTTTTGGGTTTTTTTGTCAAAAACCCGGGCTGTCAATTCGTTTTTTTGGAGACTGTCATTGAGTTGAAGAAACCCTCCGCCATGATGTTGACTGATTATTTCAGTCATGATTCCTGTTGTGGTGTATATATTGAAAATAAAAACACCACAGGATATTTAAAGCTGCAGCCTTCGCAAAATTAATGAGACGCAACTGATTATTAGCGACCGCTAGCATCAATGAATGCCGATACGCCGCTAACAGTCAACCAATATCGGCCAATAGCTGTCTGTGATCAGAAAAGAGAGCGCGCACACTCACACGCACGTGTTGCAGCGATGGAAGTTTTAAAGCAAACTGGTTCAGCTATAACTGACTGAACGTTGAAAACGTAAAAATTAGTCTATCGGCTCACGTTGTCGGATTCGTCGCTCGACATTTTCCAGAGAGATTGCCGCTATGTTCAGCGTCCCTGACCTGGCAACCCGGGTACACTTCAAGTCCGGGGAGGAGGGGGCGGGGTCAGTGCTCTGACATGTTTTGAATTTGGACTGCAGTACCTATTTTAACCACTGGGTGTCAGCGTTTCATATTGTTCCTTTAAACATGATTTACCGCCTGGTAATGTGTTTTATAGACCGTACAGCTCGGGATATTTCTCGATCTCAGTAACGAGCCTCTCCACATCCGTTTCTCCACAAAGAGGAGTGGCAACTTCTTCAGGTACCTAATATTTGGTTTGAGAGTCTAGCTGCTGCTGCCGCCGGTGTGTGATTCTTACCTTTGGTGTTTCTGGGTAACTTGCAAAGAGTTCAGGATAACGTTTTTATTATGTTTAGGTTTATAAAATGACTGCCGACACAAGGTCCAAAACACACCTGTTTTTAAGCCTTAAGGGCGCGAAGTGTCAGATGCTGAGTCTCGTTGCCGAGCCGTCACTTACTGACACTTTGGATTGGTAGGTTGAGTAAGTCAGCAGCCTCAAGTGTCAGTCGAGTTACAGAAGCCGGACGTGTCGACCGTTTCCCAGCAGCGTGTGTTGCTCTCCTGTTATTTTTGTCCGAACCCAGCGAGAGAAACCTTTATTATCCTTGATTCTTAAGGATGTTTGACAACCACACACCTCCTCAGCATTACTCTGGCTACCTTCACCCTAATCAGACATAATGACCGAAAACTCGTCGAAGCGAAACCCGATAAGTTCGCCGTCAAAACGGATTACGCGAAATCAGATTCTAAACTTAAAGGAGGAATTAGTGAGATGTTGAGTCGGCCGAACCGAGTCCCAGGGTTGTTTAGAATCAAATGTTTTACACATTACAACTTTTAGTTTAGTTACAGGGTGGAAAAAAGATCAGCTATGGTGAATAACTTACTAGAACGTTTCATGACAGAAATATTAGTGGAAAAAATGTTATAGTGAGGTGCATATATAAAACGCCAGGTTCTAATATCCATTTATTTAAATGCCATCATGCATTCTGTTGTATTTCTGTTTGCTACACACATAAAGACACAAACTAAAGCAAAGAATAAAGAAATCAAGGCGACCAAACTCAAATTATAGAGGTATTCGTGACTTCAGGAGTCGAGATTTTTGGATTTTGGCTCCCTTCGTTTCTCAGTTGTAGTTGTTTTTGTCTCATTTCTGTGTGTGTTTTTAGCTATTAAAACAATCAGGCAAGTACTATCTATCCTGTTTTTCTTCCCCTTTAGACCTACAGGTGTCCATCAAAATGGATATGCGACTATCTTAAGAATAAGTAACTTTCTCATTTATGATAATAACAAAAGAATCCGGGGATTTTGTGCTGTTGGTTGGACAAAAGAAGCAATCTGAAGACATTTCCTTTAAATGTTTTATAAGATAATTAAATGATCAGCACACGCCACTACCACTACAAGTGTTTTGCAGGTACAAAAAACCTAATAACAACAAAAATGAAAAAAAAAAAAAAAAAATCGGTAGTGAAACAACAGGAGACCAATGAACAGGAGAAGGAATCAATAAAATGGAAACAATTAGCAAATAGTAAACGTAAAAATGCTCTCCCAGCTCACAAAGATTAATGGTGACATGTGACATAGATGTCACATGTAGAGAACACAACAACGTGACAATAATAATAGATTATTAAGAATGTAGGAGTTGATGAATCTATAAATCCAGATGGATGAGAAATCTATTGATCCAGGAGCAGGTGTAGTCTGTTGGTCCAGAGGTCAATATAATCCATGGATCCAGATTTGCTCTGGTCAATCCAGCCTAGGATCCAAGTCACAGGATCTCCTGTCCTAATGTGGGCAGTGGGCGTCAGGCAGAACCACAGCAGCAGCTCCCACCGCGACCTGGAAAACCTGCAGGATGATAAAGCACAACGACTCCGGGGGAAGAAGTAAAATTGGTATCATGTTTTGTTACATGATTCATTTTTGACAAAAATCAAAAAAAAACCTTCCCATTGAAACTCATTTCCTTATATGATGAGTTACACGAGTTATTTCTGTTTTGACTTGACATGTTTGTGTGCAGCGTTTTCCATCTCCGCAGCGATTCGCTAATTTTCCACTTAGCAGCATAGACCCTCTGTGGTGCCTTATGTTCCTAAAGGGGAAGTATAATTCAGTATATTAATGAAGTAGCCGGCTGCTAATGCATAATATAATAAGCCGTTCTCACCGGGGGCTGCGTGATCTCTATAATGAAATTAGCACACATGTGACCTGCTATATCTCTGACCACAAAAGTGGTGCTTTTATCGTGTATGATTTGGTCTGTTTTGACATACGAGTCTGAGTGGCCTCCCCTCCGCATCGCTGCTCACGCCGCAGTCCTGCAGTCCTGCCCTCGCGTTAAACAAACACACTGCTGCAGAAACCCCTCACCTTCACTGCATGCTGATTTTCACTTCAGCTCTCACAGCAGGTGCCAAGGAACAGACTCCCACGCTTAATGCCCGACTCATTTCCCAGGTCAAGACTTTATTGATTGATAGAGAGTACAATTACATAACTATGCTATGCATATCCCCCCACCAGTTATTAGTGTAATTTCCTTTATTACGCCCTCTGTGAACTCTGATGGAGCGCCGCGGGCCCGTCTCTCTCTCTCTCTCTCTGCTGGCTGTCGAGTATTAAAGCCCTGACCTGCGAGTTCGGCGTGTCACAGCTGTCAGAGTCGCTCAGCTGTGACAATTACATGACACGAAGCGACGGCGTGATTCTCTCCTCTCCGTGTCTCACGTCGCAGCTCAAAATAAGCCCCATAATGAGAAGTAATGTTATCAGATCGATAAGGTACCGTACCTAATGTTCCCATGTGTGCGTGCCAGTGGAGTGAGACAATTTTAGCTTTTTCATTTTGATTTATTCCATAATTATTAGTTCTTTTCTTTCCCCCACTGAGTCGCCAGATCTTTGTTCAGAACTGGGCCACACCGGAGGTTAATGGAGAAATCTCTTCATCCGTCAGAGTAAATCCTGCTCTCCAGTGTGGGAGAAATTCACCGCGTCTGGCCTTGGTTCTCTTAGACGGGCAACATTAGATGACCGTAATCTGGCTCGGTGTTGTTTTTGCGGTTTCATAAATGTCGGTGTTGGTACATTTTGAAAGACTTGAGGGGTGAAGATTGATGGCTTAGTGAGGTATGTTGAGTCCAAAGCCAATGTGTTTAGTTCACTCTTACAAACTGGCTGGATCACCGTGGTAACTTACAACAACATTGACATGAGATTTGCAAACTTGCTGAGCCGTGGTTGTATTAAAGTAGCCCACATGCAGTGATGTCATCAAAAGTTGTATTTTTTTTTCCCTTTGGTAGAATCAATACATGCAGTAGGTAATGCAGAAAAAAAATTCCCCTCTATTCATATTCATATTATATAATATAATAATAAAGCCTGAAACTTTCATCCAGACACAAAGAATGATGAAGGCGCAGCAGTTATGGAGCACTCTGAAAGGTTTCACATTTCTAAATATGGATTCATCTAGTGGCATTTAGCACACGTAATATTATATCATCATTATTAAAACAGTTTCGCTTCATTTTTGGTTTCATTTGTCCTCCTTTGTGGGACAACGTCTGATTAAATCCAGTGAAATGTTTAAATCAGTCAAATTGCAGTTTTCCTAATAGAAATATGCAGAATAGCTTCAGACGTGACAGTGAATTTGGCGGTGAAATCAAAACATCACAGGTTTTTCTGGCACGTTTTAGCCGTAATCTTTCGGTATTCTTCACTGCTCTCCGTCATGACAACCCGTTCAATGAATGAGCCTGCTGAATGAACATTTTGTGTGGAAGAGGAGTCAAATGATGCCACAAATGTCCATTTTCATGCAAATAGAATCAGAAGCAGAAAGTTTGGGTGAAACTTATGAGTTTCATATAAACCTCTGATGGATTTTAAAGGTGTAAAGTTTAAATCTCAGTTCCAGGCCATGAGATACCGATGCTTTGGGCTGATGGGCCGACCAGCAAAATCAAATACCCCCAAAAGGAATATAAAAGTAAATCAAAATAATTTAAACACAATACAAAATGAATTAAAAAGAAAAAAAAAAAAACGGCACACAAAACCGCCAAGTAGCTTACATCTTGTATCTTTTGAGGTAGCTGTAAGAAAAAGGATTCTTGAAGACAAAGCTGCAGAAAGAAGCGCTCGTTGTGGATTTTTTCGTAGTTCGGCGCAGAAAATTTAACAGCACAACATTTGCAGCGATCGGTTTCGGTGATTGATTTATATTTTGGCCTTTGCTGCCGCTATGATTCAAATGACTTTGACGCAACCCTCTGAAGGACAGATGTGAAGGAACAGAATATTTAGAGTAGCCAAGCCAGAACGGGGAGAGATGGAAACTGCTCAAAAGTCGACTAAAGGAGGAAACGTGATCCAAACACAACACCGAGGTCCAAATCCCTGACTTGGAGACGTACCGCTGCTTGTAATAAATTAAGTAGTTGTGTCGGTGTACTGGATACACTGCAGCTGGCCAAGTTTGATTTGGTGTCAGGCTAACATGACATGAAATGATGAAACAGAAGTTAGATTGGTCTCATAAAGCCTAATGCAGTCAATATGTCAGCAGATCAGGAGATACGGTAGCAAAAATGCCCTTATGGTAAATAAACACGTAAAGAGAGAAACAGCGATATGGCACCGTAAGATTGACATGCATGTCACACTCTGTGACTAAAATCTGAATCTAAATGATTAGATAATAGTTCTGTGTGTGACTTTAAGGCAGGGGTGTGGTAATTCTACTTTAAATTTCAGTCACATGGTAAAATTAAATGGGGCACCAGCAACAATGCCCGTCTTCATCCATCATTCTCGACGCTACTCTTGACGCTAAAGGTCCCAATTTTCACGTAGCTGGAGATCTCGACCATCTTTACCCCTCAGTAAAATTTGGCGACAATCTCTGCAGAAGATGGAGTTGAGAGGTCGAAAATTATCGAAAGTCTGAACCAGGTTTTGGAGCTGTTTCACTTTTAAATCAGGTCACATCTTGCAGATTTACAACGCCTTCTGGTCCTTGATGTGTCCTCTAATGTCTAATGTAGACACACGATGCGTCAGGTTACCTTGATTAGACCACTTTTACATGGTTGGGTTCATGTAATTGTTGGTGGTGTCTGGTTACGTTTAGGCATGAAAGCCACTTGTGCAGGTCTTGGAAAGCACTTCTGATGTTTAGTTGCATAGTGGATGCTGGCACTGTGAGAGTCACGACCCACTGCACGACCTCCACCCTTCTTCTGCATTGGGCAGTTGCTCTGATCGTCCCATATCAGTGAGGATGAAGTTTGCAATGGAGGTACATTATCCTGATGCTAAAGGTCAAGATGAGATGTGACAAAATGTTGATATTTTGATATCCAAGGTCATTTTTTTCCCACTCCTGCCCCTCAGACAGCCTAAATCTGCCACCACCAGGCGTGAAGACCCACGGGTCAGAAACGTTGCTCCACAGGTGCAATTGTGCAAATGTTCGGCAAATGTTCATCCATGCCATCTCCCTCGTGGTTAAAATGCAGACAGACGAGGTGCTCTGCAGAAACTCTGAAATTCCACCCTTAATTAACCGGATGGGTTGTGGGTAATGGAGTTCTGCTATAATTCCTTAGATTTCTCGTGTAGCTCAAAAGCAAACGGTCTCCGTCAACACAATTACAGTTGTGAGAGACTCGTCAGGCTTTGTCAGTGACAAATTCTCCCGGCAAATCTATTTTTCCCCGCTTTTAATAAGACTGACGTGAGAAATAAGACTTGGTAGTAGATCAACAGATTAACCAGGGGTCGCCAGATTGTCAACTCCTCCGCTGCAGCCTGAAACTTGGATCTGCGGTCTGCGAGTCTGTCTGTAAGTAACCGTGGCTATGTAAACACAAGTCATCAGGATGGATGGGTTTGGGCACGGAACTGCTGGCCTGTGAGGTCTGTGTTATTGTCCTGAATGGATGGGAACACTCACACATTCCAAACACACACCCTTATGACTCATCTGGTGTCTCTGTTTAGTTACTTGTACAGGGGAGTCATCAGACAGGCGCACGCCCAAAGTACACGTGGAGCAACACGTGGATCTGCAGACAGGTTCATGTCAGGGTTCACCCAGTTACAACAAGAGGCATAATTCTACATCTGCAAGTGTCAGCACATGCAGAGTTACTGTTGGCAGAAATGTTTTTGGAATAAGGCGCGCAGGCTGGAGGAACAGCTGAATCCCTGGCAGGTATAACAATAATCTCCGAAATATTTTTTCTGTCTCTAATTCGGAAAAAAATTAGAAAACATGAACTTTAACAAAATTCCACACAATAGCCGCAGGAAAAGGGAGAAAAAAACACTGTAAACCAATAAAAACAAAAAGAAAAAAGACACGGTTTTGCAGTTTTACCATTTAAATCCTCATTAATCCCTGTTAAACAAGTGTTAACATTAGTAACTATCAAATATCCGTGTTTGGCCTTAAAATCCACTGACTGCCTTAATGGAACACCCGTATCCCATAATTCAAAGTTTCTTTTTGGAAAACGTGGGATCCAGTGGATTTGGAGTTTCAAATATTATTTGTAAATTAGTCTTTTGTGAATTCTCCACATACATGTAATATGACTAAATGTATAATTCACTTTGAGACAATACAACAAGTCTCAAATTTGACAGAACAAGATAGTTATAGATGAACATTTGATCATCAATTTTTTTCCTTTTAAATGAGCATTTTGGGTATTTACATGGTAAAACATTACATAAAAGTAGGTTTCCTGTGCATTTCCTTTGGCAGTATGGCTCTGTCCTGCACGCTGAGGTCTGCCAGAGCCTCAAGCAAAAATTCCCAACCAGCATTCATCACCATTCAGTTCTAAATATTCAAACATCTACAAAAAAAAAAATTGCCTATTATTAGTATCTGGACTCCCAATGGGACACATTTGTGTCGGTCACAGCTGGACACCCTCTGCTGCTCTGCCCGCTAAGTTAATACATGTTAAAGAACAAACACCATAATGTAGTTCATAATGGAAGTTATTTTATTGTAAGTGTCCAGCCCCCCAAGTTAACCTCGAAGTGAAACGGACTTTGGAGAGGATCTAACTGCCGTGTCATGACATTTTTTTCCTGCTGAAAAAGGAAAGAACCAATCACGAAGGTGCAACATAAGGTTGGGATGAATCTGGACAGTTGGTAACTAAGCAACGGTCAGAGCGCCGCTAAGCTCTGCTGGACTCCGCTAAATGGCCAAAAACTGACTGACAGCTGGATGCCGTGACATCATTGGTTGAACCTGGCTGGTACTTGGTCATGTGACGTGTGGCTTTACCAGAAAAGGACAATATAATATAAAAATACAAACAAAGGTGTTTAGTTTTTTTTTTTTTTTTTGTCATTCGTTTCGCATATATTGTTCAACAGGTGAAACAAAGAACGAGGATGTGATCTAAATATGCTAAAATGACAGTTTTCTCTTTCAGGAGGACAGGCTGGAACAGCAGCGTTTAGTTCTTTACTTTTGTATGTAATTGTCACTCTCTGCCCTACTTACCACTGCCTTGCTTTCTTTATTTTCACTTTTCTTTTCGCGCTAACGGACAGATAACTCCTCTCCACATTCCCTCAGGGACTTTCGCTGACAAACACGAGCTTTTCAGCAGAATCCTGCATGAGATGCTCTGTAGCACATCGGGAGTGAGGGGTGTCGGATGGAGCCCCATAGGGAAGTTTCCTACTGTCCTTCCACGTGCTGGCATGGAAAGGCTGCGGCGTGCGGGGAGTTAAGCAGAATTACCAATTATACCAGCCGGGTACACAAGAGAACTAACATCAGTGATACTGGTAAAGTCAGACGCAGCATTAAAGAGGAGGAGCTGGCGTGGAGGAGCTTGTGGACGAAGCGGGATGAGTAGGCAGGTCAGAGCTTCTTAAATGTGGAGGAGCTGGTATGAGATTTGTCGACTGCCATCAGCTGATGTGGGCAGGCTTTTAGATCAGCTGATTTATCAGAGATCGACTCCTGTGGCCTGCACGAACTAATGCAAACGCTCAATAGCCGGTTGGCATTGATCTAATATTTAATAAGGCTAATATCGGCTTGATGCATAACACATGAACGTGCACGGCTTTCAGCTCATGCACGCTCTGTCTTTCCCTGGCACACACACACACACACACACACACACACACACACATTGATGCATATACTTTTGGTAGAAACATGGCATCTGTCTCACAAACACAGACATCTTTATCTCTGTTGCACACGGAAACACGCGTGCGCACGTGCCTATTCACGTACGGGGTGTCATTATTAACAGAACACATTAATAACAACACCGCAGGGCCCCCATTGTCTCCCAAACATAATTGTATTATCCATCATGCACTGACACACATGGAAACGCAGCCGGGGAGTCTCGCCGGAGTCGCTCATCCACCAGGATTTACCACAGATAATGTTTAATTATGCTAATTTGATTGAAATCATTTTGAGCAGAATGACAACATGCTTGAGCTAATGAATATCTATAAGACGGCGGTAAGAAGTTAATTGCGCTTCACGAGTGTGTGTCGAGGAAGTTCTGCTCAGGACCTGGATGTGGACAGGACGCCTGGACTGTTAAATTTCACAAAATACATAAAACACATCTTTGTTTTGGTTTTGTAAGTGTCTCATCAACTAGGAGCCTTTTTGTCCCCAAGGCTGGAGAATGTGACGGCGTTGGGTTGGTCAAAAATTTCAAAAATAAATAACGATATTTGTATTTAGATACCTCGGGTGACAGATCCGTTGACTCAAAACCCTGTAAAGATAAGATATCATAAAGTAAATGTTTGTACATTCTGTGTTCTTCCTACTTTTCTCTGCTTCCTGATGGTTCACACCCGATAATACACGACCAATCAATTGGTGAAGGACGCACCGTTTTCTGAAGTGTTACCAGACACATGCAACAATATTTTGAGCGTAGTTAGTGGAGAAAAAAAGCACTTTTTTTTTCCCCCCCAGAGTTTTCAGTTGCCCAACTCTGAATTGTATGGAGCTAAACAGTCCATACAGGAGTAATTTATTTAGAAAAAAAAAATAATTGTATTTTGTGAAAACGTTGGAGACTAGAAGACATTCTAACTAAGCCACTAAACTGTTTAGATTTTGCTTTTCTCCTTTAGAAGAGGTATTTTCCTCAGGTCATTAACCTGTCCAAAGCTTTTTGTCAGAGAATCCAAATACAGTTTCAGTGTGAGTTGAACAAATGGTTTTTGAAGAGCTACCACTTGATTGATTCAGCACTCATTACCCAACTTTAATCTTCACGGTAGTCATTACCTCATTAAACGTTACCAGCAAAAGGAGTAATTCATAATTAGTTAGTTTAACCAAATTCTACTTACCACAAGCACCAGTTTTGTTGCATCTGTTTGTGCATATTTAACACTGAATGGACCCGGAAACCCTTAAATACTATCTGGCCTCATTTCTCTTTGGTCACAGAAACAAGCTCGTGAATCAGGGACAAAATCATTCAGGAAAGCGTCTCATTTGGTGCCGAGTACAGCTGTTGTGTGGGACAAACGGAAGATGTCGGCAGGCTTCAGGATATCAGTGTTGATATTCTGATCGGAATGGTTTCGGTTGATACCCTCTGGATCAGCGTCTGCTGGACAGAAGAGCAAACGTGGCTCTCGGCTGCAGAATTCAGCAGACTGGCTCTTTACATGACAGATGGGCGCCCTTTGACTTCACAATATTCTCCCTCTTTCTTCTCTTCCGTCCTCAAACCGCACGTAGACGAGCGCGAGCACATATATCTCTTTAGAGATACAAGTGCTGGGTTAAATTTCAGACGGATCATTCCTCACTGTCAGTAATGCACATAAGCCGAGCACTCGGAGCTGATGGGTAACATGATTACTTATTATGCCTTTCCACGAGGGAGGAAATGAGATTAAAAGTTGCCCTTTTACATCTTGGGAAACAGCAGCCTGGTGTATGGTGGGCCGTGTCAGGCACTGCTGGCAGCTCGCTGAGGAGTGCAGCTCATAATACATCTTGATCTCGTTAGGACAGAGCGGCCGATTTTTTACTAAAATGTTCCTTTTTAGATGCCGCCACAGGAATGCAGAGGGGCCTTTTTGGTTTAGCCGATGCATCCGTACTTTCAGCTGACTAAGCGCGAAGGGGTTGAGTGTTGCACATGCCAGCATTGGCTCGAGTTAGCAAGAAAGGGGGGGAAAAAATCTGTGTCTCGCTATATTTAAGAGGGCTGATCTTCCCGCTCGTTTATAAAACTGATTTAAATGACAAATTTCTTTTCTTTTCAGCTCCATATTTGTGGAAGCTGTGTTTTGGAGGAATGATCAGGATTCTTGTTTGGTTTATAAACACAGTAACATGAGGGGAACGGCGACCGAGAGACGTGTGGACATAAAAGGGAGAGAGCAGAATAAAAAGGGGTGAGATTGAGGCCATAACGAGGTGGAGAGATAGTGAGACAGAGGCGGGCGGCTTTATAAGCTCATGAATCTAGCTTAAAGCAACATGAAGCGCCTCTGCTCCTCCTCATCACCATCATTGTCAGGAGTTTCACTTCAACATAAGGAATTTCCATTCCAGTGTCACGTCGTTGGTGCTTGTTGCATAATAACTGACTTTGTGTGTGTGTGTGTGTGTGTGTGTGTGTGTGTGTGTGTGTGTGAGTGAGTGAGTGTGTGTTTGCACACTGGGGGGCACCACAGCCCTGAAGAAGCTTACTGAGCTCACTGCTTGTTTGGTTTTCTGCAATTCTTGGAATCCTCATTTGTTGCATTTGAAATCACTTGAACTAACACGATAGCTTAAATATGATTCTTTGTATGTATCCACAGAAACGAATCAGCCAGCGGAGTTCCAATGCACAGTTCACATTTCATTTCTGGCCTGAAGTGCCTACCTGAAGAGTTCAGAACAACAAGCCGTCTTGGTTCTTTATACAGATTCCACTCATGTTTTGGGTCGAGTAATTACTGGTTGCTCTTTTAAAGGCTGATTGGCGCATCGGCTCTACGTCGGACCTACGATGTAGCCCACAAATGACCTACGCTGCTGTGAGCATTTTATAATTGTGCCCTGG
Organism: Mola mola; assembly: GCA_001698575.1. Lineage (NCBI taxonomy): Eukaryota > Metazoa > Chordata > Actinopteri > Tetraodontiformes > Molidae > Mola > Mola mola. The sequence continues at coordinate 2,144,704 of KV751365.1, read as the reverse complement.
TGAGTCTGTCCGCATAAACAGCCAAAAACGCTCGTAGGTGACCCATTTTTCCACCAATTTGAGGCCATCTGGCAGTCTTCGTAATGCTGTGATGAATATTCGTACAAATTAACATGCTCGTGCACTAGTTGTCCCACAGCAGCAGGAAATGAAACAGAAATGTGTGAGAGGAAATACAGTCAGTCGTAGCGAGTTGTGGTCTGCGTCACTGCAGCGTTTAATTACATTTTTAGGAAGGTGCATGTCAGGTTACGGAGGAGATCCAATGCTGAAACATAAATCCAACTTTATTCAGGCTATAAACTAGAAAAATGGTTTCATATTTAAGATTTGAGCTTAATCAGAGCTGTGGACAACCATGAAAGGAGCTCAAGATACCCCTAATTATTTAAAGTTTATGTTTTGTTTGGGTTAAATTGTGTCTTTTGTGTATGTATATATATAGTTAAAATGAAGTATTTTAACTGAATTCCATCTTTCATCTTCTGTTAGACTCAGTATGTGATGAATTGTATTAATTTTCATATGTCAGGTCAGAGATTATGCACTATGATATACAGTCATTACATTTGAGCCTTTAGAGCTGACTAAGGATACTGTGGACAAACTGTAAAAATGTCCGTCAGGGAGGTGTCAATGCTCAAACCTGATGAGATTTTACTGACTGATTTTGAGTGCCTTTTGATAATGAATTACTATCAATTTGCTGTGAGTCCTAAATGCTTTCCCTCAGGGGCACGATGGTCACATCGGGCTGCATCGAGCCACCGGCGCTCGTGAAAACATCCATCACAATGGGTCTCTCCAGGAGCCGACGTCAGTGTTTAACAATGGGGAGACCCACTCTGTCAAGTCAGCCTCATTAACTACAGTACTGCGAGTGCACGGTGGAAACGTTTATCGGTTTCCATGGCAACATCGTCTCACCACGTCCCTTACTGCAGGGTGTCTTTATCCATCTTGCCCAAGGACAGCCATCGATATTGTCTCGCTGTGAAAGCGACGGCAGCTGGAAACATCTTCAAATTCCTTCTCTGAGCAACTCTCGGTTTCCCACTTTACATTCTTTATCTTTCGTTACGGCAGTGCACATTGTTTGAATGATTGATGAAGACAAATTACTCAGTCCACATTTATTGATTTAGTCACTCACTGATATATTTTACTTAAGTGTAGTCGTATTTTCCCGGACTGACAATGGATAAATAAACTGAGTGGGGGAAGAATCAGTACTCTGATAACCATTAGCTACTCATTCAAGATTGATTCAGTCTTAAAAAAATATCAATACTGTAATTAACCCCAATATATTGATTTTATTCATATTTTCATATGTTACAATTATTTTATCTTGATCTAAGAAAATAGGAGAACCGGTTTCTGACAAAAAGTACCAATTGAAAAAGTTTGGTATTGCCAATCCCCAGCAGAGGTTAATATCTTTACTGTGTTTGCATACTAGCTTAGGATTTATTTTTTTGGTGGTCTTTTCCTCTCATCTGTATTGCCGTTCATCCCCCTAGATGGGTTTTGATGTGACTTGGCGAGTTTTGGAGATATTGGCTTTTAGCATTTGACTATAAACATGCCATTGCTTTTATGTAGCAGCCTTGAAGACCGTCCAACAACTGAGTGACCGTGCAGAATGGATTTGTTGCATATTCGGTCTCAATTTCTCAGAATTTCTCCAGAACCAGGCAAAACAATCAAGGTGGATGACCAGCGAGGGGGGCCTGCTCCTCTAAGGAATATGAATATTCGCAAGAAAACAGAAATCAGAAACCTACACAGCAAGCTGTAAACAAAACAGCGACATTCTGTCTGCAGACGAGGCTGTTCTGGCAAGTGCGATAGCAATCAGATGCTTATTTCCATATACTATAACAGATAGGGAGCACCATTAGCAATCACTTGAAGTGTTTTTGCTGGACGCCTTGAAATACAGTTCTCATATTCACTTCTCTATTTCTCTCGATTTCAATAACAAGAATGGATAAAAAGTCGAGATAAAAATGGTGTGGAGAGCGCACATCCACAAATAACTTGCAGAAGCAAAGCGCAGACTAAGCACAAAATTAAATGTTTGCACACTGCTTGAGAACCTCCCTGAAATTTAGTTTCTGCAAAAGTTTGGGCGTTTGGGTGCAGTGTGCTGATCTTTACCTGTAATTTTAACACACTCAACTCTGCCTTTTAATGCTGACGTGTAGCGTAGAGCCGATTTATCAGACACGTTTTGCTGACAGAAACTTTGAAAAGGTACTGAAACTGCTTTTAATTTTGGTGCAAGTTGTTCTGAAACTGCATCAGTTCTGCCGATAGATAAAGATCGAGCTGATTTATTGTGTTTCTGGTCACAAAACTCTGAATCCTACAACAGTAAGAGAATCAGTTTAACTTCAAACTGCTGTCAAAGACACGCCGTGGTTTTGGAGTAATATAGAAACTTACACTGATCCACTTTGCCGTGTGCTTTCATTTTCTTTAGGTAGGTTTTTTTGACCACACTCTGCTACGAGAGATACACACACTGATGACCACCAATCCGTCATCTGCACACCAGTGATTTTTTTTTTTCTCTCTAATGTTGGTTGGTGTTTTAGAGCATCTCTGGTTCTTCCTTAACACAGAGAAAATGGGAACGAGAAGTGCTGGCTCAGCGTACCAGGCCTGTGTGCTCTTTATTGCTGGCAGGAGTGACATTATGGAACGCACCATGCAGCGCAGAGACTCTTGGACTGCATGTAACTCAGTTCCTCTGTGCTCTCCAAGGACATCACGCTGCCTACGCTTTCATGGGAGCTGAAATTTCAAACATTTCACTCACTCTGCCTGCACAAATATGCCGTGTATTGTGCATGTATGCACGTAGTCTTTCATGAAAGTAGAAATCTGAAAAAAATGCAGAAATATCTGGCTTCGTCTTTTGCATGTATGTTGCGAGTGTGCATGTATGCATGTAGTCTTTCATGAAAGTAGAAATCTGAAAAAATGCAGAAATATCTGGCTTCGTCTTTTGCATGTATGTAATAATTACAGCACAGTTTTGTTTGTTTTACAACGTGCTACACAAAGAGAGGCGATATGGACAAGATCTTATATATCATTATATGGATTATTTTATATCCTGGAAACAACATATGTATTTTCTGTATAGTTTACGAAAAAAATGTCTACACAAAACACTAACATACCTCATGACAACTTTTTTTTCTGATAGTCCAGTGAATGAACGAATACCTGAACCCCAGAGCTGCAGTTTTTTGCTGAAATCTATGCATTCGGCGGTTTAGTAGTGTTGATGTTTGACTCAAGTCCAAATCTTGACTTGTTTGTGGACAGTATTTGAATTCTTCGTGTTGTGCTGTGAATTGGTACTGTGGCTGCCCTCTACAGGTAAAAACCTGCTATTGCAGGCACGTTTTTCTCCTTTCCAGTCTGCAGGACTGCTCAGTGGTCAGCATCAGACTCTATAGATCCAAAGTTACAGGAAAACAGAAGCCCCCCCGCGTGTTAGATACTAGTTTGTCTTCAGCAAGGTCCTGTTCTGTCTTGGATTGTTGTGGGGGATTTTTTGTTTCTGGCTCCTCCAAGTTTGTTTGTTGTTGCCCAGGATCACACGTTAAGGGAACGTAAAGTTCCCTCACAGATATTAACACTGTTCCTGGTGGCCAATTGCCTGCTCGGTGCTCACTAGCCTAGATTAGCCTATTAATTAAGGTTAATTAAAATTTCATCAGAATTTTGCACTAAAGAGGCAAAATGAACAATTCAGAGTAGTTAAAAACGGACCATGAGAAAGGAAAAGAAACAGCAACTCAACAATGAAAGTTTAAGGTGTTTTAACACTGATACATCAGAAAAAGCACACTTATCTTGTCCCAACGGCCAGTTGTCCTTGAAAATTTGTTTTTCACAAAGATAAGATTTTTGGGACTCATCACAAGATAAAATCAGTCCAGACAGCTGCATCAAAATAAAGCAACTTCTTAAGTAAAATCAGTCCTTCGTGTTGTTGCGCGGAATGAGATTAGGTTACAAATGCTGTCCTAGCGTGCATGGACCAAACCTAGCATCTTAATCCTCCAGATGAAAATCTATGACGATTGTCTGTCGGCATCTGCACGAAACGTCTGCACAAGTTGGTGTATGTTTCGCATGTGTGCACTGGTAATTATTAGAGTGATACTGTTTATGGAAGACATTTTCTTGCATTTATATTGTCGATACGACTAAAAAACATATTCTGTAGCCTGTTAAACTCCATCTTTCAATGGAATAACACAAAATAACTTACATTGACTAAGAGCGATTACACAGTTTAAAAACAAATGAATAAATAAGAGCTTGAATGCTGTTACAAAGAAGAACTCCATCCCACCAGTAAAGAGCAGCAGCAGACTGGCTTATATCTGACACTTGATATTTGCTGAAACAGAATCCAGCAGCCCCAGTGCCTCACTTTTACAGCTCCCCATCCCCTGCATCGGTTTCTGGCAATGAATAGAACAAGTAAGTCATTGGAATTCGCCCAGTTTCCCACAGTCACTGGGTTCAAACCTAAAACAACGTGTGGCCACTGAACAGAAACATCACTGCTGCTCCTTGGAGACAAATAAAAGAAGCAGAAAACAAATGCCAGGGGCAGGAAAAAAAAGAAAAAAAGAGCAAAGAAATCAGACGGGCTGAATATTCTCCTGAGCTGAAGCAGACGCTGATAAATGTTTTGCACATAGTTGGCTTCTAAATATAGTTTCAGATCAATGCAATCAGGAACAATCTCCCCATTACAACGAGCAGGTCGGCTGCAGAAGGCAGATATCTGAGGCTGTCAGATCTAACTGTGGAGCAGTCAAGTAAAAATAGTCTGTAACAGGAACTAATGCTCAGTGGCGGGGGATCAGCCAGACGGTTTGGCAGTATTGCTTGCATAATAATGTTCATGCCAATAAAGGATATTGAATTGGGTAAAGAGACAGCAGAAGAGGCTGAGCGGAACATTATAACATTGTTGGAAACAACACTAAACCAAAGAACAATAAATAAACCCTTCACGTTGCGCTCTACTAATGCAGCAAAATCCTCATAAACATCCTGTACCTGACCAACACCGATTGGTCGAGAGTTAGCAAAACGCTGTTGAACACAACGACGCGTCTGCACAAATCAGCCGTAACATTAAGACCACCGACGGCTGAAGTGATTAGCACCGATCACTTGTCGACAGTACAACATTCTGCTGTGATACCCTTGATTCTGGCATTCATGTGGATGCCTCTTGACAAAAACCATCTGCCCCAAAGACCCTTGACCGACAACATACAAGCTTTTTAACACACAGTAGCTCCTCAAGTTGTGTTGTGATATAAAATAAACAAAACACAGCTCACAATCGAAAGGGGAAACGTATATTGACGTATATATAACCTCTGCTAGGGATTAACGTATATTTCTTGACAGCTTGTGACAAACCACAGGAGCTCATCTTGCGCTGCAGGTGACCTCCTCCTTACAGACGCACGATCAGAAGGTGATATCTTCCAGTTCGGAGTAACGATTCTCCAAGCCGTATTGTTTCACAATATTCCGATCGCGAGCTACCCCTCCTAATGGACAAAAGGAGAGGAAAAGGAGGAGTGGGGTGTAGGATAATGAAAACATCATTGTATGGGAGGAGATCCTGATGCAATCACTGAGGAAATGAGGCCTGGGAAGGCCCAGTCGTTTGGACTCGTTCACACATCTCCTTTAATGCTGCTCACCCATCGATTAGCCACTGAGGACTTCACGAAAAGTAAATGCAACCGTTTGTTTGTTCAAATAACATCCACAATGTGCCGTGGGAGCCGGGATGAAATATATTTGCATACAAAAGTAGGAACAGTGGGTGGAAATGTAAAGATTTGACAGCACGGTGTTCTAAACATGATTGCTAAAACCAACACCTGCTTACAACACAATAGTTATGCTGCCACATCTGTAATCTGTTTACGTTCTGGTAAAACTCTGTGTTCATGATTAGAAAACATGGTCCTCTGGAAGCACAAACTGTCTTGTAAGAAACACCAGGCATGAGACACAGGCTCTGATGTTGATCTGACAGCTTTAATAAACCCAAGTCATCCACCTTGACTTTCTGCCTAAAGGAACATTCTTATTAAACCTGGAGTGCAGGATTCTTTTTTATTATTAAGAAACATCCATTACCTTTAAACCTTTGCCAAAAAAGTCTCCCCACTGCTAATTAAATGGATTACTGCCAGATAAATGTGTATTATTTAGGCTGGTAGGCATAGCAACGATACAGGAGGAAACAAATTGGAGCCTCTCATCGTAAAATGATCTAATCTCCAGCCCGTCAGAAATCGATGTTTTGCCACGAATCTTCGCATCAGAATGTTCCCTCCTGCATCAGTTAAAAGACTCACAAAGGTTGACTGTATCCTGAATGTAAAGACATGCGCTTCAGTCTGGATGACTTAGTCAACCCTGATCCTAACCCTGATCCTAACCCTACGAGACGGGTGGAGATCAGAGTCACACACGACTTTCACATTGGGTGTTAACTTTGGGCTTGAAGCCAGAGCATCACTTCCTAAACCTACCCACACCTATGCTACACACTACAGTATGTATGCTACACACAACCAGGATAAGATGTTGCAGGGCACCCAGCCTCGGCCTCCGAAGGGCCAGTCGAACATCAGGAAATGTTTCACGGGTCAGCTGGCAACAAACCTCATGCATTTGGATAAGAGGCAAACAGCACATGACGAAATGTCAGTAAGTGATGACCCGTGCTGAAAACGTCTTGTCTAAACACCTCAACAGTGTGTACATTTTTGCAGTGATGTATTAGTTTTACCAGACTTGTCAAACAAACCATGTTTGTTCACCAGTTTTTGTCAATTTTTGTGTTACGCACACTGCAACTAACAACTTGAGTTACACAACTGGAGCCAAGAAAAGGGACTTTTCTTATCAATTGAAATGTGCTGCCAAACCAGTTTATTTTCATCCAGAGTTTCTCACGTCGTATCTAGACGCACAGTGCGCAGAGTGCGTTGTAGCCTCGGGCCTCGGGCTGAGATGCACTTTGGTTTAATATACCTGCCATGTAAAGCACATGATATATTGCAATGTACTTTTCAAAGTGAGAAAGTACTGCGATGGGTGGAGGTCTTTCACACTGGTGAAACTTCTGCTTTGCACGACCTCCTAATTGTAGAAAATAAGTTTTCTTTTTGGTGGTATAAAGTCTGCTTGTGATAAAAGTTTCTTTTCACTGTGCCACTTTACAAAAGTGTCTTGTTTGAATCAAAAACTATTTTGCTGAAAATGGACGATCATTGGAAAAGCAAATTGTTGTTTTTTTAGGCTGGGAGCAAGGAGCAACTTTATACGAAACCCCCTGAACTGCTCACAGACAATAATAATAATATTCAATATTTTAAACTCATACTTTTGTCATTTAAGGGACACATGTTTTCGACTTTGCAATCAAGTTTACAAAGAGCGTAAAAAATGGTTAATTTAGATTAAACAACGTATTGCAGTTGAGTCACGCTTATTCAAGGCTCTTATGCAATAATGAAGAGTCGCTTGAGGGATATGTTTTCAAATTTACAATAAGGGTCACAAAGAGCAATAATAAATGGTTAATTCAGGTTAATAAATGCTTTATTAGGTTTCGGTGGCCATCTGTCCAAGTGCCTCTCATGGCATCATTTAATTAACCGGTAATTCATTTTACCAACTATTTGTTAATGGTATCTTTAGAGACTATTTAAAAGGGTACCTCAGCTAACAAAAAGTAGAAAACAATTACATGACACATTAATCAGCTGTTAATAAATGCTCATTAGTGCATTAACTAATGTTAATTAATGTACCCTTTTTATAAAGAGATACCTGGGGGACGTCCCAGAGCAGCTGACAACGCTGCCATGCAATCGCAAACGTTGTAGCCCTTGATGCTAATGTTAGCTAGCATACTGCTACACTTCAGTCTGTGTGGGGTCACGTGAGGTGGTAAATCGTGATGCACTGTTATTTAGAAATCTTGTGAATTGTAAAGTGCGTGTTTGAAATCACACAAGAAGAAAATCTAAAGAATCTCCATATGAGTGTGATCCAATTTCAAAATCAGTTAGTATTATTTTAATCTTAAGATGATTTTGGTGATTTGCAAGTAAAAATACGTCCCAGTATTTAAAAATGGGGCTAAATATAGTTGAATCTATTTTTCAAAACTACACATAAACTTTTGATAGACCAGTCAATATATGTAGAATAAAATCACCGTAGAACAAACCAGTTAAAACGGAATAGTTACATATCCAGGTAAGATGCAAACTAAAGATACAGACATGCAGTTTATAGCTGGTGCATAAGAAAAACCCCCAAACTACCTGTGCATATGACTCACAGTGGCCAGTCTGGGCTTTATGATCATACAAAAGAACCATTAGGAAGTTGATGTTTAACTAATGAAGACATAATATGCCATGATTTATCTTCTGAGTGTCTGTGTGGGACTGCAGGCCCAACATCTGTCATGTAATAGCCCTGAAATATCTCAGTTTGGGTCATTTCCTTTAGCTGGGCTGGATTACATTCTCAGCTCTAATGATCCCCACTTGATGTGAGAACCGTCACATTTTCAGGTGGCAGGATGACAGTGATTGGTGAACTGAGCTCCAGGAAGCAAACGCTGCAGGTTACAATAAGCGACTACAGACATGTTGCACCAGGTTCGGGTTCTGCTCCAGGGTCTCCGCCACACCCTGCTTATCGCACAGTCTTAAATGCATGATCCCAACCTTTTCTCTCGAGGCGAAATCTTGCACGACACAGCAAGAATTATCTCAGAGCAGAGTCTCGGCTCCCACATGAGACCTTTGAGATAGCTGGATCCTCTTACACTCATCCTTAACACGCACACACACACACACGTACACAGCCACTTTTACAAGACATGGGCTCACAAGGAGGAGAGTTCTGATTAGGCTGCATCTAAAGCTGCCACCCACGGGACCTGAGGGAGATATGAATTTAAAAAGACAGTGTAGTGCCAATATGAAGCTCGTGCATCGCTGGGCAACAGAGCCCCCTATTAAGACCTGCTATCCAGAGAACTGTCGGGGGGGGTGCTGAACGTGCACAAACCCAGATCTCTCATTAAAGAGGTGCTGCAGCTTGCATTCACGCTCATGCACCACATGCTAGCTTCAATCTAAGGCAAAAGTATTAAAGACATAGGCCAGCGTATACGAGAACATTAAATCTACCCACCTTTTTCTGCTTGCTATTTAATTTAACTGATAAATCTTAATGGAATTACACTTTTTTCCTTTATAAATTATGAGAATTCTGAAACAAATTAGGACTTTGTTCCAATCAAAAGCTGATCAGCGGTGACCTAAAATTACATTACAAGAATTAACACATGATTTCTAACGTGGGGTGAGAGATCCCAAATTCTGCTGAGGCGTTGATGCATTTTTCAGAAAAGACACCAGAGATTCATTTGCTTCTGGCTGCTTTGAAAACACAGCTGGCCTTGGAATTTTGAACAGGCTTTTTAAATGCACAGTGATGGTGTTACCAAGCAAGACTCGGAAACAAACTCTATTTTCTCAATTCTGGCGGTTAAACTGATGAAATTGCTCATCGAGTGCTCATTTTAAATGATCAGATGGATTTTAATTAAATACTTGATGCCATGAAAACAGGATGAAACGTGACGATTAACAGCTGAGCTTTGCTCTCAATTAGGCAGGCAGGTGTGTCGGCAGGAGCTCGTTACCGCTCAACTGGCCGTTGGCTGACGTCACCAGCGCAAGATAGCAGTTACTCCAGTCCAGCATCCCAGTTACTTGGCTTCATCTTTGCACAATGGGAGGAAGCACTTATGGGTCACCCGTGTTTATTTATATGAGTGGATCTGAAGTTGATATTGACTTTTGTTAACTGTTGTCTGTAAGTTACAACACATATTGTTTTAAACACACTTTAGACGGTGTTAATGTATCCATACATCATTTTTATCTACAATGAAACACAGATCGTGACCAAGATAAGCAGTCAACGTCCGGGGGAGCAGATCCCATTACCACGAAGGTCGGGGACCCCAAAATGTGAACGAGGTTTTTAACAATAAACCATCGGTTTTATAACACGACCAGACTGTGACCACAGGCCATGTGACTTAGATAACATGTCACGTGACGTGACATCTTACGGAGGTAACCACACATTTTCTTTGCTTGGATGTCACACTTAAAATGAGGAATGATCCGAAAAGTGAGTGAGATCAAGACTGTACAAACAAATTGGTACGTAACACGAGCAGATGACGTAAAATGACATTGTTGTTCTTAATTGCTGTGACTAAATGCGACTGAACATTATTCAAAACCGCCAGTGCGTCCTTAAATGCTGGTAAATTTACAGTGAACCTAAGTATTGTGTTCGAAGGCGATCCTTTTGTCTCTGAATGTGATCGTTTGTTTCCTGCCTTTTTTGTTTTACCCCTACATCTTCGTCTTTGATGCTTCAAATGTTCAGAATGAATAGAAGTGAAAACAGGGAGATGCTGTCGAACACCGAGGGAGAATCCTGACGGGGCAGGAAAACCGCAATTCGAACCGCTCCCAGGGCCGATTAACTTCATACGTTCTCCCGTCGTTGCATAAGACGACGGAGCGAGTGGAGAGAGGGATGAAGGAGTTAAGAGGAGGGAGGAGAGGGAGCGTGGAGAAAGGAGAGGAGATTAAAGGGGGGAGGAAGAACAACACGCAGGTGGGGAGACAAGTCAGAAAATGGAAATGACAGAAATCAGGAAGGATAAAGGAGGTGAGGGCAGGACGGAACGACTAAGAGGCGACAGGAAAGTTAAGACGGTGCGATAAGAGGAGGTGAAGGAAGGAAGGAAAGAAAGGATAAATTGTTAATAAGGGAACGAGAGGAAAGCAAGGAGAAGGAGGGCTGAAAGGAGACAAGGAAAATGGCGACGAGACGTGGGGAGCAAGAGAGAAGACAAATCAAATCACGCGTCAGTGAGAAAACAACCAGAGCAGGAAAACGCGGCCCAGTTGACATGAGAAAATAAAATAAAGTCAGTCCCTGCGGACTGAGTCCTGGTTCTTCACCCTCATCTGTTTCCAGTCTCCAGCTGCTGGATGAAGGGCTCCGGGCTCGGCCCACCACCCATTCTGGACTTACACCCACGTACGCGATCCTGGGAGAGTAGGCCCGCCGCCAGAGCCCAACTAGAACCAGCTGTTGTTCTGCTCGCTCGTACTCCGCAGCTTCGAGAAGAGAGGGGGAGGAACAGTTCTGTAACTGTACCCTGGACGTTGCATAACACAGCGAGTAAGATGTTGAAGCTAAGAGCGAGTCTTGCCTGCCTCCAGATGTGGGATCTGCCAAGATCTGACCCAGTGGCCCAGCTTTACCTCATCTGGCACGATAACCTTCATTTATAGACTTTAGCCCTAATTCAGCACACAAGCAGGGCTTCCACCAAAAATCAACCCACAGAGTGTTGAACTAGTGCTGCTTTTGAGGATCAGCAGCTTCTCTTTTCTGGATTTGTGCTACAGAGTAAAAACAACAGCGTGCGCCTCGCACAATGGACTAATGGAGGGAAGGAGCAAAATGACATGGGTGTGTTTGCTGCTATGATCTTTCACTGAAGCCAGAAATGTGTCAAGGAACAATAGGAAGGACACCCAGCAGAATACAGAACCATTAGTCTTAATTTTGAGGAGCGGCAGTGGTGGAAGGATACGTGAACTTTACAAGCACATGTAAATTATTTGGCAGAATATAAAAACAACAACTCATCACATGCAAAAGGTACTGCTTGCTTGCCCAGTAAAAGTACTAGTTTATATCCCGAAAATCTGGGATATGGTATAATTAGTGCTGCTGCCATTGCCGTGTTGGCCACCAGGTGGCAGTTTTGGTAAAAAAAAATAATAATTTAATTGTTTTCGGGCGTATTTAAAATAACATGAGTCCAATATACAACAATTGTAAATGGATCAGGAGATCATACGCTGTCAGGGTGACATCATGACATGGCACCGAACGCCTTTCCCTCTTTTTTCTTCTTGCATTTAAATCAGGATTTTCCTCTCGCGCGTGTCATTTTCTATTGTTTGTTTCAGATTAAGCTGATTTGATGTCAATTTTCAAATGACTTATTCTTAATATTCATCCGTGCTTGTGCTTTAATTATTAGCTCAGCCAAGGAGGTCATGTTTTTCAGTCAGTCAGTCAGTCAGTCAGTCAGTCAGATTCATGGAAAGATGTTGAATGGGCCAAGAAAGAGCTCATTTGTGAAAACTGGATAAAGTGGTGGGGGAATTTTAATAATTTTAATATGAATATGATGTAAGACAGAGGTTACGCCCAACCGGGTTTCCGTTTAGTGACTGAATTATTACCTTCATAGAACCAAGGTGAATTTTACCAGAAATGGCATGAAGTTTATTATCATTGCATGTTTGTGAGGAGTTTCTACATCGTCACTCAGGCGGAGCAGCGGTCCGACCGACAGACTCTGTAGCATCAATCGATGAGGAAGGCTAATACCACTGTCCACTGCAACATCCAGAATGCCAACACAGCAGGAGCTCCGCCTCTTACTTATTCACACGTAGACGTGACTAAGATGCTGAAAGTTTTGTGGAATTATAAGCAAAATCGTGAAATTCCTGGATCCGGATGGCGTGTCCAGATCACAGTCGGGAATGTAATCAACTGTTCCGTTTGACGTTTCCGATCTCTTCTGCAAAATTCATCCAAATCCATCCAAAACTTCTTAAGTCACCCTGGTAACAAAAACATAACCTTAACAAGTTTTTACCAAGTTTTGCAGCTTCAACTCTGTTTTTCTGTCCGCCGGCCGAAGATCACAGCTGCGCCGGTGGATTCAGTCGCAGGTTTTTACCTGATGGGGTCAACAATGTGCAGTCAGCTGAACCAGCTGCCAGACAGGGTCGCGGGTCACGTCCAACACCTCAGCGGTCTGGACCGGCGTCGCTGCAGATTCCTCGGGCATGGACGTGTGTGTGCATCACTACACACACCTGTACGGGCATCAAGTTCAAAAAGACGAACAAACTCTCTGTTAAGCTTTGTTTAATCATTAATAGGCATAACTAAAACGCTAAAATATTTTATAACGTGAAACATCCACCAGGGAATTTAGTAACGCATCTCATCCCAAAAGAAACACAGACAGACAACTCTCAAGGGCGATGGTAAAAATTCCTTCCTCCTGTCGTCTTCTTCTTCTTCTTTTTTTTCCTTTTCCACACACTCATGGAATTACAACGAGCAGACACGTCCGGGCTGCTCATCAGCTATCTCCTTTAAGCACATGACCTTGGCAGCCTGTTGATGACAGTCTTTGTGTCAGCGTTTGGCTTGTGGAAAATGGGATAGTCAGAACATTCTGTTGGTGGTTTGGCTGGGATAAAGGGTTATTAATTCTTTATGGCCACTGAAGGAAACTGTTCGTCTTGTTTAGTATCTTGGCTTCTTGACAATTTGCAAAAACAGCAGAACGCGTCTGATTGGGATGCAGCGTTTGTCTGGTGACACATTGCAAAACGTCAGGAATTTCGTGGAATCGACCACGATTCCAACCATGATGGCGGCGTATCAACAACTCCTCGCTATAGTCATCTATGACTGTTGTTGGCTCAGTTAGCAATGGAGCTATCGGCTGAATGGTGTGTGCCTGGTCGGCCGAACACAGCGAGCTCTGGTGAGTATGCATTCCACCCAAGGATGATGAGTTTGCAAAGAAATAAATACTTTAATCACATAAAAAGCCCTGTAATTTTCACTCAGCCTGGGGCAGAAACAAAAATGCTTCTTTTATATTTTGAGTAATGCTGCAGTGATAGACTATAATTACTGTAAGTACATTTGAGTTATGTAGTTGAAGGCGTAGCATGCAGGATTTGTCAGTAGGCGTTTGTAAACAGACCCTCCTCACCTGCTCAGCGACACCCCAAACACAAGTGGGCCCACATGTTTTGAAAGGAGGCCTGTTATGTGCACAACAGACAGTAGAGGCCAAACTACTGTAGACACTATTTGCTGCACAAATGCCTGGAGTCGGCAAGCGAATTAAGCTAACCGCTAGCATGTACTGTACCTGTCCAACAGAGAACAGGCAACATCTGCGTCGCTCTTCATCCCCATTTCTATGTTTCAGTACTTACAGTACTTCAGTAGACTACACAGTGAGGAAATACAGGCAGAGAGCAGCAACTCTGCAGATAAACACACCACTAGCGCAGGGAAATTCCTGCATAATATGCCTTCAAATAAAATTTTGAGCTGCTTCTCCTTTGCTTGTGTATTTCCATTTTCTGCTACTAGAAACTTCCACTCCTTTACATTTTGGAGGAACATATAGTTACTACAACACTGCTGCATCAGATTCGGCGTAGCAGATTTTAAATGAATTCATTTTAGGGCCACACAACCTGTGCAGTGTTGTGCATACACGTATGAACAAACTCATTTACTTACGTTCACTTGTTTCACTTTTCACTGTTCAACTAACCAAATGTGTTCATACGTTTTTAAGAATTT
>KV751365.1:2047543-2123893 GCA_001698575.1 Mola mola | reverse complement strand
CCAAGTACGACTCTCGTGTGCTGCGGATTGCAAAGGTGTGAGGAGGTGAGAAGGTTGGCGGGATTTAATTTCTTTAATCTGCCTTTTTTTTTTTTTAACACAGCTACGTCTTTCACTGTGTGGACCTACAAACAATACAAGAAAAATGTCTTGGAGGGAAGGGAAGCTTTGCACGACTCATCTGTTTTTTTCCCCTCTCTGCGGTGGCATTCCTTTTACCCTCCTTACACAAAGAGTGATCATCCCATAGAAGCTAAAAACACCCGGGGCTTTAGTGACAAAACCTTTTCTGGTAAATCTGGAACAGGTTTTGCTAAATACGCTGAAATTCTAGTTGGTGTCTTCTTTTAAATGGTGTATGACTGTTTAAGTTTAAGTCCTCTGCACGGAACTCCGTTGCTTCTTCCCACATCTCGATATGAAACTGGGGGCTAAATAACAATGTGATTTTGGCAGATGGTGAATCATGTGTCTTGTAAACTCGTTCCCAGGGTGGATGTCTTATGCAGACCACAGCATAGTAGACATCGGCCCTCGGTGTAATCCTTGTAGTGCTCAGCGCTCAGAATTTCTATAATGGGAGTAAAAATTGACCAAATTCGCAGTTGCAGGTCGATCCAACGATGGCAGCAGGCTGCTATCTTTGGACAGACGAGCCTGTCTTATGGGAATAAACAGGCCCATAAAGGAGAGTCCAGTGGGCCCGGTGAGTGAGTCTCGTGGTGGACACAATCCCTGCAGCTCGGCTACTGACTCAGTGCTTCAGGCTGGATACACACAGCCTGTATAAAGTGGCCTTAAAGATATTAATTCATACCATTTAACCACTTAGCCAATGTGCAATATGTCACAAATCATGTGTGCTATTGTACTTTTTAACTGCCTTTTGAACAGCTGTCAGGCCTCCACATACAGGACAAGTGGTTCTGTTCTGTCATTACACCAGGTTATGTGACACAGGAGGCAAAATGTTTTAATAAAGGCAGGTTGTTTTGTTTGGAAAAGAGAAGAGATTTTGAAAATAGTTCAGTATATCTTTATTTTGACAAATAGATATGCATTAGTTGTTTTTTTTTGTTGTTTTTTTTTTTTTTTTTTTAACCGAATCTGACCTGATTTTTGTGTGTTTGTTTGTTTGGGAGCTATTCTTTTTTTATATCTAACCATTTTTGTGCTTTAAATGCGTCAAAATCTGAATCGGATTTTTTTTTTAATGCTCATTTTTGCTGCTTTCCTTCTTTAAAAGTTTGCCTTTAGACAACCAGTTGCCAATTTGCGGCAGATAACAGAGACCAAAACACAGAATGAGGAATGAAGCATGAAGCTTATTCCACAATTGCAATTCTTCAAAGCTAATCACAAATATTTTAAATCTCCATGCCAAACATCCACCTTCAGTATTTCTCTCCAACATTACACGAAACCTCGAGGGTAAAATTCTGAGTCGCTGTCAGATGCGGATGCTCCTCCTTGTTGCTGCGACACATGGCTGGAAAGTTTGCTCACAGGCTAGCTGGTCCTGCATACTTTATATTCCTCGCTGTGTGTCTGTATGTGGGCGTGGAACAGCTGTGATGAGTCGAGTCGGGGCCCCGAGTGACAGAGCCTGCAGAATGTGTACAGTCTTCACCCACGCCCCCTCATGGCTTTCATCCCCTGCACAAACCGTGAGAAATGTCCGTCAGAGCGAGGCTGCCACTCAGCTTTAAAATCTTAAACACGCGCTCTGCGGGATTTTAGTGGAGCAGCACATCAACCTTGTGAAGTCGAGCTAAACTGCTCTTATTTTAAATAAGCGGAATGAATGTCTTCATGTGCCGAAGACATTTCCCATGAGAACAAGATGTGATTTATTTCTATTTATTTTAAAATTACATTCCTGTTTAAGTAAAAATAGGTAGTAAAGTAAAATACTTTTACTTTTCAGTCAAAAATACGCTGATATTGAAGCGATTAACCTCATCAGAACTCATCAGAAGCAAGTTTTGTGTCAGGAAACAACAAAAACACACGTTTTGTTTGAGGCTCAAACAGTGCATTTTGTTCAGTGCTAACTAGCAAGAGTTAGAATCCTCAGACACTAAACTACAAGGAATGATAAGGTATAGGTCTAAACTTTATACCTCTTGAACGGCAACTCGTTAGCACTGTCATCGCTGTCACTGTGGCTTGACGTGTCTTGACGTGTCATGTGACATACACAGTCTACGGGCAGCAACGTGTCTTTATAAAACGTAAGAAATGTGCATGCTGTGCTCTCGCAAGCCAAACACGAGCGAAGATCATTTTAAACAACATGGTACAAACAGCTCGGGATTTGGGAAAGTAAAAATGTTCATGTGATCAGGAATCGAATGACATAATCGCTGTTCTTCTGTGATTTAGCTGCTAACTGTCGCTCATTCTTTGTCATCCCAGAAAGCTGGTATTTCAACCAGATGGGTTTTAATTGTGTTTGTTTATTTGGCTTCATATATGCGCATGGAAAGTAAATGTCTGCTTTGGAAGATTGTTTGCACACCAAATATACAGTCTGGCAGAGATTTTCAAGGGGTCTACATGCAACACTAAGACAAGCTTGTGGGATTCAAACAACGTGAACCAATGAGGTTCCGTTCTTTTCAAAGCGAGACGGAGACTGGGGTTTTTATCTCATTTGAGACAAAACATTTATCAGCATTGGGCCGAATCTCCACCAAACATCACCCATGTTTTGTACCTTAAAGGAAACAAGTGGCCAGACGCCAAAGTGTCCTTGTGCGTTTGGAAAACAGAAAAAAAGACACTTAGCGAAAAGCACGACAGCATTTTTTTTCTGGGTTTGACTAAGGGTTCCTGTTTCCTTAGATGGTTATGTAATATAACACAGAGGGACAAAGTCAGCATGCACTTTTCTTGTGTGTGTGAATGTATTCTGCATAAAGGACCCTCACGTTAAAAAAAAAAAACATTCATCTGAAGTTCCAAGTGCGGAGACGACCCAGTGATTGACGCAGGACGTGAGCCATGGCAGGTAAGTTGGAGTTCCACTGGCCTATTGTTCCTGTCCTTTCCCGCCTAAAGCTCGCACACATCTCTGTTCCGCTCTGTCTGTGCCTCCCGTGCTGACGTAAAAGTTGAGCAACAGTGCACTTCAATTCTATGTTCATGTAGCTTTTATATAGAGCCAGAATGACTCAGAACGGCTGTATTGATCCCTGACATTAGCAAGTATAGCAGCTAATACGGAAAGAGAAAGAGAAAGAGAAAGACTTGCATTGGTGTACGCGTATATTTGCTTAACCCGATTTCATCTTTTGAATAATATTCGAGGCATTTTCCCATTAAAGAACAAACAAAAGTGCAGTAAATGTGTCTTAATTGCCTGTGTCCCACTTTGTACAGTAAAATATAAATAAATGCACTTTTTTTTTTTTTTTTTTTACAGTAAATAAAGATATGTATGTATATATATTTCTTTTCAGCGTATTCGCCCACAACCCCCATGGCTCTCTTCATAAGTGGTGAAATAATTGACCCAGCACCCACCCCACCCTCACCACAAGAGGAAATAGGACATTCCTCCTGCTGGCTCGGGCCACAGAGGAAATGGAACAATATACTTCAGAAATAACAAGAAGAGGCCATCACAGCAAAGGCTTTTTATTGGTCCTGGCAACATTCAAGTAGTGAGGACGGAACGTTAAAATACCCTTTTTGTCTCCGAGCTGTAAAGAATGATCACAGTCACGACCGCTTACTGAGTTTGTCTGAGAAATGCTCTTCTTCCATAGCAGAAAGCCCCATTTTGTGTCAGCTCAAAATGTCATTTTTTCAAAAATGTAGTCCCACTAAACTCACATTTCCAGACAGTGTAGACAGCAAGGGCAGCGACTTTAGATGAGCTTATCTCATGATGCAGTGAGCTATCCTGATCAGAAAATACGTCCTCTGATGAAATTAAGATCTCTGTTTCATGTTATCAGTGAAGCAGCCTGAAGTGACAAACACATTCGATGTACAAAGCATAAAGGCAACACATTCTTTGTTTCAGATTTCAGACTTACTTCAAAGTAAAGACAAAAGTGGAATATTATTATTTTTAATATCAATATCACATCTCCAGAAGAAATTTGATGCTTTGTTCCAGTCTGCAGAACAAAAAAACATCATGTTCTTCTGATTTGCAATACAAACTAATAGACAGAATGCTCCCACTGAGCTGATGCGCTCTTAATGTGAAACTGCCTTCCAGCGGCAGATATATGGAACCATAATTGCACACTTCTTTGCCATAAAGGATAATCTGTTTTTGACCTTGAACAGTGGGAATCTGGAACTGAGTCTGTTGACTTCATAAAACCGCGAGTGTGAAGAACTGGCACGAGGCCGACCTGGAATTAAATTTTACAGCCCACAAACAAGGTGTTTAACTGTTTGAGGTGCAGTTCTCCCAAGGAAAAGAACACACGCCATCACATTCCTGTTGCTGTTTAACTGCTGCACTTTAATGACAGACAGGACCAGTAGGCGGTCTTAGAGTAACGTTGTGTTTAATGCTACTGGAATTTACTGCCTCGTGTGGACGTACAGACATTCGGTACGGTCATACTCGTAATTTTGTCCCAATTTTTTAAATGCCTACCAAGATATATTGTGCAGGTTCTTAAGAGTAAACGGTATGATTGATGAATGTAATCTTTGTCCATCAAGAAAATCAAGCATCCCTCAATCTAGACAGAAAGGCATGAGGGCTCTGCAATTACTCATCGAGGGAGTAAACAAATGTACATTATTCCAATATACTTATGTCTTCTAAAATAGATTTTCATAAATCAAAGGGCAAAGACTGTCCCCTTTTCTAAAGTCCTTTCATAGATACGAGAAAAATGTCGCTGGTAGGTTGTCCAAATTCCTAAATCAGTCTCTTTATCTCTGTGTGCGATATACAACAATGTTATTCAGGATATTCTCAGGACTTTGACAAATTAGATACCTGCTTAACTAATTCAACTTATGAACTCATTCTTTTTTTTTTTTTAAATTAAACCTTTCAGCCGATAACAAACAGCATCACAGCGGCCCCGAAGTTGATTTTGCTTACACAGGGTCCGGGAAGCCATCACATTAGTTATGCTGCGGCAGCCACGTTTAGAACATTGGGTAATGCTGCTGGAGGGTTGGGACATTACTTGTTACCGGTAACTCCACTTCTCCACTACAAAACATAATTAGAGCTCATCAACAAGACCACAACCCACTCACACAAAGGATTCAGCTCATTTTCTTCTGAGTTTTGGTTTCAAAATAATAACCCCTGCAGATCAAGAACTTTTTGACCACACATCCCTGCTTCACAGCTCTCTTTCATTAAAGAAGGTTTCTGTCTCGTGTGAGGAAGGATTCTTAATAAAATACAGCAGCAGCAGTATTACATCGGCAAACAACACCTGTCTTCCACATACTTAAACACAAACACAAACAACAATCTGTTGTCCCATGTGACCATCCACAATCGGCAGCACAGGGTCTCTGATCATAAATACTGAACATGTTTAATATCAACTATTTTAATCCTAACACATCTCACACAACAGGATAATCTGGCAAAATAATCTTTGCAACCATCTGATTATTGGGCCTTTGCTGACTTTGGTTGGAAGGAGGAATCAGGCCCAAACTGTGGCCCGACTATCTTCTGGTGTGGAACCTGCTTTACTTCAGGACGAGTATGTAGCCTTACAATGCATAACCTACACCAGCTTGTAACCACGGTAAACTTTCATATATTCTATATTGGTTACACCTAAAGTTAACTTCTCAAGCCTTCTTTAGTTTAGAGTTTGACGATTATAGCTTATACAGTTTTACAGTCCTATATTCCAATATTTTGAGAATTTTAATTTTTATTTATTGGGTTCAATAATTTTCAAAATTAAAGTAAAATACTTGAAACATTTCATGGACTTGGACTTGCACAGCACATTTCACCTCTCAAAGTGGTTTACTATGTGAGTCACATTTGCCCGCTCACCCACATTCATACGCAGGAGGAAGTCTAGTATCCTGTAAATTGGATTAGGAAACCATTCATGCACATTCACACACTAATGACGCAGCAAGACCAACAATTTGGTGTTCAGTTTCTTGCCTGAGGACACGCAGAGGTGGGGAATCAAACTGCCGATCCACCAATCAATTCATATGCGTTAGTTTACATTTTACTTAACATCAAAAGTGACGCTCTGATTTTTTGAGATGTACCGGCAGTGACACTACAAACAGTAATGCTGCAGCCCAGGAGTGTTCAGCTAACCGGCTATTCTGCTAACCTGCTAACTGCATCAGTAAGAAGTCAAACCCAAACAATTCTGCACCTAAAGTACATGGTTTATAGAAGATCCCGAAGTCTGTCAGTCTTGAAAGCAATAAAGGGTGCAAATATATCCTGACACAGTGTCACTATGCTGCTGGCTTGAAGGCCTGGAAAAGAAATGAAGTGATAGTTAAAACAGCGCTTACATAAACTGTGTTTGTATCCTTGCCATTTCAATATTGCCAACCAACAGAAGTCAGTGTATTTTTTTTTACCACTTTCATGTACAATACTCTCCTGTTGTGAATTCACTGTGTAATACAGCAGCAAATTACACAGAAAATAACTAAATATTGCACTGGATAGGTACACATCCTGCAGGATAAACGTTTCCTGTACAACATAAACCTGCTGTTCGTGAGACTACATGCTGCACTGAAGTGCTGGATAATCTGCTGGTTCCACGACATCAATATTCTCAGTGGCAAGCCTCCCTCCAAACACCGTATTCATGCAAATTGCATAAACAAATTGAAGATTGACCACGGCGGGGGCATCAATTTAGACAGCCTATCAACACAACTCTATGTGAAGTCAAAATCGCCAGGCTGAACCCTCCCAACGCTCCGACAGACGTTTAAAACAGCATGTCTGCCATCATGTCACCGCTCGGCTGTACCAGCGGTGTAAGAGGACCTTGCAATCTTTTGATTGTTTTTTTTCTTTCCAGGTCGACCGCAGAGGTACCTGATGCACTTTGGCTGGGTGCTTTCCATCCCCGTCCAGGTCGAGGAGCCAGCGGCCGTCTGTATCAATGTCACTGCAAAGCCACAGAAATTTGCCAAAAAATGAAAAATGAAATAGGTGGGTTTTATATGTGCGTGGGGAGCGTTTAGAGAGTGGGTGAGCGGCCTTATAGGAACCGGGGAGGCGAGGAGAATCGAGCGTTTGGGAAGCAGCGGGCCGTGCGACTTCCTCCCTCTGTCTGCTCCACGGCAAATTCTCCTTTTAGACGCTTCAGTGCTTTCCGAAGACGAAATGAGAGAAAAAAAAAAAACAGCCTGATGCTTCTCTTGGTAATAATTATTCCGTAGGCAGGGAATATTAGTGACAGAGCAGGTGCTGATGCCACGGGCTAGTCTGTGCAACAAGTATAGCAATTTGGTCTTTTTTTTTCAATTCCACGTATCCGATCAGGATCAAAAGTGCTCTCTCGGCAGTTGATGATTAGATTGAGGCCGATGATGAAGCGTCCAACCTGGCAGTCATTCAGGACTCATAACCTCCTGCTGAGACACTGTCCAATTACCTGGTAATATCGACAATAGCTGATGTGTGTCTGAAAGCAGCGGAATGTGAGCGATGGATAGAGCTGCTGAAACGACAAAATGTTGGCAAGTGCTACACACACACACACACACACACACACACACACGTGTGTGTGCACAGTATGTGCGCCATGTGTGAGCATGCCCTTCTGCATGTGTAGGTGCATCTGTGATGGATCAAGCTATCCCTGGAATGACATTCTTGTGGGCGAGTCTGTCTGTGTATGTGTGTGCGTGATGGATCAACCTATCTCCACAGAGGCAGGATGACAGAGGGGAGCTGAAGACGCTGAAAATGGGAGAATGTTCTGCTGCTGTGACCAGAGTTTAGATGTGTTTTGACTCCTGAAATAGGAGAGCAGAGATTTGAACACTCCAGAGGCCCGTTTCTACTTCTCAGATAGGTTAGAAAGCCGAAGATTGCCGAGATTTATACATTATAGATTCTGCGGACTTATCTTCCTTCGCACAGTTGCAAGCAGTTTAAACAATTCCAGAAATAAGGCGCACAGAATATATTTGAAGGTGAAGATGTGGCAGTATGGACTTATATAGAAATACACTTCAAAAGAAATTAAAAATGAAAGGCAGACCAGACCAAGGGGGGTGATGTAATGTAATAAAAACACCATTTTAGCATTCTCCATCAAAAAAGGGTGTAACACATGAAAGCTTTCCATCCCCTGAGAGCTCGCACACTCATTTGTCCAACTCAAATTCAGGTTCAAGTGCAGCCAGCGCCGGGGGAATTTTTTTAATTGTTTTTGCACATGCATAGGAAGTGACAAATGGGAACCGAAAAGCAATTCAGAAAGTGTCACTTCGACCAGCAGGTTGCCAGCGGTCGTTTGGTCCATGAACCCCAGAGTCGCCTTCGCTGATCGGACTGATGATCAGACATAATAAAACATTAAGTCTCCTCACTGAAATCGGTGAAGAACTTTAACTTGGATTCAGTTTACTAATCTGAAAAAGAAAAAAAGACATCCTGTTGTGAATTTACGAAAGCGAGTGGACCGAGTTTTGGTAGCCTGCCATCCTGCAAGGTCACAGATTCTGGTTATGAGTCCTGGTAGTTGGGTTTTTTTTTTGGCACTTTCAGCCAAATGAATGAAAGAATGCTAACATCTGCCTCTCTTTCCCCCGCCAGGAACCTGCTGCAGCATTGTCTGATAAAGTTCTCAGTCTCATTGAGCTGCCGTGCAGAAAGTTTGCTAGGGAACATTTTCAGTGGTTCTTTTGCTGCACTTTTGTCAGAACATGCTCATGTCATAAATTCTCATTTTGTCTGGCCCGTTGTCTTCCAGAGAGTGGAACTAGTACACATTAAGACTGTGAAAAACCCCTCAACAACATCTATTGAATTCATCACTTCATCGCTCATCGATAATCCGCAAGACCTCAATGTGAGTCGTAAGAAGGAAGCCTTTTCTTTGTGTGTCCCTGCACAGGGAGAAGCATCTCGTGGCTCTGCATGACGATACAGCGATGCCAGATAGAAAAACAGAAAGTTCAGACATGAAACGACTTTTATCGAGGTCTGGAAGGAGGCTTTAATGACCACAGAAAAGGTGCAATCTTTTATATTTGAGAAAAGGCAGAAACCTCAACTCCAAAACTGAGCTCAACAAGCCAGAGGAATTTAAAAAAAAAAAAAAAAAAAAAGTTTGATTTATTCCCTTAAGCTCTGGAATGACTTGTATGCGAAGCCTTTAAAGGCTAAATTTTAAATCTCAAACGTGCCTGCGCGGCCGGCCCGGCCTCTCACACAGACCAGATGCTGTAAAAACTAAAAGCACCAGAGGCGGATGAACATATGCAGGCCTCTGTCCCCTCCCTGGGGCGTATGAACGGGAGGCATCCCGCATGTAGATTCTTCGCGGGCAGCTTGAAACACTCGTGAAAACGTGAAGGAGACCCACCAAGCCGCAGCTGCTGCCGTTACAGAACATGAGCTATTTGATGGCATGGCGCACCCGATGGATGGAGACGAGGGTTGCTGGGGGAGTGAGGGATGGAGGGGTTGGGGTAAATTAAAGGACGAGCGAGGCGATGGAGTGGAGAGGACGTGAAAAGAGCAGAAGAGGGATGATCTGCTGTGTGTTTGTGCGTGTGTGTCTGTCATGCGCGGGAGTGAGAGGGGAGGACGTTACTCATCAGCCATTACTCAAGCCATGGAGTGATCGCACTCTGCTGCATTAGTCCTGCACGTAGGTGTGCCAAAAAATTTCTCACACGTCGCGGATGGGTGCACACTCTGAACGATGCACGTCACTATTTGTAGTGGGATGTAGATGGATGCCACCAAGTACTTAAAATAACTAAGAATTGATTTTGAGGTGCGTTTGTGCAGGGCTGCCAAATACGTCAAGGTCAAACATCAACACAGCACTAAAGAGCCATGAAGAGGCCGCAGATTAAGAATACAAACGAGGGTTATTAATGTCGATCTGGCTTTTGTTGATCCGCAGAGTCCTTGATTCCTGTTTGTTCGCTCTAATCTTTGGTGCCCATTCACTCCAGTAATGGTGACAGCCACTCTGCTTGTGTCACTCTGTGTTTGCTCTCTCCGGGGCTGCTCACAAAATTGGAGATTAATCAGTGACATGGAACACACCTGGGCCTGGTGCAGCCCGCGCATTCAGGCCGCAGCAGCTCGTCTGTGGTCAGATCTCCTCTGTCTGCACATCTACATTTTCACTCATCACTCATTCGGTACGCAGCTCACAGATTCTTCCCATATGTGTTTTTTTTTTTTAAATATGATTTGTTCTGTAAATTACATCATGGTATCCCCCGTTTTGTTGCTGCAGTCTAAGGGGTTTTGAATGTTTTCAGGTATTTTTAAACATTTTCAACACAGAAATTTTGTAATCTTTCATAAGACGGTTACTTACACGTATAAATCGAAGTCCTGCTAATATTGCTTGATTTTATTCGAGCAAAGTTGTTTGCAAGGTAGTATTGTAGAAAACAACACAGCATGTTATCAAAGATAAGATAATATATGCTTTACTGTGTCATAAAGAGATGTCTTTCTCGGACATGAGTGCTGGATACAGCTTAAAACAGGATAATGACAAGACAAACAAGGACAAAACAAGGCCAACAGCGTACTAAGGACATAACGAAATGCTCAACAAGAGAGCTAAAGTAACCCATAAAAATATTTCATATGCCCTAAAGTCAAGAAGAAGGAAATAGAATGAACAAAAACATGAAAAGACGTGAACTCATTAAAACCGCAAAACCATAATAAAAAAAACACCTGAACTCATAATAAGCCAAGGCCGGTATACCAAGTTAGCCCAAACAGAGATAAAAACCAAAACGACCATAAACCTGGACATTAAAACGTAAAAACAAGCATGTGAAAGTACGAGACCAGGTGCAGGATACTGAGATACATGATCAAGTCAGCGTGTTCCTTGTTGAGAGGCGTGATGGGCGCCGGGATGGATAAGAGCTGGAGGCGGTCGGTCGTACATTTTAAAGCTCTATAGCTTCTGTGTTCGCCTGACCTTGAGGAAACGGCATGTGTCAGCGCTGAATCTTCTTGTTGTTCTGAAGAGGCGGTGGTTCCCCCCATCACTTTCATAGCTAGAGAACTACACTGAAGCTACGATCATGCCAGTGACTCATCGGAGAGATTTTTTTAATTTATTCATTTCCACAGTGTTACTATGGCAGCTTCTTGACGGCTTTAACGACCTGTTATGACTTGCTTGTTCATGTGATGTGATTAGAATAAACAGATCCATACCCATGTCTGCTGTCCTTCCTGCTAATGTCCGTATTCAGTATATCCAGCCCTTTAGTTGGGTTTGTTACAGTCAGTGGACGTTGCATTATAAATTTTATTGCGGTGCCGTCACCCTGATCTTCTCCAAACGAATTCCCCTCCGTGGACAACCCATAGCTGTTGTGCTCCAGTCTTCAATGTCTTTGCTGGGCTCCTCCTGCTTTAATCCTAACAACTACTGACAATCACCAACCCATCCCTCCAGCTGACAACATTGGCCTTGTGCATACATCCATGGGGGTTGTAACTTAATCTGTGCCCTTATTTTGAAACATTAACTTGTGTAATCGAATAACAATCTCACGCCCTTCAAGGAAATGTGGAACGTGGAAATGTCTTTGTTTTTTTTGTTTTTGTAAGGATTTGGCATCAACCAAAGCCCTCCCCTTTTGTATCATGTCTCATGTTTTTGTGTTGTTGTCTGATTGGCTGTGATCCTGTGAAGCCTTCTGCTTGTTTCAGCACGCTAAATAAATGGCAATGGTCACGTGGGCATCATAAATGCAGGAGGGTTTCCTTCTCCAACGTGCCTACTTGTATTTTTACCCTTGAAAAGAAATCATTTTCAACCCTGTTTGGTTGGAAGGATACAAAAACTGGTGGGCGGATGGGGAATGGGCCATTAAAGACCACATTAAAATTTAGTGCAGATCTTGATCAAGGGGTGGATCCAGAAATGTTAATTTATGGATACTGCTGGGCTGATGTATGTGTTCTACTTAGTGTCTAAGGAGTTTTGGGTTTTTTTTTTTAAATGGCCTTAACAGACATGAATATACCTGCTCCTTTATCACAATGACACTTAGGGTCAGTCACATTTGGGGATGTTAAAAGAAGGATTGTCCAGGAATGAACTCTATGCTAAATGGTAGGTGATAATTACTGGATTGTATCCAAAAGTTATTGCCACCAAGTTGCAGCTGTTGCGCTACAGCAACAAACTTGAACACCAACGTTCTGCATGCCAAAGAAGCTACAACAACTACCTACTCAACAACACGGTAAAGTAAAGCAGGAGAACCAGGAGATGAGGAGAGAGAACAGTGCCTGGATCATCATTTTTCATAATAATACAACACAGAAAATAAAGTCTTTTTTGTTTACACACTTCATCGTATATGTAGAGTAACACGACAAACGCTTTACATCGTGTTAACTCTCTCACTGCTCCTTAAAATCACATGGTTTGTATGATGCCTGTTTGAGGGCATGCTGCAGCCTCCATAGGAGCCCCACCGCTCACTGTCATGCTTTATTCCACTTTTGCACGGTGCAGCAGAAGGGAAGTTAGGAGCATTTTGAAGCTAAATCAACAGTTGTCTTTCATTAGTAGTGTAACTTTTTTTGTTTTGTTAGTGAAGCAAGAACGTTTGCAAGAGACGGCCTGACTGGCCAATCAGCGAGCTGAGCAATTTAAAAGGTTAAACTGAACTGCATCATTCTAGCCCCAGATATGTCAGCTTTGACATTTGCAGATTTGGCAGCCGGTGTGGGACAGGCTGTACAAATGTCTGAGCAGGTATTATAACTATTATAACCTACTTTTGTTATGGTAGCCACTGAAGTTCTTTTTTCATTCCAGAGTTTGTTTTTGTCCTACTTGTGTACCGGCTGGTCGCCTTTTTAAAGAAGATGACAGCCTTTCATCTTAAGCCAGCTGTGTAATCGTGGAGTAGGTGACAGCTTTGCTGCTGGTATGCAAAAGAAAATGTCAGCAATGCAGATGTAGCAAGCCAGCAATTTGTATACCTAAGATGCCTGACACAGAGTGTGTGTGTGTGTGTGTGTGTGTAGAGGGAGAAAATCTACTTTGTGTGCATCGTGGGGGAAACCGTGTGTGCAAAGTTCCCATCCTTTTTACATGTGTGCATGTGTGCTCGATGCGTGTTTACAGACATGTCCTCACAGGTGTGCGTCTCCTCCAAACAAAGCGTACTACAGTGCATACCTGCGACGGCAGAGCCCTCCTCTTCTTGCAGGTATGTGCCTGTTTTGTTTTTCCTGTTTCTCAATGGGGCAGGCCACTGAACAGTGCAGCCTTTATGCCTCCGCGTGCACACCACCGCCATGCAGTTTGGAACAAAACACACACCTGTAAAACAAACTAACCGCCCACAGTCCGATTTGAACTTGTTGAGCAATGCGTAGGCGGTGCGGTGACAAACTGAGTTATTCCCCAGGACGAAAACACGTCTGGGTTTTAAGCCCGATGGAACTCGATGATAAACTTGTAAACATTTTTGGTGGTACTTGAAGTGTGCTACTGTGATTTCCGAGGTCAAAGGTGGAGGCCACCTGATGTTGACTTTCAAACACATAATTATCACATTCTCTCTTGAGAAGAAAATATCCGTCTTTGACTTTTGCATGTTTGTAAAAGGGCACAGTTTTATGAAATATGTAAGAAAATGACAAAAAAAAACAAAACAAAACAAAAAACTTTAAAAACCAGGTCAGTGTAGCAGGAGTGACAGTGGCAATTAGGCTTTGAAATTCAAAAATTATTTTAGCTATATGAATAAATTAAACTAACCTGTGGTGCAGAGCTATGAAATGGGACTTTGGATTTTGGTATCAGACAGTCAAAGTGTTGCATTTTAGAAAACAGAAAACAGTTCACGTTCCCTTGAGAATGATATTAATGAGTCCCTCTTCAGTGGTGGAAGAAGTATTGAGATGATTAGTTAAAGTAGGGATACCATTACACTATTTCGTCTACAAGTCTGGTAATTAAGTGTCTGCAAGGTGTACAAAATATTCTGTCCTGATTTGACTCGTGAAAAACAACTTTCGAGGAGATGCAAGAAGCCACAGAGGACAAAACACAAATGGAACAAAACACAATGTGCAAATTAGGCATATAAATTCTGATACATGAAGAATGAACCGCATGTCAAGAATCTTGCTAAGTGAGCCATGACCTCCTCCATACCGCAGACCTGGAAGGGGGGGGGTGCAGGGCGCACAAATAGAAATGAGGCAGCACAGCAATAACAGAGACAGACACGATCGAAGCATGATAAAGTAACCACGTCTAAACAACTTTTAGATGAAAAAGAACCGACTATAAACAGAAAAGTCTTTCGTTTGAATTTAAAAAAATCTGCGTTCCTACGCAGCAACGCCGGCGGATCAGCAAAAACCACTGAAAAGGCTGTAGTGTGCATGTCGGACCAGTGGTTGGTTTTTGTCAACAGGGTGTTTGAATGAAGCAAAACAAGAAGACATAGAGTTGGATTGACTATTTGGCACATGTGATTCATGGTGCAGCAAATCTACACTTTGCTAGAAAGGTGTTTATAAAATCAGCAGAGCTCAGGAGACTGCCATTGCTCTCATTCTTGGAAATGTCCACAGGATACACATATTCACTCTGGAACCTGATTCCAATATTTTTTCATCTTCAGGCCCCAAGATGCTGTTTCTCGTGAGAAAATGGGGGGAAAAAATGCAATGATAACTTACCATTTTCCGTGTAAAGAGCCCCTTACAGGCCTTACATGCATTAATATGTATAAACCAAACTTAAATGTCACAGCTAGTAATTTTAAATACTACATGTCTTTCCTGCCAGGGTACATCCTGGGCAGGTGGAGATGATTACAGGACTCACACACACTCAGACAGTACTCAACTCATGTACTCAGAGGCCTTTTCAGGAACGTATAAACCATATGTCACTGGACTGTGGGCACAGATCTGATCATAGCACCTGGAGGGAGCCCGATGCTCCTCAGCCAGCAGAATTCAATTCAATATTCTTCAGTACTCTAATGCATATTCCTTCATCCACAAATTGAGTTTTTGTACCCCGAGTTTGGGACATTTGCTTTCAAAACGTTCCATTTGCCTCACAATATGCCAATACGCGCTGCTTCCAAGTCCTTGATCAAATTTTGTGATTGATGTGTTCTTGTTCAGATTCCTTTTGAGTTTTTTCATGATTTGAATTATTGCTTTAAAGAACAAAAGACATTAGAAAATATGAAAAGTAACCACTTTGACTCCCCTCTCTGCCCCAATAACAAATGAAGTAATAGATTATGGAGATAGTGTGTTCAGAGATACTCGGGCTACGCGTGTTTACTACCAGCTAATCCGACTCGCATCACGTCAGCCGCGGCTCTTTCTAACTCTCCACCACATGCTCCGCTTCAGCCCTTAAGTGGTTAACAGCCATCTCGCTGACTCTTAAATGGCCCAGATTGCCATTACTAGGGTCTTCTGGAGCCATCCCTTAGCCTTTTAATGACAGCTGCTTCCGCCATTAATTCTCAATCAATAATGCAAAAACACTCAGAGCCAAGTCCATCCTGCCACAGCTTTATTTTCTAATGCTCTCCTAAAGCTAATGAGTCAGGCTAATTGGTCCGTTATCCTCACCACTCAGGATTTGACCGGAGGAAGTGGCTCTTCCCTTTTCAACTTTAAAGCAAATTATCTGAACGAGTGGTTTCCTGTGAATAACCAGCAAAACCTGCGCAGCCTCGTAAAAGCCAGCCCTTGAATGTTTCTACGACCTTTTATCCTCGCAGCATTTTCTGTTTGCTTGTATTATTCTGAATTATACTTACTATCATTGTTCAGCTACATTTTCTCTGCGTTCTCCGCATAGCAGCACTACGGGCACTCAAAAGATATGAAACTAGCTGCTTTATCATTGCAGAGTTGGGAAGTGCTTTTAGCTTTCAGCAATTTTCAGGGTCATCTGATGATGCACACAAGATGGAAGGGACACATTTTGACTATAGAACTATGTTAGCAATACCAGCCTGTTGTCATTAAATGGTGTGTGAATAACATGCCAGTGTCTTGAGTCAGTTTCCTTATTATCAACATGCATTTTTCACAAATGTTTTTCCACACTTCATTTAACAGAAGGCTTTTCTTATCAATTTGCGGGAGTGATTTTTGTGAAAGTGAAGAACATTTAAGGTGTAATGGTGTAAAGGTCAAGAAGGTCAAGGAAGCAGCGGAGCACGACATAAGGGCTGGAATTCACATCCTGTGTGAAATCAAAAAACCGATGAAGACAGCTGTCAATTGAACTTGTGGCGTGTACATACAGCCAAGTGGCATAATGTCGCCGTCCGATGAAAAACATGTATCTTTTCACTTCCTACAGTGTCAGAATGTCCACATTCTTCCCCAGCAGCTGTCAAGATTGGATATAAATGACTGATGAAAAGCTCTTTGATTCCCCTAAACCGAGTCAGACTGATGATGCACATCAAGAAGGTTCACCGATTGATTATCCTGATTTCAATATAAAAATGGCAAGGAAAAGCTTTCATATGGGTAATGTTCTCTATTGTTCTATCAATGGTTTTCCAACTTAGTGGGACATAAACAGGAAACCTGAGGCTTGTAAGTAAGCCAACATCATTGAAGTGCATTATCTTTCTTAAAATTGTTAATTGATATTATTGGACACTGATGATTTTTCTAAACGCAAGTTGTTATTTTGAGTTCTTAATGTATCTTACTACACTGTTATTTTGTAAGACAGTTTAGGAGAAAAAAAGTGTTTCGGTTTCATTCTCCTGGAAAAACGTGTTTTGGAGATATGAGTTTTCATTGGACAGCGACGATAAGGTACACCATGTATGTAACATAGCTAATGAACAGATAGGAGCCCAAAACATGTTGTTTTTTTCTTAAATTTAATCAGGGAAAACTACGCAGTGTCCAAATATGGATGGCATTAAAACTAGAGTTCTTGGAATCAAGAGCATATGAGACCCTTAAAGTAGCAACCCTGCTCCTCTTCCCCTCCCAATTTGTGCTCTGTAGCTCCGCCCTTTAGACAGTCGTTTTTAGTTTGAATACAGAGGATAGAAAACTTGTTAAAGTTTAATCTTTTCGCAGGCCACTTGAATTGCAATATTCTCAAAGATTATTTTGGATTTTTTGTCCGATGATGCCAAACATAAACCCCACCTTTAACGGACACATGACGAAATGACGATAAAGGTTGAGCGCTATTCAAACTTCAAGCAGAGCAGGCAGCCAGCTCAACTTTAAAAAAATGGCTCGCATTTCAGCTTTTGTCTAGAACAAAGCAACACATTTTGCGATCGAAAGGGATGTAACTATTGCTGTTTGTCAGGGGATGTTAGTGAAAATAGTTGGACTGTCTTACAGACTAGGTTATAGACTTTCCAAATGGGAAATCGTACCAGAACCTTTAAACACAAGAAAATCCAAGAGGGAAGCTGAGCGCGAAGCCGCGGCGAGGACAAAATCTGTGGATGTGACAAAAGCAGGTGTAGCTCTTGTGCTTATTTGATCTTTGTGATCTATTGTCGCATTATCTCTGTAATACAACTCAATAGCAGTGTCTGGGAGGCTGTTTCCTAATGGTAACTCCCCTCATTTGGCAAAGTGCACTATGGGGCATTTTGTTTGTCTATGGTCCAAAAAAATCCGTTGGGAGTCCAGCAGTTATGAGAAATGAGCCGCCAACCACCAAAGGCTAAACAAACTGCTGTTTGAAAACGCAATTATTGCACCATAACAATTTTTCACTGTGAACTCATTCCACCCCCCTCCTCGCAATACGGAGGGGCTCCCCAAATCCGATATTATTTTGTAAAAACACGTAGGCTCATGGATTATCAATAAATCACACCCTACGCAACGCCGCAGCTTGATGAGGGTCATGTAATCATCTCGATCATTTCAAACAAATAGTCCCACACTGGATCGATACGGTTCAGACGCACACGGGAGAAATGCTCTTCTTCATGGATTTTGCAATCAGCGATCGCCTCTCGGTTAGACGGCGACCGCTCTGTATTTTTCAATAAAGACTAAGTGTACGCGGTGACTAGATGGCTGCAGTATTGAATGTGTTTTAAATAAAGGGCCAATTGTCCTGATTTGAAAGGACAAAGTCGGCAGGGCTTTTATGGCAGGAGATTTGCGGACGGCGGTGACCGGAAGGTTGGAACAACCTGACTGCTGACCCCATTTCAGTGGCCAGAATTCTGAACATTTTGTTAAGTCTACTAAGGATCGCCTGTTGTGTGAGTGATTCATCTGCAGGCAGTCATTCCTATATTGCCAACGGATTGCATGATTGAATACTGGCAGCAGTGCGTTGCTGGTTACATGAGGAAAATCACTGTCAGCTCCTTTTATTCTATCAGCATTAGTAAATGACCCCCACCAGCGCAGATGCTGTGCTGATAGAGGAAGGAGAAGGCAAGGAATTGGGAGGATAAAAAGTAGGAAACGAAACACATAAAGCTCACTTAATTCTCCTGCAGCTCACACATTTTATAGACAATCTATCACCAAAGGAGAATGAATGAATTTGTCTAATTCCAAAGTATTTATTTCAATGCTGTGATTAGTTTATATTAAAAAGCAGAAAACTTTGGAAAACTGTGACCCAGAAGTATAGGAATGTTGGATAAAATCACAGATTCCCTCTATACAGTATCTGTGGTGTTGTAGGTATCTGCTCCATGTTACAAGACATGTAATAATATTTTGGGCATTATTAGTGACGAAAAAAAAGGACATAAATCTGGCCTCTTTGGCCCTCGCAAGACTGTGACAAATCGTTTCATTTGGAAATGATTATGCCGGCATACCTGTCTAACCCTGCGTTCGTTACGAACGTGATGAGAAACTGAATATTACTGGACAAACACCACAAACACACCAAAGAGGCCTGCTAAAGGAGGATCCCTGATCACGTGCAGGTCAGCCTTCTCTGCGGGGTGCGGCATTGAGCCACAGCAAAAGTGCGGCTCGTTCAAACGTACCAGCGTTAAAGAGTGAATTTGGTTCCTTTCCAGTGACTCCATATTTGTTCGGTCGCGGCTTTATATCCGTTTCCAACAACGCTGACTGTGACTTTGTTTGTTCTGCATTGTTACTGCTCTGAAAATATGATTCACGTGATTTATTTATGGAAATATTTTCATATAAATTTGGTGTTTGATTAAATCAGTTGCAGCTCTCAAAAGACACTTAGTTTTTTGGGGGGGGTTTTTTGTCGGGTTTTTTTTTTTTTTTTTTTTTTAATTTTTATCACACCACCCAGCAACAACACATGACTGCCAAATCAAAAGGGGATTAATATCAGTCTGTTGGACTAAATGATGGAAAATCATGTGAAGTAATGGCCTAAAAATAGCGCAGACATTTGCTCTTATATTCTGCTTGACATTTTACATAACTGTGACTTGTTCAACAGTTTCCAAATAACTTACTCTGAGATTTAAATGCCAAATATTATCTTCAAAGAAATATAAACACCTCAGGTTAAAAATGAAAGTTACATTTACTTGCATATAATGTGATTTATAATGAAAAAAAATCAATCAGCTTGTGAGACAGTAAGCAAATACCCACCGTATGAATGACTTCTAAGCAGCAGGGAATTTACCCACAGTTGCCTCTCGACACATGACACACGTTTCTGTACATTTGCTGTAGTTAGTCTGATCTGCAGGCCCCCTTTTCTACTTTTTTTGAATAAATTCTAATGAACAGTATGATAAAAGCTGGTGAATGCAATTTAAGTTGGCATCTGCAATAATTTAATGCAAGTGGACTTATTTATTGTATTTTCTCACGCCAAAGTTAGAGTTTACATTCCATTCCATAGTGTCACTGTGGCCACTTCTTCATGCTAGCATGCACGCAAAACATGGAATTAATTTACAAGAGTTGTTTTCACAGGCAGCAAAACTGTTTGCAATGAGTCAGTGATTTAGTGAAGGGTTTCTTGCAGTGTGCTAAGTTGTCATTAGTTGTAGAATTTATAATTTATGTTATAATGGCTTTTAATATGAAGTCTCTCCAGCACCAAGTTAGCGCTAGCTGGCATCTAACTAGTTTCTTTCTACCAGTGATTGCTAACGTGACAGGCTAGAAGTTTGCTGCAGAAGCCCAGAGGTGAATTTATGATAGAATAAAACTGTCTTTATCTTTGATCTGGTGAGTCAGAGTTCTGTTGTTTTGAAGTCAGGTGTTTTGTTTTTTTTTTTAACATGATTTAGCGCAGACAGCTAGCCTTGGTTTGGTAGAAGAGGACTTAAACTTAAACTCAGAAGGCGTACGGTTTAGTATGTGGATTTTCTTCCTAAAGATCTTGTGAAATTGTTTTGTTTGCTTATTGGCTTAAATTTTAAGACAGTTTATAAAACTTTGCAAACTCACCACTCATATACGGCTCATAGCTGAAACACATCAAGTACATAGACCACAGTTGCCTCTAGAGGTCCAGAGTGGTATTACAAGACAGGACGGCCCACCTGGTTCACACAATAACCTCAGTGGATATCTCTGCAGTGTGTTATTTAAAATAATGTCATCTCTGCTGCTTTTTCACGTTCTGGTGGTATTCATAATTTATTTTTTTTAAGATAAAAGTCCACATTTCATATATTGCACCTTTTAGATCTTTGAGTGCCAATTAATTTGGTTTCAGATAAAACAAGACCGAACAGCTGTTGCACTGATGGGAAAAGCTTTCTACAGGTTCTTATTTACCGAAGCTGACACATTAGGCCGCACAGTTACTGCCGGAGCCGAGCACTACATTAAATCTTGGCTATTGAAAGCATTGAAATGGACCTTGGATGATTAATATTCTAAATGCTTTGGAGGACGGCTGTCCTGCGGGACACTGTGGAAGTCTTGTTTGTGCTGGCCTCGTGTCATGTGAAAATGTCAGCACGCTCACCCAACCAATTTGATTTGGCTACGATGACATAGTATTTGACTGCCATATTTGGTCTTTAATTGGTGTGTGGCTGATTTTGGTTCTATAATAGTGATTATATTTGTCCTTGTTTGTCCTGCACCAGCCCTCACAAATACTTAACCGCTGGACTGGACTGCTTCGGTTTGCATTGCGCCTGGCAACCACTCATGGCTCTCAGCAGCCTTCTTTATTAAACAAATGCAAGCTGTGACTGTAAACAATAGGCAGCTGTTCTCTGGCAAGTGAAGAAGAGGAAACTTCGGTAGCTTCAGATTTGGATCTTTTCTCAAGAGAGAGCTAAATGGGGCAGAAATATGGGACTTATAATAATGACATGATAATGTTGCTCTTTATCAACTGCAGATTGCATTTGTTTGTTGACAGTAATTCAGAGTCTTTTTGTTGTCTATCTTCCTACATTTGGTCAAAACCAGCAATAGTGTAATTAAAACATAGAGCGTGTTCATTACCTTTTTAAACACATGATCAGCCCACATTCATGTGTGCGCTGTAACTTTGATTCGCTAAACAAAGGTTAAAGAAAATGGGTGTATTTTAATGTTCTGCTCTTAATGTAAAAGCCCCTCACCCTCGACAGATGTGCTTCATTTCTACCTAATTGAACTCTGGCTGCCTGTGATTGGTCCCCCGCTGTTTGTGAATGGGAACACTGACTGGGAAATGTCATTCATGTGTTTGGCTCAAACTCAGATTAAAGGTCCCATTATTGTCAAATGACTCGCTGTTAATATCCCCAGGCGCATTGCTCTGTGGAGGTCACCATGTTAATAGCTACAAAACTAGCCCATTAGCATCTTGCCTGCTTGCTGTGTGAGTGAGAGCTTTTAAATAGGGCCACAGAGAGTAAAGACTATTTTATTTGTTATGTTTAGGAATGGTTATAATTCCCTGCATGGGCCGATTATCTATAAAATATATACATATGTTAACGATCGCAAGTCATTTTCACTGTGCCGCTTGACTAGACTCTCTTCACGTACTCATACGTGATCACGAGATCATTCACATGCGGTGATTTTGTTTCATTTTGTACCAGTCTCAAAGTCACTCAGAACACAGTGAAAAATCAAACGTGGCATCCATAAATGTTAACCCAACGAGAAATGGCCATATTGGCTTAATTTTGGACATATTGGATTGAAACCAGAGCCGAACGCAGAAGGGTAAACACTGGAATTGATGCCATTGATTGAATTACTGCAAACTGCCTCAGGTGATGGAGAGACAGTCAGGATGGATTTCTTAGGGAGGCTGAAGCCAAGCCAGAGGATGACAGGGGTCCCTCGCCCGCAAAACAATAAAAACAACAACTAAAAAATGTCCTTAGATAATCAACTGGAATTACAGCCTGATGGTTGTACGCCTGTGTTCGGCAACTAGGCTGCAGTTGGTTCTCCACACTCATTAAATCTATGTTGTGAAATCTTTTGAAAGGCTGTTTTTAGAAAAAGTGGCTTTTGGGTGAAGTTGGTCCCATGGACTTATTTTGTGCTGTCTTCACCTAAAGACTGCTTTTATAGCAGAGCACTGAAGACTGTTGGAGTGCAACGGCGATCACAACAACAACAACAACAACAACAACAACAAAAATCACCTGAAGCTCATTAGTGGCAAAGAGATTCACTGAATAGCTTGTGGTTGAGCACACGGCTTCAAATAATGGATGTTGTTGCATAAACGCTAAAAATCCTCAAACCTGCTCCACACATACATTCAACCTGGCAACAAAGAGGATCTAAGCATTCAGCACAGTCTCAGGATCACTGATTAGACTGTGTATAAAGATGGACAAACTGAGAGCTCTCCAAAAAGTGAAGCCAAAGCATCTCCATCTCCCCCTGGTGGCTGGCTCCAGTATAGGTTCATTGGCCTATCGGGCCAAACAAAAAACTTAAAGTAATCCTCAAAAGAATTCTTCAAAAACATGATTTTTGTCATTTTAGGTACTTCTTATCACACTGACGAATGATCATGGGTTCATTTATTCACGTTAGTTTCTAATTAGATATTTGACGCTGGTTAAAACATCAGAATTGAAAGCTCCATACTGTGGCTCCACATTCCAGCTGCTATACTGTGCAGACTCTTTTTCCAAATAATCCCTTGTTTCCCTCATATTTTGGTTTCATTTTTGTACAACAGAAAGACGTGGTGACACGTTGCCCATTTTATTTTGTCAATGACTCATTATCTGGCGTAATAAAGTGCAATATTTAATCATTATATCAGAGCTAATAATATAATGTTTAGTAAAATTACACTCTTGCTTTCTGTTCCTGGCAGGTGAATTTTTTTTTCATGACATTATGTCACAGTGAAGTTGACCTTTGACGTTTTGGTTTTAAAAATCATTTTATCATTTTATCCTGTTAGATGAGTAAAAGGTTTGTCGTAATTGCCACTTGAATGTTCGAATTACCGTCAAAACCCTGTTTTCTGAGGTCATAATGACTTTTGACCACCAAATTCCACTCAGTACATCCAAGGGTCTTTGTGCCAAAGTTGGAAAAATCCCCTCAAGGTGTTTCTGAGATTTTTATTCACAGGAATGAAAACGATTGGACAGATGCAGCTGTGGCCATTGCAAATTTTTCTTTCCTTTCTAAAACCTTTAATGATACATATCTAATGTCTGCGGAAAGCAAGTGAATTCCACCCCTGCTGATGACTGACACGCTCTATCACGCACGCTCAGTATATAAAGGTTGCTGTTGCAAGAGCAAGTCAAACGCGCTCCCATTACTGGGAACTGTGGTGATCCATTAGGGTGTGTGTGCGCGTGTCTGTGTGTGTGTGTGTGTGTGCGTGCGTGCGTGCGTGTGCCCTTTGGCCTAAGTGTTAGGTGACGCCGAAAAAAAAGTCTGTTTCCAATTGAATCATATCCAAGCCGAGTACAAAACGTGTGTGTGGCGTTGCGTTGAGTCTTCACTGACAAAGGCAAAGCAAAGGCAGAGCAGGAAACTTGCACAAGAGAACATGTTTCACGCCTGAGGCCTCTCAGCGAGTCGCTGTGTTGCGTGTCGGAGCTGTCCAGTGAATGCAGGTTGATACGGTTCAATTAAAATTTCTGAACCCGCCTCTTTGCTTTCTAATATTGCACTATTTCGGAATCCACTCTTCAGATTTCCTAATCTAGAATTGCTTTTATTTAGTGATCCAAGAATTTTAAAATCTCTTTTGAGGAAGCGGGTATGAACGAGTGTTTTGTGTTTGAAATCAAGCGAATTTGACATCTGTGGTTTTGCTGTAATAGTGAAACAAAATGACTTTACACAGTCATCCAGTCAAATGGTTTAAATGTTTTGAAAACAGCCTTGACGAAATGGAAGTTCCCGATCTGTCTCACTGTCATAATTCTGCAATAAGGAACATTTTTGTGTAGGAAACTTGTTTTGCAATCCTGATTACCTCATTCTGAAATAGGATTTAATGGTATCTTCTCAATCTTTGATCTGTCAAATCAGCCGTGGCAAGTCGTGACTGATTCTCCCATTAACTGATTATTTACTCTAGAAATTTTGAAATTCTGTCATCCTGACAACAGCGCAACACCCAGAGTTTTCCAATTCCTGGTTAAATGCCTGAATTTCCCTTCCGTTTAATCCTCTGATCCATTATCTACAGTGATTTTCTGGATGAATGTTTTTTCATCTTACATCCACACGCTCAATTTTCCGTTTTCTTTGTTTCCACGTGTTCCCGTGCTTTGCGTCTCACAGGATGGGAGTGGCTCAGGGGTCAGCGTGAAATGGAGAATGGATGATCCCTGTGTGGGCTCACATTTTACTGATTCATGGGTAAAACTGGCTTTTCTGTAACTGTGGGGAGAAATGATCAAATGATGTGTCCTCAAATTTCCTTTGCTCTTCCTTTAATTAATAGTTGTTTTTGTTTTTTTTACAAAAAGTTCACATTTTTTTGGTTGGATCATTGATCAGTTCATACTGCTGCAGTTAATATTGCTTTATGGAAAAGCCAAAAGAGAGTCTTAAATTCATATTCTGAGGCATTCCTCGGAATTCCTCATTCCTCTAGACTGTTCATCACACCAGCACTTGCATTGCTTACATGGTTTGGCACGTGAGCCTGCCGAGCACTAGTTGAATCATCCGACAATACGGAAAAATAGCCGATTCGCTCCTCTTGCTGCGTGCGCAGATGACACAGCTCTTCTGATGGAGAATAATTCCCTCCCGCCCCCGGCGTGGGTTCTTCCAAATTTTTTGCAGGCAAGCATTTCTCCCCACCTGCTAATCTCTTCAGACATTTTCAGGCGGGCCAAATGCAGGCTGGATTGAGTGATCAAGCTAAATTGCCTAAGAGGCCATTAATAGTTTATAGGGTCGGGTGCTGATGAAAGACATGCAGGAGGAGAGAGAGGAAAGCTAATTAAATCAGTGTCGGGGGGTCACTGGCGTCTCGGGCCGGCACGGTGGGCCGTAAAGATTACCATTATCACTTTCATTACCCTGGCTGATTGTTTAGAGTTGGGGTGGGGATTGAAGGACACGTGGTACCAAACTCTAAAGTTCGGGGCACAGGGGGTGAGAATTGATTTCACAAGCACTCTCCCACCCTCTATTGGGCAATTTTCATTTAATTCTCCATACATGATAGAAGCAGCCGAGTTGGGTAAGATTTGATTGGTTAGTAAAACCAATATCCACGGCCCGCAGCGGCGAGAAGACCAGACCGTGACAGCCATATGGGATTCAGAAACCCGCTGTTCCAAACCATTGGCATTAATCTGCTGCCGTACCAGCATCCACTCTTCTGGTTTTAGGTTTCCCACAAGCTGCGGGGATTTGTTCCCATTAGCCACGAGAACATTACTGAAGTCCAAACAGTGATGTTGGCCGATAACGTTTGCCTCGAGGTCCAGGGTTCCACTCCGTCCTAATGGTGCTCGACGGGATTGATTTAACAAAGAAAACATTTTGGAGGCACTTGAATTTTTGCACGGGGGCATTGAAATGCCGTGTTGAAACAGTAAAAACTGCATTCCTCGAGCTGGACACCGCTGCCAGGCTCTATGGACTAAAGGCATATCACGCTGTAGCCTTTTTAACCGGCACTGAGCAGCAGTTCTCACCCCGGCTTGTTAGTCAACAACAACGGTTTTGTCGCGGCACCTAGTGTTCCATCCAGACACAGAAGGTATAACAAAGGAGATTTAATGTAAAAGAGCTTTGAAGCCGTCTGCATCGGCTCCAGACGTCTGAAACCGATGACAAGGGTGAAGAGAAGAAAACGCCCGTTTGTTTCGTGTTGCACTGACACTTAAGCATAGAGCTCTGGCTCAATACCAAACCAAAAAGTACACCGACTGTTGGTGCGTGAGGGGTTTTTCCACATTTCACATTTGTAATAGAGTGGATATTGATTCTTTCTCTTGGGTTGTCTAATTCTGATGCTTTAGTTTAATAGGATGGGCCATCTACCGGCCCACAGGGTCAGAATTTGATGACCCAGGAGAACCATAGCTTCGGTACATCGGTACGGAACAGGTTAAGACTCAGCAATCTAGAATGCCACGTTTTCAGAAAATGGCAGAAATTTTATATCACAAGCAGGGTTGATACACTTTTTTCCCCAGACATTTTTTGTAATATTAGTAGAAAATCTATTAACATCCACATAGCTATTAGTGCATTAACTGATATGGAAAATGAATAAGTAGGGAAAACAATGTGTTTATCCTGTTAACTCTGTAATGGAGAATTCTGCAGGAGAAAGGAAATTAGAGAGCGCAGGAGGCCGTAGAAGAGTAGCTGTTGGAAGCTGGGAGAAACTGCAGCTGTTGAAGGGGGTAAAAAGGAACACCATGGTTGCCATGGACAGGTAGGATCAGACTGTTTATATCTTCTGTATATATCTTCGCTCTTAGGTCTGTAAAACTGGATGCAGTCATCACCAAGACATTGCAATGGCTCTACTGGTGTCTTCCAACATTTTGAGGTTGGCTCGGAGGAAGGGGATGAGATTTTTTTGGTTGGATACGTTCAAAATTTGGCTCTCTCAAGCTAGCTCACCAACATTAATAACGCCAGCTGTAAGAATAAGGTATGAGTTTTCAAACACGCACACGTTCTTCCACTGTGAACACAGACACAATAAGTGCGTGAAAGGTGTTCTATGCTATTGTCCTCAGCTCATTGCGAAGTACTCAAATACCTTTTCCACATATGTTTTATTTAGTATACTGCGAGGCGACAATCTCCACAGACTGAAACTCAGGTACAGACTAAATTACCTCTATGTTACATAAACATATAGCACTGCCATAGGTATAATAAAAACAACCGTTATTAGACTGAAATAAAAGTGGGGAATGGGAATGTAAAATCACATATGTCCTGACATGTTTTGAATCCCGCTGCTAACACACTGTTTGTCCAGCGAGCTAATAACAGGGATGACCTTGTTCCCATAGCAATCTGCTGTTCATTATTGGATGCCGGTTCGGACTGGGCCTGTAGCTCTTTCTCTTCTCTCCTCGTCTATCCTCCTTTTTCAGCTCCCGCTGTGCAGCGGGGGGTTCTGCCAGCCTGGGCGCTTTAACACAGTGTGCTGCCACTGGGTTTATAAATATGCGATAATGAGCTAGCGGCTGATTGTGCCGTGGCACGCTTACTCATTACCCCAGATCACCATGGAGACGCTGTCTGCGGAGGCAGGACTGGATGCCATGGTACTCACATATGGAGGAACATATATTCAGGGGTGTGACGCACAGACAGTGTATTTCACATGAGTACGTGGTAATGAGGAGCCCGAACAATTGGAAGCAGGTTTGGACTGATGGTAATGATGATTTTGACTGTGCAGCTGATATTTCTTCTTAGTCACAATACACAAATTGGCAATTTAATAGCTAAAAGTTCTGAGGTGCAGTTTTAACTATTTGAATGTTGTCTCGAGAATACAAGTACAACGATTGTGTCAGATTTTGTTAAATTCGTTGGTTTTTTTTTTCAGATTTCATAGAAATACTCGGCTATGATTGAGATCTTATTTAACATGTTTTTAACATTAAGACTGCGTTCACATGAAATCCCGCAGACATTTTGCTACAGTGGTGTTGTGTCATGAGGCCCGTGAGGAGCTATCTAGTATATAGTAGTAAATCCCAACGTGGAGAATAGCAAAATGGTACAATTATTACATTTTCCAAAGGCAATGTTGTCTGCTGTTACCGTTACAGCTATTTTTTGCTGGTCTCCTCAAATTTTACCACCCTGTTCTCGGCTACTGAAAAGACATCCGCTTTGTTGACTGCCAGATTCTATGTGAACGCAGCATAACTCTCTCCCCACTACTGATGAGATTTTTGGCATTCGGTTGATACCCTAGGGGGCGCTATGATGTATCTTGTGCAATAGTACAGCACATCAACAGTACAACACGCAGATGAAAGGAGAAATATGTGCAAGCTAAGGGGAAAACAAATAAATAGATAAATAGAACGTTTCAGCTTAAAACAATAAAAATGACTTTTTTTCAGCTTTTGGTCCAAAATGTTGCTTTTTACTGATGAATATTTCCAAATGTTTACAGAAATGATGAATGAAGCTAAAACAAAATGTTATTTTCTGTAAAAAACTGAAGCTCCGTGCCTCTGTCGATATATTCACTGTTGACAAACTCATGGAACTACATGTTTTGAAAGATGATTTGCTCAAAAATGCTGGCAATGGCTGACAACATACACATAAAGAGTTAAAAAAAAAAAAAGAGCATTAAAACCAATAAAAGAGGCCATAATCACTTCTGCTCTTGAGAAATTGCAGGTTTTGTGCTCCACCCATCTTTGCTGTTTGCGCTAGTTTCATGGTTAGTGCTGGAAGCAAACATGTTGGAGATTCCGTTTAAACGTTACATGTTTAGGAGTCGCTCATATGAGGGGGTCGTACGACACAGCAGACGTATCAGAATGCTAAGCCTAGTTAGGATCTTGTGTTTCTTTTTGTGAACTTGCACCTCTCTGTGGCCAACGGAGTGGTGCAAGTGCACACTGCAGCGAACTGGCTCGTTAACAGTTGTAGTATTTTCAAAAATGTACCAAATCTAGCTTGCCAAGTGTGCATGTACATTTTTCAAGAAGTAGACACCTCCCCCTGCAGTAGAGGAATGTGAACACACCTCTCAAGTGTCAAACTGTTCACTACAGTCTAGGTCGGACGTATTTTCGAGCGGAGGCGGCCTTTAAAAAGAAATTGAACTCTTGGTTTCACTTGGGACCTGAACCTGAACAAAGGTCGCCCGCGTGGAGGTGTTTGACCCACCCAGCCACCTCGCTGCATTACCATAACGCTGGAGGAGGCGCCTCAGGAAATGAGAAACTGCAGCATCATCCTTTGAAGCCGCTGACGAAGCACTCGATGCATTACAGAGTGATAACAGGACGTAAGAGGGATGGCTAGTTTATGTTCAAGATGTCTTGACGATGCAAAAAATTAAAGCAGAAATACTAAAGGGGCACAAATACAAGCAACATTTCTCTAGTGAGCGTTCGTGAATGACTTATATTAGGAAAGTGAGTCAAAAAAGAGGTTGTAGGTTTGTCTCTCCGTCTCTCCTTTATGTGATAGCAAAAACACATCATAGAATTGGATTTAGAGATTTACCAGGTGGTGGAACAGAGTCCATATGTCAGCCAATGACCGTCTCTCTAATGTTCGCAGAAACAGGTTTACTCACTTTTGTTGCCTGCAGTGCACGAACACAGTCGGACACTGTTCTGTGCTTTCGTCTCTGCAGTGGTACTTACTGTTTCTGGTCTGGTCCAGAACCAAACTGAAGGAGATTAGAGAGGCAGTCAGCCTGCTGGATCCCAGCCCTGCTCCTATAAGTCATGCTTTTAGAGAGGCTTTAGTATAAATTGCCAATCAAGGAATGCCAGAACGGGTTATGCAACAACACATAAATCACTGCTGAAATGGTCTCTGCTTGTTATTTGTCTGAAGAAAACCTGTGCTGCTGCTGTTCTCTGCGCTACAACTAACTGGTTAACAGATAGGCCTATAGTGTTGAATTACCTTTTTTTTTTTTTTTTTTTTCCTGCACCAACAAACTAACGAAT
This sequence comes from Mola mola, assembly GCA_001698575.1. Classification (NCBI taxonomy): domain Eukaryota; kingdom Metazoa; phylum Chordata; class Actinopteri; order Tetraodontiformes; family Molidae; genus Mola; species Mola mola. Next base: position 2,093,641 of record KV751365.1, on the reverse strand, counting down.
GCTGGATATGAAATGATGGGAAAATGTCTTTCTTTCATAAAAAACCCTGTGGAAGATTTGACGTTTATTTTGCAAATTTAAGATTTTCAGTTTTCATTTTCACATTTTCATGGCAACCAAAAGGGTACATCTGAGACTGAGTTAGCATTGTCATCATTCAACCTTGAAACTTGTGTACTTTGGAGGTTCTAAGTGCTAAAATTAACTGCTATAGAGGAAAATATCTTCATGAAATCCTTTTGAGACTGTTGCTCACACATGTGCGTCATTTGCTGGAAGATAGTAAACACTTCACAAAGGCTCTAACTGAGCAGTAATGGGGTACCAGAAGTACTTCCAGTGAATAATGCATGCAATTCTATTTCAGTATTAAGCCCAGGATATCATGAGAAATTCTAAGATATGTCACTGAGGTGTCATTTATAGACTTTTTAAGGGATGTTTTGGTGCTGGGATCAATTGCGACTGAACTTTTCTATATAATTCTCTATAATTCTCTGCATGATGGATCCAGCAGGGATACCCACGGAGGAGCATCGTCTGCAGGTCCTCAGCAAGGCTTTTCCACCATTCAGCCCCGTGGTTCTGCCAAAATATGTCAAGGTGGGACACAAAAGCAAGGTTTTCTGCTTGGCTGCAGTGGAAAAGTCAGCATACTCTAACATAAGAGATGCACTATATGCACTTAGAAATAGTTTTTTCAACACTCCCTGGAGCGCTAATGAAATGCAATGACGTATCAATTATGTAATCTGAAGATGTCTTTTTTTTATTAATGTGAAGCTCTGATTCCTGTTTTTATTTTGCTGAATTCTTGGTGGTTTGCCTAAAAGTTGTGCAACATGACCACTTCTGTCTCTCTCTCTCTCTCTCCCTCTGTGTGTGTGTGTGTTTGAGATATCCCAGTAAGTTGCAGGCTTTTATAGGCTCGGACGTTGTCTCTGTCTTCCGCTGCTTCAGTGTTGCTTAGTCCTGAACTGCTCGGCTGCCAGGATCTGTAATGGAAAATCAGTCAGATCCAGGGATGTCCACATCCAGCTACTTTGTGCGTGTTAGTGTGTGTGTGTGTGTTAGTGTGTGTGTGTGTGTGTGTGTGTGTGTGTGTGTACTCGCACACTGTCGAGGTTTGCAACAGTGGTCTCTGTTTGTGTGTGTGTGTGCTTGTGTAGAGCATGGGGGGGGGTAGCAGCATGTGACTGTGGACACTTTGTGCTGGGTTGTGTGTGTGTGTGTGTGTGTGTGTACAGTATGACAACTACACAGCACCGAGGAAATAACACTGATTGTTTTCCTGCATGGGTGTCAAACAAATACCGATGACCAGTGATCAGTGACCATGTTTGTAATAGTGTGTGTTTGTGTGCGTGCTGATAAACGTGTGCATACCTGGCTGACGGAGTGTGTTTGTGTATGTTTGCACTCTCACAACACAAAACACACATGAGAAACAGGGAGGAGGGGGCTTTTGGGAATTGGATGGGGTGGGGGGTCTCTAACATCTGCGGGCCCACTCCCACATTCAGGGAATTCCTCGGGAAAACGTGCACTATTTGTCTGAGTCGATGGTTGTGTGTGTGTCTTTCCACACTGATAGACCGGGCAGAGGAAATGAGTTTTGGTTGCGGAGAAACAAAAGCGACAGTAGGTGGGGGATGGTTTTCATTTAGCTCTTTATGAGTCAGGACAAAGCTAGCCGGGTCAGAGAGGAACTGCGTGCGAGTTGACTTTTCTGGTTGATAAATGACAAACGCGCGTAGGAAACGCAGGTGGAGGGGAATTTCACTCTCCCCCTCTCGACGAGATGGCGACGACTCCTTCCCTTCTCTTTCCTCCCTCCGCTCGATGAGGTTATGGACTTGGACAGGTGTGAATATGATGAACGGCAATGCTGTTAGCTCGAACGGAGCGCCGAGATGGATGGCGCGAGCGGTGGCTTTTGATTATGGCGACTGCTGAGGGATCAGCCGCCCCTGCGAGAGTTTATGAGGCGTTATCGTGCGTAAATGGCAAAATAAATGGCGAGCAAATCCCGCCGCTTGTAGTTGGAGATCAGCTGCAGTTTACATGTGTCACTGCCAATAGCACACATCATCTTTGAGCGAAAGCACAGCAGCTGACACACAAATGTGCACAAACAGGTAAATCGGCACACATGTACACACATTTGGTAAATATACAATATACTGTATATTAATAATAGCATATTCTTGCATAAACATGAAGACAAAGACAGACGCTGCAGTATATAGTTGGAGACGTCATTCTGACAGCTTGAGTAAATACACACACACCAGCAATGTCCGCAGGCTCCCACAGACTGGAGAGTAGAAAGCTCTGACTTGTAGAAGAAGAACATGAGATCAGAAAGATTTACTGGGTAGAGGAACCCATCCAGATTCTTTTTATCCCCCCCAAATCTCCCAGCGCCCCTCCTCTGACAACACCGGCATCCAACAACGGCGAAACTATAGTAACTTTCCACTGACTCCCTGTCTGCTCCTCCACCTTCAGCAGATGGCAAACAGATTGAACTGAATATGATCGCCGCTATCTGAAAGTACAATAAATATTCCTCCACGCTGCTCCGGCTCCTTCGATCAATATTTTACAGTAAGAACGGCATCGTGTGTCCAAAAAGACTCTGAAACACTGCTGCTATAAACATCAAAATACTACAATAATCCCCCCAAAATATGAATAGTTTTTCTTCCTGTTTTCATGTTGCAGATAAACTAAAACGCCTCCTTTCTTTTGCAATCGTATAGCGACCAACGGGGGAGGGAATTCTTTCAAAACTGCTGAGAAACAGAGTAACATATTGTAGATTTGTGACGGGGTTTTAAGGCCAGATTGAAGAATTTGTATTTATTTATTCTGAATAAAGTCATAATCTTACAAGAAAAAAGCTTTTCTTGTAAGAGTTTATACAGACATATACAAAACAGGCAGGTTCCTTAGACACCCTCCATCCCTCACGGTTCCTGGCGTTTCTGGGGATTTCATCTGAGTCCGTGTTATTCTTTCTTCCGAATAAACAGCTTCTTGCAAATTCATTTCAAGTTCCTGATAGTGAATATAATGTGGTGCTGATGTGCAAAAGGTTAAGAATTTCTCTATTGGGGAAGTCCAGCTTCACAAGTTCTCCACCACCTTCATTATGGCACAGAGGATTGTTCCTCTGATATCTGAGCTTAAAAAATATTGGACTAAAATGAACACAGTTTTTCCTCATGAAATTCCAACTTTATTCTGCTTCCCTTTTTTTTTCTCATGACATTATGACTTTTTTTTTTTTTTTTTTAATTTACAACTTTATTCTCATAATATTTTGAGTTTTTTTGTGCTAAATTTGCAACTTAATTCTCAAAGACTCCAAATTTTGTATTTTTTTTCTCACTGTTGTGACATGACATTTGGTCCATTAACAACTAAATACAACATCATCATGGCTCAGTTTTAAAGTATGAGAAGATTTTTCATAGACACACACATACTGTATGTATTCTTTTTTTTTTTTTCTTTTGAGTAATGCAAAAACAACATCATAGTGTGAAACAAGAAGAGCAACACTATGTGCGAGACATAGACCTGAAACGTGTGTAAAGAAAGAAATAAATTAGGATGATCATAATAATAACAACAGAGCGAGCACACACGTAAGTGTTTTTGATTGGATTTGTTTTGGGAGAATTGTTATTTAGCTTCAGGTTAAAGGTGCAGCTTGTAAGTTGTTGAGTCTTTTTCCTCGGTTGTCAAACACTGATGCTTTGGGTCTATAAGTGGGATTGTTACGGTGTCGCTCTTGACGCCCTGAGAACTCAAAAATCATCTATGTTACATATTAAGCCTTTAAAACGGGCCAATAATCATTTTTTCTTATTTTTCTTAAATGTTTTTTCTTAATCCTACAGGGCTTGAAGTTAATCATCCATTCATTCATGGATTCATGGGTGATAATAAATGATGTAATATGATCTTAACTAGGTTATGAGTCAATAAATGAAATGATAATGTCATAAAAAAATAAAGACGCGAATAAGGGAAACACAAACATTTGAAATGCTACCAGTGAACACACTAGCTCCTAAAAATATTGATCACCTGTTATTTATTAGCCGTGGCAGAATTCAATTAGCGGACCTCCGTCGTTGCAGCCCTCACACCAGCCAAGGTCATGGAAGGGCGCGGCCTGTTTATCCCCAGCTGATGAAGTGCTATACGCTCCTGTTCAACGGCCGATACTTTCCTCCCTAACAAACCCGCCTGGACTCCCGCTATCAACCTGCGACCTTTGACCTCCAGTGTTAGGGCAGGCCAACATCTGTTCGGAGGCACCCCGGTGCCGCCGTGCTGTGGAGGAGGGAGGGAAGACGGCTGATGGCTGGTGCTGTTTCCCATAATTCACACCTCGGCAGATGAGGATGGACTTTGAAGCTGGCTGCCCGGGGGGTCAGCGGGTCAGGAGGCTCAGCAACCGCTCGGATATCATACCTGCATCCTCATTTCCATGCACAGCGGGGCAAAAAAAAAGCATTTTATGCTGCATGTGGTTCTGAAATAGAGACATTTTATTTCTGCAAAAGAAAAAGACAAAGTTGATTAAACTAATTTCACACTTGTCAAGGCTTTTAGAGGCGTAACAGCTGAAAGAGAGAATTAACTCAGTATAGCAAGTAAATAGATAGGGTGACACTCTTCACATGCTGGAAAAATAATAAGAAGAAGGAATGAAATTGAATTTGTGGACTTTCAAAGGATTGTCATATTCTCCAAGTTTGCTTTACTTTGCAGAAGATAATTTGTAGGATGTTGACTCTTATTCCTGGCTCGCCCAATTCTGACACTTTCTATCTCTGGAACAGCCCGAAGTGCCAGTTTCCAACGAACCAGGAAAACCACAGTTTCAGCATTTGATGACCTGAGAATGAGACACACTTTTCACTCTCATGTCCGTTTGAGCTGCGCATAAGCCAAATGGTTTCGTAAATCTTGCTGCTGAATTCCAGCTCCGACTGTGCAAGTCGGTCGTCCGCGACGTGAAACCAAATGTCACAAACCTCAAACTGTCGTATCTGATCGTGAAGACGCAACCGTAGTTCTCACACTGTATCCATAAAATACTAAATGAAACAACCTGTGGTGATTTTCCTCAGTGTAAAACTAATCTGTGTGGTCACACATTTCACTGTCCGACAGAATCTCACACACACACTTCGCACCACCGACAGAACCAACTAATAAATCATCAGCTGTTTCATGACAACGTCTCCCTTGTGCGTATCGGCCATAATGGGAGGACGTATCGCGCATTGTGTCTCCGTGGCAGTAAAATACACCGATCAGCCATTACATTAAGACCACTAACTGCTGCAGTGAATAACATTGATCTCCTTGTTACAGTGCACACCCTAGAGATCATGTGACTGTGTCTTGACAGGTAAGAGCCAAGGCTGTTACTCAGCAGGGCCTTCATGGGTCATAATTTTTCAGGAACATCCCATGGATGACAATCAGATTTGGATCTGGGGAATTTTTGAGGCCAGGTCCAAACTTTAAGTTCTTTGTCACATTGCTTCTGCCGTTTTTGTGGTGTTCCAGCATGCTTTGCCCTGTTGGGGAACCCACTGTCATCGCGCTGAGCTGGTGCCGGGGGTTGCGGGGTGGGGTATGGTATGTCAGGATCAATGGTTTCACAGCAGAACTTTGCACTGTAGCAAGGTGATCGATGTTATTCACTTCAACTGTCAGTGGTCTTATTATTGGCTTTCACTGCATGGCAAACGATGCCTAACAAAGCCAACAGTGGTCCCAATGCTAAATTAAGGTCAGAAATCGGCTTGTTCAGTATGCCCGGCTTTAAAGTATAACAGCTGAACTTCAGTCTCTGATAGGCAGATTTTGAAAGCAATGACTGAAACCATAAAAATACATATATTTAAAACAGGCCACGTGTTTAAAAAAAAAAAAAAAAAAATGAGAATAAAGGTTAAAAGGCCAGCTTTAAGTACTCAAAATCCCTGAGGACGTCCTTGCTGAAGCAAGACCAGCAGGATGATTTCAAGGTTAACAGGGGGGTTTCGTTGCATGTGCAGGGTCACAAGTTCATCAGTCAGTGTGTCCATTAACAGCCATGAAGTGTCTTAGAGTGAGAACGATGTCGTCCCTGTATGTCTGTGTGGCTGAAACCTACTTCTACTGTAACCGTTTTCTAATTTCCCTTCTCCCGCATCTAAATTCTCCGCGGCAGCAGCTGCGAAAGCCAGTCCGACTGACAAGTCCCATCTGTGCATCCCTCACCGAGGCTGTGAAACAAACAAGAGTGGCAACATTGTGTCTTTTGGCAGCGCCGTATGTTTATCACATTCACACTCAAACGCCTGCAAAAGCACTTTTCTTAGGTGACGTATTTTGCAACAAAAGCACATGTGGGGGAAAAACCAGAACGCACTATTACTGATGAAATATGTGCTATCCAGTAAGCCCCCATCTCCGCTCACTCCTTAGAAAAATACAGCTTTCACATGGTTCACATTCCAGATGAGGACACTCGGCAGCATTTCTACAATGACTGGGCGAAAGTTTGATACACAGCCGAATTTCTTAATTCAATAAACCCACAAAGTTAAATCTTAGCAGACATCTAGTCGGAAGTGGGCGACCAAACCGACACTAATGTAACACAGTTTATAGAATAAAACTATGTAACAGTGTCAAAAGTCTATGGACAGTGTAATGGTGTGAGTGCAGAACGTCTGAAGAACAGGGCCGTCTGTAGCACAGCACTGTGGCTGCAGAGTTACACTCCCATCAGCCAAAAGCAACCCCATCACCACTGAGTCATAGACTAAGTTCATTGGCAATGTGTTCTTGTCGCCTGAACTAAAAAAGGGTTATGCACAAGAGAGCTGATGACACGTGGCTTTTAGCCAGAGATTCATTTTCCCCCAGAAGTTGTTAGGAGGTGCTGAGGTCAGACCATCTCTGGAATCCAAAAAGGATTTTCCCCCAAACTGATGCCACAATGTTGGCACACCAGTGTTTAAACTATGAGTGTGGTGAGGACGCCTCCGGCTCAAACCGTGGAAAATGAGCAAAGATACACAAACATGGAGCAATTTTGACCACGTAGCGAAGCTCATATCTTTGGAAAATTGCAGGGTGACAAAGCTGGCAAACACAAAAGGATAATAGGGAAAACTAAAGCTCGTTGGTTGTTATCTTTTGATGCATGCATGTTTGTTTTTCTTGTGAAGTTTAGAGGCCTCTGTTATTGTCCCATATGAAAGTTTTATTTTATCGTGCATTTTAATCTTAACAACTGCTTAAAGTGCCTTTACAACTTTACTTTTACAAATACTATGTAATATATGATATGATCTGACAATTTTTCCGAAGCCAAATCTTGCAGTTTTAATCACTTGTACCATAACCTTAAAAAGTATGGCGGTTTCACAAGTCTAACCATGTTATAATGAGGGTCTGTTAAAGTCATAAGTCAAATTATATCAAGCATCATGTTACCTCGAGCAGGCCACAGAAGTCAAGTCCAGCTAGCAATTTCAGCTCAATTAGCTGATATCAAATCCAGCCCACATTTTACTGTGCACACTTTTGAAGCTGTTTCATCCTGCCTAGTCTTCCTGCGTCTGTTCTGTACAGTATTTGCTGCCTGGCTCCCTGCCTTAACCTTTCATCATATGCAATGGAAGAGCAGGGAGGTGTACTCGCCCTGCTTTCAGCTGCATGGAAATCCAGAGCTATACTGCCAAATATACTCTAAATTAATGCAAGGTGGAATTTTTTTGACTATAGTGGTCCCGAGAGAAGTTTTTTTTTTTTTTGTTGAATCGTTGACAATTGACCTCTTCAGTCGATCAGTTCTGAGGAAGTGTTATCCTGAACTGTTAAAGTTGGAATCAGAACAAAACTTCTGCAAAAACAAAAATGTGAGATGAGATTCCACTCCTGCTTCTCTTAAATTTCCATGGGGGGATGGAGTGCTTGTTCCAAAAATGAGGAGGAGGTTGTGGGCCAAAGAGAAAGGCACAAAGGTTGTTTTGTGCATCTGTATGCGATGGGAGCTCAGCCAAAAGGTGTCATAACTGAATGGCGTTGATCTCTGCAGGGTTAAAACCTGCTGGAGGTGTACTACATGACTGGGCACATACACTCAGAGAGATATGCATACACACTTTGACCCACATCCGACTGTTCTCTGCAAGAAAAATCTCCACAATTTATTTCTCAGGCCTTTGGGGAGGAGCTGAGAGCGGAGGGCAATCTGCCTGCACAATTGAGCAGAGGGAAAAAACAAGCGAAAACAGGATGAGAAACAAATGGAAGGGAAGAGCTCAGTAATTGTCTCATTATGGCCTCTTACAGCCAATAAAATTCTGATCGAATCTCCACAATTACTTCCGGTCAAGGCTCCTAAGCACTCCAGTTTTAAGATCATTGGGGAGACAGTTAGAAGCCAACTTTCATGACCCTCTATCTCTCTCTATAAAACCGTAATGATGTACAATACACTCTTCAACTTAAAGATTGTTTTAGGAAAGTTAGAAGTACTGTTTTTCTTATTTCAAGGGAACGTGAAGCCACGCTTCAACCTGAGGTGGTAAGAACAATCCCTGGGGAAAGATTACGCACTCTCGTGATTCTTCCTCAAAGACTCAGGATTCGAAAACATGACAACCAACAACATACTTTCACCAGAATCACCCACTTCGCCATCAACATGTGATGATTAAATCAAAACCAGGGGTCCCCAAAATAGATTTGACTAAGTGTTTGAAAGCCATGTTGATTAATTGATTCACTAGTTACTGTGGAAACCTTGACTTTCTGGTTGTGCTGTATGAGAAGTTAAAAGTTCATAAGGACTAGCTTACGAACCACGATTTAAAAATTGTCATTGTGCTGAAATGGAGAAGAGTTGAAGCCACGACTGAGACCATAAACTAATGAAGAAACTGGGGTAATAATTATAACTGAGGTAATAGATCAAGTGATAAATGGCCTGTTTTCTCATAAGCTCACAAACTATTGCCGTTCTTTTTGCAACCAATGGGGTCGCCACCTGCTGGACATTAGAAAGACTGCAGATTGAATGTATATAAGTTATCGCATCACTTGGCAGAGCAGGAAAATGTCCATATGTTATACAGTTAGAAGCCACCATTGTTGTCCAAACAGTACATAAACGTCACATTCGGGCACAGAGTTTGAGTGACGCGCAATTAACTCAGGTTACGTTAAATCAAAAGCAACCACTTAGAGTATTAGAAAATTAGTCTACTTTCTATTTATAATGCTAAGTCAACAGTAATCTGTTTTCTATTGTTTGAAACAGTTCCACCCCAACCCCAGTCAGTGAAGTCACTGCAGATGTTTTGCTTTGTCAGCTAATGAGAAACATCAGCTGGGACATTACAGACTGTGGCATGAAAAAAAAAAAAAGAGCCTTAGATCTTTTCAAAATAAGGGTCTTTACGGGGTTTATGAGTATGACTTAAAGGTTTACGGGATCGGAGAGCTAATGACTTAAAACATCTACAATGAGTGAGTGAATAAACCAAAATGCAGAGGGGAACCGAGGGCACTCGGGCCAAAAGTTGCATAACGTTTCCAGGCTTGCGCCGTCCCTGGTCATAAAGTGTTCCATATCCATCGCATAGTCAAATTACAGGAATACAGATCCAGACCCACACTGTCATAATAGTTCCTGCGCTGCTCTGTATAGTTCTTTTTGAGGCTCAGTTTCCAGTCGGCTTCAGGTCGTTACAGATCTGTAGTATCGTTTGTGTCTCTGACTTTCATCAGAAGTGACCTCCTGTTATGATTTTATCCTCGTTCCCTCGTGTACACTATTGAACCCTCTGATCCTGACCTTTACTTTCTGCTCCGTGCAGCCGAGGCTGAATTTTTATAGGGGTGGACTGCATTGTCCCCATTTTTATGTATTTTTGTCAAGGTTGAGCCATGGTCACATAAGAGTATTGAAGCATTGTGAAGAATTTGTGGATGCTGTTTCCAATGAGTATGCGCTGTAATAAAGTTAGATTTTTTACATCTCGAGACTGCCATTTTTAGCTCTGGAATAGCGGCCAAGATCTCAGGCAGTAGCATTTAAAGCTGAAACAATTATATGATCACTTGATCACATAATGGACAGAAAGCAAGCAGAAATGAAATTATCCGACATCTCACATGGAAGAATTTGCTGCTTTTCTTTGCTTTATATCTACTGTATGTGTTGGTTTTACGGTTGCAATAGAAAAAAAAAGGGAAATTGATAAGTCATTGTGTGTTATATATCTTTGTCACTGGGTTCTGGATTCGACTGTAGATAATTCAAAAACTATGTTCTGGAAAACCATGAGAAGCATCTTTTACTATTTTATTTTCTATTATGCAGCATGCTTATTTACTCATTCATTACATTACAGTAATTCATAGTAAAGCGCTGTAAGTATACCCTTTTCATATAAACTACACTGGGGTCAAGGAAACCTTAGAAAGATGGACCAGTACCTCAGGTTGTTTATTGCACAAGTTAACTCAGTTAATATAACATGATAAGCTTGATTTAAAAAGAAGGCAGTCAGATCTATGAGTTGTCTCCCGCCGTGTAGATACGATAGAGAAGAGTGATGCAAGCTGTAATGGCCTGTAATGTGAGACCACCTGTCAGCGGAAACATAAACATCGGTGGCATAGTGGTTCATCATTTACATGCCACTCACCAGAACCATAATCATTTTTCCCCCCCCATTTATTTTAAAGCAGCTGGAAAACAAACAAACAAAAAAAAAAAATAATACCAATTCAAAATGTGGGAGAATATATGCTGAGAGTTGTGTCACGTCATAATGCTGTGGAAAAACAGACATTAATGTAATGTCCCAGCTTTTGATCTCGTGGCCCTGCCAGTGAGGCAGACTGACAGTTTGCGCAGAGAGAGTGAGATGAGCGAATGCTGGCTGCGAGACGGACAGGAAAATATATCACACACACAAAAAAGTGACACCTGAGCTGGTGCACATCTGGTTTGAGGAGTGAACCTTCTCCCCGGGCCACACATGTCTTTCATTGGGCCTACAGCGCTGCAGGGTCTCCCCTTGACAATAAGGAGAGAACCTGAGGCAGCGACCTGCTCCCCCAGCCCATCTGGACTCTTCCTGGACCCTCTTCCCTTAACAGTCTCCTCTTGACCCACTTTCAGCCCCGAGAGTTGTTTTTATTCTTTTTTCACGAGCACCATACTGTAATATGAGATAATCATGCAACTGCAGAGCTACACAAGAAGCCATGTGTCTTTCAGGAAATCATTGTTTAACACGACATGTAATAGCACAAGCAGTAAGAGCTGATAGAATTAAAAACACTTACAGGGATGAAGAACAAGTCATGAGGGAAAACACTTTCTAAAATAAGAATAGTAAATTTCATAAATGTAATGTTAGTTAGTTGTGGTCAGACCAGAAGATTTCATCATGGCTTCCTGTGGGACAAAGCTGCAAATAATAAGCGTTTTAGTTTGAATCTGTCGTTTGTATAAAGATAATATAAAGATATTGTACAAAAATCCTCTGTAATCGATCTGGACTTTCTGAGTAGTTAAGATTTCAAGATGCCAGTAAAAAAGTGAATTTGGCTGCAACACTTTGGGTGTTCCTTCAACTTCCACCTCATGTTTATTACCTAATTGAAACACGCTCAGCTTCTGTAAGTCAGATCCTACTAAAAACTTGGTATGCATTTAAAAAAAAACAACCTGTATCTGTTTTAATGAGCACGACACCTCTAACGTTTGCTTTTTGCGTAATGTAAGGCTTGTCTTGAACTTGCACAGACAGATAAATGTTGAAATGATGATTTGTGGTTTAGGAGAAAGGTACGTGAGGGAAATGCTCCTCGGGGGCTTGTGACATTGCTTACGTTTCTGCGAGTGAGGTTGCCAGATATGGTTTCGTCATGCCTGTGCAGATACTGAAACCTCTCCGTACCTCCCACAATACAGCCAGAAGCGCTGCGTTGACGGATAAATTGTCGTTCATCAAGAACACAAAATTTAAACACATAAACTTTTGGTTAAAATTCAACACAGCATCACTGCAGGGAGTCAAAAATATCATGAGTCTCAGCACAACTGTCTCTCAACCAGAAAGCAGAACAACAATACACACGGCACATTGCAGCACACTAACAGGGTACCACTCCAGGTTGCAATTCTCATCTGTACATTTGAGGAAATATACGTTTAGCTGTGATACAGTAAATATTGTGATTTTTGTCATATGTCCATTTTAAAAACAGGTAAGACACAGACAGCGTTAATCTTTCCAGTTTAACGCACATGTGTAAGAAATTTTTATCTTGTGCCGCATGTCTTAAAAAAACAATGTCAATTCAGAGCCTTTTACAGGAACAACTTTAAAACATATTGTCATAAATCCATCATTTCTTAACCGGACCTGCAACCCTTTGGCATCTGTGGCCACTCCGCCTTTCCTTTAGCAATCGGGCCGATGTCAAATCCTGACACACAGGGTCCGAGTTACTCTCTGGTAAGCGTAGGCCTTAAACAGTGATCATGACCCTCGTGAAGAAACATTGATAACTTACAATCTGAGAATGAGCACGGGCTGCTTTTCGACAAGCGAATGCAAGAATGATTTTGTCTTGGACTTATTTCAACCTGTTCTTATCCCCTTTCTTAACCCAGTGACATCTTATCCAGATGGACAAAGTACCCTTTGGTGTCCTCTGCAGATGGCCCTTCCTTTAGTGTAACAGTCATCCCTCCTGATCCAGGTCTATGTTAATTCTGATACTTTTAGGCATAAAGTATCAAATCCACATGGTTAGATTAAGGAAATGAGCAGTGACACTTGATTTGATGCTAAATGCTTTCTCCTGGATGAAAGACTCTTGTGTGCGATCCTCCATTCAACCTTGACATCAGACTCTCTCAACACTTTCTCATTTTGGAATTTCTTGTGCACCCAGGGGTCCCCTTTTTGCTGCAATGGGGTGGAGCAAAACATTGATTAATGAGGATTTGATCTGGAGTTGACAACATGCTTTAAGGATGCAGCTAGCTCAAAGGTCCCCCTGCTTCGTCTCTTTTACGCTAAGCTAGGCTAGCAACAGCCTGCTCTGCATTGACAATGAAGAGTCTATCGATGAGGATTGATATTAACATCACTTATGGACAGAGAGAAAATAAAGTGCTGAGCCATTCCTTGACTTTAACTTGAGACTCTCTTAATTTGACTTCATAATGATCCAACTGTCCCATAAAATAGGACCACACATTTCAGGTGCTTGGATCATACAATCCATTATAAACCTTCCTCTAAACTTCCATGCTGTCTGTTTTCCACTGGCGATACTCTGAAGGATAAGAAAAAGCTATTTTTTAACGCTGATAAATGTGTGTGAGAGCCAAAAACATCGGACTGAAGAGAAGACACACAAAATCACGCTGAGCCTCAAGAAAATCAAGCTCTCTCTCTCTAACAGCTCCAAAGATCTATGAGCAATTTGTCCCCCCTGCTGAGGCGAGAAAAAGCATCGCTGTGTCTCTTAACTCGGCACCGCATAAAATTACAGTTAATGTATGAGTCCTATTTGTCATAAGTGCGGTTTGTGTGGTCCTCACGAGCTGCTTTAGCAAAAGATCTATGGCTGAGGACTGCACTTTGCATCTGAATCGCAGCACACCCCCAAACGCAGGAGACAATGATTAATCCACTTTCTGTTTTACTTGTGACCTCAGTAACACACACACACACACACACACACACAAATACACACACAGACACTTTGCCCAGCTCGACTGTTCAATGGCATTAACAGCTCGGCTGTAATTTCTCAACTTTCCCATGCCACTGGTGAGTTGTGGGCCAAGATAGTTTATGAAACTGGCACGTTATCGCCAGTGCAATGTGCCGCTTGCAGGCCTTTTAACTGGACAGGATTACAGGAATTTTTTAGGGGTAACATTGGAGCGTCTTGTTGCAGAGCACACATTCAAATACAGAAAAACGGGTGATTAATGACAACACGCTTATCGAAGTCCAAAAGCAGTTGTATCCAATTTCATGTTCACAGGGGTTAATTTTAGCTGGATGCCTCGGGATGGAGACAATTCAAGTTCTAATTTAAATTGTACCCACTGAAACATGAGACTGAACCTGAAACAGACTCATCCGTGCCAATTTAAACCCACAGATGTGTTTATAGTCTGAAGGACTACGAGGCTTCTGTGGTGTTTCATTAAGCTTTTCAGGCATTATTCAAAAAAAATGCAGCTGGTAAAGCCACTTTGACATGTTTTTATAAAAGTTTCTGTTTACTTGAATAAGTTCAGACTGCTTAGGATTCTTATTTTCTTTATTTAACTATAGTTAATTCAACTCAACATGATAAGTTCATTAAAACATACAGTACTTGGCAATGGATATGCATTTGAGCTTGCAGCAATATGTAGTGCAATAAAATGGAGCCTCTACATGTCAATGACATGTAGAATGGTGAAAATGGTATTTTTAATAAATATTGCATTATTTGATTAATAGAGCTGCTTTCTTAAATAACCAGTTAAATGTGCGCTTGATAAACTATCAGAAGTTTAATTTTCCAGACCCAAGGTGACACCTTAAAATGGGTGATTCTGTCAGTCCAACATCAAAAATAGATCATTAAAGAGATAAAATCAGTTTAGAAGAGGAAAACCTGGATACCAGAGCTCATCACTTTTCATTTGTTGTTTGAGTGAAGCCATTTGCTGTGCAGAAAAGCACAATCAGCAGCAGCACAACTAAACTCTCCTCCATGCTAACAGGCTAACTTAGTGTCATCAATGTCGTAATGCTTTCATCTTCTTACCACCACCTACCGGACTGGAGCTGTAGAGCAGTTACTTGCGTAGCTTCCTGATAACATAGACTAATGGGTTCCCTTTGCCGTGGAATTTTCAAAACATGGACGATGCGTTAGAATATAGCAGATCTCGTACATAAAAGTGTGTATTTGTATAATATGCTTTAAACTAGAGGAAGCCAAACACAGCACACTGTGCAACGCGTTGTCCAGAGGCGTTTATGCGACTGTTGGATTGTGGAGTTTTGTCACATTTTGTCTG
Organism: Mola mola; assembly: GCA_001698575.1. Classification (NCBI taxonomy): domain Eukaryota; kingdom Metazoa; phylum Chordata; class Actinopteri; order Tetraodontiformes; family Molidae; genus Mola; species Mola mola. The sequence goes on along the minus strand of KV751365.1, from coordinate 2,078,490 downwards.
AACAGGTAGTGCCAATAATGAGCTCTTGCATTGAATTCCAACACTTATCTAACGTGGCCCTTGCAAATGTCCTTGAGGGACGCCCTCCAGCAGTGCTAAGTGCTATTTCTGTTACTCGGAAAACTTTGCTGAACTTTTGTGAGCTAAAGCCTTCAGGCAGTGATAGAGTCCAACACCGGTATGGGTTTACCCAGAATGCAAAGTGACTGTTTATTATTTCTTCAGATTAACGTGCCACGGCAGCCCATCAGATGTTTAAGATCAGTGAATGAAGTTTGGTCGGAACACAGCTCACATTCTTTTGGATTTGCTCTCGGACTAACGCACGAGACAAACGATTAATGTGTCGACATAACTGAAAATTATCTGTACTTTGCAGACATGGCGGAAAAGCCTGCGGTTGGCAAGTAAAATGGCTGCACATTTCAGATGTTACTAGTGAGGTTGAAGGTCCGTTCTGGCCATGGAACACATTCACACTCTGTCTATGATTTGCACTGCACGTACATTAGATACACTAAGATAGAAATGCTGCTTCTAAAACTTTTTTGAAATTTTGCTTATTGTTTAAGGCTAAAATTGAAGTTAAAATTTTGGATCCTGGGTTATGTGCCATTGTTAGTTCAGCTGTTGGTGTTGTGACATTTGGTCTCAGGAGATGTTGGATGTCAGAAATTCCCAGTTTCTCAAACCCCAATTTTCAACTAGGAGACTGACTAAAACAATTATTCACAATCGGCAGCTCACATTAATGATGATCATTGGGATGTGACCTCACCAAGGCAGAACACATCAACAGATATGACTTCCAGTGCTTTGTTACGGTGCGCTACTGCCTGCGTCGGCTTTACATGTTGGTTTTGGGTGTAAATGTCAGGTCCAGTAGGGGCATGCTGTGAATCTTTTGTTCCACAGGTAAGCACATAAATAGGATTATATATTGGACTGTTAGCTCTCAGTGGACAGCAGCAGTGTGGCTAATGGCTACAATAGATGCAATGAAGGAGCTGCAGTTGAGTTTGTTTATAAAATTCGCTCATTTACAGTGTTTTATTTATCTGTTCTTGTGAATTCTTTGTTATATTTAATCTATTATAAACTGTAATGAATATGTGTCAGCGAGTTTAGTCCATTTAACATGCTCACTTCTTATATATGGTCAGAGGAGTAACCAAATGGTAGTTGTGAGGTACAGGGACATGATGAACCACCACTGGAGAGTCAGAGTTGTCTCCCCTGAACTATCCGGGTAATGATGTGGCGTGCAGACCTGTGCTTTTACATGGGAAATGTCAAAAAGCTTTCTGGGTCTGCTCATTTTGACGACTGACTCCTCACTATCTCCTTCCTCCCCTATGCTCTCCGTGGGAGCGAGCCCCTCTCCAGCCTTTCACCCCGGCTCTGTGCCAACTGCTATTTGGCTATGGAACATTATTTGGAATTCACACGCATTTGAAGTGGACACGGCAGGGGCAATTTCTCAGCACTCCCAGGGTGCTCGGGGAGGAGGTTTTGGTGGGGAGGGGTGGGCGTTTGGCTCAAACACCAGTCGCTCTCAGAGGGAGCACTTGGCAAATCATAGACCTCAGTGGAAAGAAATGGCAGCGCAGGCATTTTCGTGAATGTTCTGATTGTTACAGGCTCACAACATGGCTTGGGGATCCTTAGAGGGGGGAGTCTGAGGAGGGGCGAGGGACATCTTGGGCTTTTATTCCTCTTTTTCTTCCTGCCTGTCTCCCTTATCTCTTTCTGTCGCTTCCTGGCAGAGCAGCAAAGTCCGCTGGATCGCAGGCTGAAAGCGAAAGAATGATTTTATTTAGGACAGCAGGGGCATTTTCCGACAAGCGCTGCCTGGAATTATACGGGGGGAGAAGAGGAGGGAGGGGGCCACAATAGCTGCACAGTCTGACAAAAAGATGTAATGTGGACGGGAGCTTTGAGGCGTGAATGAAACGCTTGTGTCACGTGTCAGATATGTTCCCAGAGAGAAAATGGGAGTCATTTTAAATTTCAGTTTCAGTTCATTTCAAAGTGTTGCTAAATTAGATATGTATACAAAAAAATCCTCACCTGTAGCAGACTGCAAATAAAATGGCAACGCCTGAGCAAATCATATGGTATGAAAAATGTACACGCTTTATTAGTCATGGTTCCATTAAAATGCTGCATTTATTGCCTGTCTTTATTTTTTTTTATTCTAAATGTATTCACCTTCATATTTGCAAAACACAAACTGGACCTGGACCTGAAAAAACAGGTAGCCGGACTGTTGGATGGATGAGTACAGTAGCACACTTTCCTCTGGAATTAATCAAGGTTACTCCTCCTGGCTCCCACTGTTGCAGACCGGCGCTGCACAAATTATTACAGAGATCAAGACTCATGAACATAAACCGCCCTGCTATAACCACCTTGCCTTGGCTATCTGTGAGGTGTTTGTATTGATTTTAAATTTTTACGTCCGACTTTTAAAGCTTGTGCCAAAATTTATTAATGACCTCTTAACCCCTTGTGTGCCTTCACAGCCAGAGGCAGGCGTGTTGATTTAAAAGATCGCTGCCTGTTTTATAATAGACAACACAACCTTTTTGGCGAGACGAACGTGTCTCAGCATGTCACGGCATTAAAGAAATTTATAAGAAGCAGTTGCTAAATGAAGCTGAGGATGATGAACAGAGGAAGGGAAGGAAAAGGGGTGAAGAAAGGAGTACTGGTGAGAAGGAAATGAAGTAAAAGGGGATGTGTGAAGGGAAGAGGAGGAGGATGCGCGGAGCTGCTGTGTGATGTCTCTCTTCCTGTAAGAATGCGCCGCCTGAACCAGATGACACGTACAGACAAAACAATCTGTGTGTGAAACACAAGACGGTTAAATGGATCCTTTCTACTGTGATTATGGTGTGATTGTGTGTGTGGTTTAAATGTGTTTGTTTGCTGGGTTTGGTTCATTCAGGCTTCTCTGAGCTCTTGTCTTGACCAAAATCGGCACTGAGCAACAGCATATCGTGCCACAGAAGTAACAGGTCTCTTATACAATTCAGCAGAAACAAAAAAAAAAAAAAAGAATTGTATAGTAACCATGGTAACATGTGTCTATCGCCATGTGAGTGCATAGATGTTCCCTGACAAGACAAGTGGATTACTGTAATTCTTTATTTTCAGGTTGCTCTAATAAAATTTTAAAATCTCTTCAGTTAATCCAAAATGCAGCAGCACGTGTACTGACCAGAACTAATATCAGAGACCATATTTCCCCCATACTGGCTTCTCTGCACTGGCTCCCAGTTAAATTCAGAATAGAATTTAAAATCCTTGTCTTCACCTACAAAGCTATTCATGGTCAGTCACCATCTTATCTTGAACAGCTCATAGTATCCTATCGCCCATCCAGAACCTTACGCTCCCAGGATGCAGGGTTATTGGTGATCCCAAGAATTTCCAAAAGTAGAATGGGAGGCAGAGCTTTCAGCTATCAAGCTCCTCTCCTGTGGAACTATCTTCCAGTCTTGGTACGGGAGGCAGACACACTCTCTGATTTTAAGAGTAGGCTTAAAACCTTCCTTTTTGATAAAGCTTATAGTTAAGGCTGGCCTATCTAGCCCTTAGTTATGCTGCTATAGGCTTAGGTTGCTGGGGGAACACTCCATGATTCACTGAGCTTTCTTCTCTCCCCCCTCTGACTCCGACTCCTTCTCTGCTCCTGTAAATGTCCATATCCTTACACTAACTTTACTTCTTCCCCGGAGTCGTTGTGCTTTACCATCCTGCAGGTTTTTCTAGGTCGCAGTGGGAGGTGCTGCTGTGGTCCTGCCTGATGCCCCCTGGCCACATTAAGAAAGGAGAATCCCTGGATTTACAGATTCTACATACTCTTGGACTCAGCAACACCCAGATCTTCCTACATGGAGTACAATGACTCCTGGACCAACAGAGTCCACCTGCGTCTGGATCACTAGACTTTCCACACATCCGGATTTATAGAATTCACAGACTCTGGGACTCATGGATGTTTTATACATTCTAAATGAATTGTTGTTATCATGTTTTTGTGTTCTGTACAAGTGACATTTATTGCACGTCTGTCCGTCCTAGGAAGAAGGATCCCTTCTCTGTGGCTCTTCCTGAGGTTTCTTATTTTCCCTGTTTCGGGTTTTTTAAGTTTTTCCTCACCCGGTTCGAGGGTCTAAGGGCAGAGGATGTCACATCTGTACAGTTTGTCAAAGCCCAGTGAGATAATGTGTAAATTGTGATTTCGGGCTATACAAATAAAATTTGATTTGATTTGATTTGATATCGTGCCACAGAAGTAACAGGTCTCTTATACAATTCAGCAGAAACAAAAAAAAAAAAAGAAATGTATAGTAGCCATGGTAACACGTGTCTATCGCCATGTGAGTACATAGATGTTCCCTGACAAGACAAGCGTCAAGCTCGTGCTTCTGTAAGGCTATACTTAGACGCACTGGTGCCTGGAGCTAACACATCTTAATTTGGTTTGTTAGCAGGCCAACGTTTGCTAATTAGCACTATACACAAGGTAAGATTGATGAGAATGCCATTACTCTATCAGCCTCTTGGTCTTGGTAGAGGAATACATATTTTGTGATAAATCAAACTCATTACAAGCCGTCCCGAGGGGGACAAAACCTCAATCCCACAGCCAGCCAAATTTAATGGCAATTCATCCACAGATGTGGGACTGCTCGTTCTCGTGCCCGCTCCATCGGATGGACATTTTGTCACGGCCATTTAAGTCCCATTCAGACGCATCATTTAATGTTCCTGCAATATTACGCCCTCATTTTCAGACTGGAATAAGTGATGTTTCGTGCTGTACATTCTGAAGCAAGAAAGGATTGAGGAGGGTCAAATATACGTATGACTTTCGTCCCAAGAGACTAGAGTTTGCGTCCCATTTAAAACCAAACCAAGGGTGCCGGTCAATTCCTAAATCTAACAAAGTAGTTTTTTTCCATAACTTGAAGTCCTGCTCCTGCCATTCGTGACACGTATTTGTTTGTTTCTACACCTTTGCATCATCTAGGCTATGGATTATGTGGCTCTGTCCTGCAGCCAGCGCTTACCCGCTCTGTCACTTTCCGACCAACTAGTCTACTATACCCTGCACAGTGGCAGGTTCTAACATTGGAGTAATTCAGCCGGACATGTTGGAACCGGGCACAGATTGCCAGGAAGAGTCACCTGCAGGTGAGTTGGTGCAACAGAATGGTAAGTTTTGCATCTACAACATTAAGACCCAACTCCACAAGTCATCAGAATTGGTTCCTTGGGTTTTCTACGTGCAGGTCAAGGCTCAATAAGTACATCAGGTTGTCCGGGATTGGTGGTTCGAGTTCCGACCCCTGCATTCAGCGTGTCCAAGTGTCCTCGGGCAAGAGACTGAACCCCAAATTGCTCCCGATAATGTGCCAAAAGTACTAAACTTCCACCCGCGTGCGAATGTGACAAGCGTGAAGCATTTTGAGAAGTCAAACAGACTTGAAAGGTGTTATATACTGTAACTACAAGTCCGTTCCATCTACCATTTACCAGGACTGGTGTATGGCAGAACAAGAGCAGAAATTCTCAGACATGACAATGACTGATTATCAGTAATGATATGTGATTATATATAGTGTGTTGTGGTACATTAAAAAAAAAACCAAACAAACACCATATGGACGTATTCAGAAGGTCAAAAACAAGATTATCCTTGAAGGGAACCTTTGATGTCAGGATAATTCACATGGGGTGTCAACCAGAAATACTAAATGGAATGTTCAGAGCATCAAACACCGATGCCAAAGGACTCCATCAAAGAGAACGAGAAGTCAGTGCGGATCGGAATCGTCCGCAGTAGCTTCATCAATTACATGACGAGACACAATGTTAGCTGTCCATCAGAAGTTATGACAGATGTGGTTCGGCTGCAGATTTGACCAATTATGCTCCCCACCACTCTGTTTCTTTATGCACACTTTGTGACCAAAGATGATAAATCTGCAGGCAGTCTAAATGGACCAGAACTAAAAGGGAATAATGTACTTTTCTTTTAATTTAGTCTGAACCAAGTGACCCAAGCAATGATTCAATACCAGCGTTGCTGAACTGAGATGTTTTACATCTTATCTTAAAATTTCTCTCATCGTGCTGAAAGGTCTCATCTTTTTTCACAGAAATTAATTAAAAAGCCAGTTTTTGCTTTGTGTTTATCCTCCCTGCCTCCGACGAGAAAACCAAAACAAACACACACTCTCTCTCTTGGGATGTCTTATGGCTATACAGTACATGTGCTCTCATCTGTGCAGGGCTGAGCGCTTTATACTCCGCTTGTCCTCCAAACAAGTGGCAAAATGAAGGCTGAAACCATGCAATTTTGATGAACTACATCTTCACGACCCAACGCTTTCTTTTAGCAGTGCCCAGGGTGATTCTGCAGATGATACACACTCAGCAAAAAAGGGCAGTTGAGTGCATGTCGCCCAGTGTTGTGGTGCTAAGTCATTCTTTTTGCTTGTTATTTTTCCCCCCTTGGCTCTCTTTTGAAAGGTTCCACTGAAGCAGTGGATGCATTGTGTCAAAAAGGAGGCCAGATTACGCCCGAGAGGGCGAAAGAGAGAGAGCAGAAGAGATATTGTTTGAGTTTTTCTTCATAAATCATATGTCAAAGGCATAATGATGCTGCTTTCTGAGCTCTGCACATGATCAACATCAGTTAACTGTAATTGAGCACCATTTTGCCTCATCACTTATGGAAATACTATACAGATTAATTACAGCATATACTGCTTTTTTTTAATTGGTTTTCCTTTTGTTTCGCAGATAAATGTGCTACACACAAAAAAAATCCTCTTAATAGTGAAGCTTTTTTTTCCAGCTTTTGCATAATGTAGAAGAAGTTAAAGTCAATTTACTGTGAAGATTATTTGTCCACTCACAATAAAGAAGACAATGAAACAATTTTATATTTCTTCTAACTGCCAGCAGACAAACTTTTTTGCTCCATCATTTATTCTTTTTATACTCATATTCGTATTTCTTAACTGGCAGTGGACTATTACGTGCACATAAAAGAAGAAACGGCACAGACCTCACACAAAAAGGCACAAGAGAGAGTGTAAAGAGTTATTGGGAAAAAAAAATCTCTCTATACACACACACACACACACACACACACACACACACACACACACACATATATTATATACTGTATACATGACTTATACTGCATATTCTGTGTGAATTACGATAAAACCTGATACAATTGTTAAAAGGCTGCTTAAACACCACAAATGTTTCAGAAAATACAGTAGAGGTATCTCACCACTGATATAATGAGTCTGGAATTATCAGCTGACGTTACTTTACAGCTGTCCTGTTGATATCCCCGCATAAAACCAACGCTGTTTTTGTTTAAGAGACACGCGCCACCGGTGCATATTCAGATTTACAAGACACTTTTCCTCCCAGAGCTTCCCATTAGCGTCCCAGGATGGCCTCCTTTACTTTGGTCAAGTTTAGGCACATAAACCACATGGTTATATTTAAGAATAGACCTGTGATGTGGTTGAGCGTAATCACTATTACTGGGTGGTTAGTTTGCTATCGTATTGATTCAACTTTAAATTGCAGCGAATCACGTTGTTGGAGACTAGTGATCCGTTCATAAACCCGAACACATGTTTAAACCAAGACACAGATTCCCAGGAAGAAGAGGAGGAGCTTCACCTCTACGAGTCGGCAGGATTGGTTCCTAATGTTGATGTCTTACCTGTAAACTTATCCGTTACAGTAATAGATTCAAGGTCTTTTTCCATCATCACACAATTCAGCTTAAGCCCTCTTCATACACAGAAACACCTTTACACTAATGTTCACATGTGTTTGTATTTAAATTAGCACGTAAACAATACAATAGGCAATAAAAAAGAACAGCCTGTACGGAAATATGATTAGTTTTGTTTTTTCATGTTTTCTAAACATATTTTTACCGGAACTACGTATGTAATATTAATCATTTTAGACTAATCATTTTTAGACATTATAGACTTACAACAATGGTATTGTAAGAGTAGCAGGTACTAATACTACTAATATACCAGTAGGGTGATATAATTATCGTAGGATTTAGGAGTATCTGCAGTAACTAGAAAATTTCCTCTGGGGTTTCAAAGCATAACAACAAAGAGAGAAAGTGATGTTTTGATTCCCGCTGGGAGTCCAGGCCAGTGCTACAGCTAGACTGCAGACAAACACTGCTGGTCTGGACAAACAAGAACAGAGATCTTTAATAAGATCTCCAAATAACACGGGAGCCCTGTCCACACCTCAATATTGCAGGCGTGCTTTGGAAACACTTGCGGATAAACCTCAACCTTATTGAGCCCTCACGCTGCCCCGGCCGGTCCACACGTTCGATCAACGCTGAAGCCGTCCCAACCAGCACGCCATTCATTACCAGACATTATAAAGTAACACTATACGTCGGCTTTAAACACGGTCATCGACCTGGGGGCCGGTTAATGACAGAAAAATGATATCATTTGCTGCAATGTTCCTTGGTAAGCTGACCCGGAAAACCAGACAGGGGTCTCTTCATCTTGACCACGTCGGCTATCGATTTCCACTGAGGATAATGACTTTTTATGTCTGTAATATATGAGCGGATCTTTGATGCAGCCTGATCTGTTTGCTCACTGTGGCCCACTTTCATTGCCATTGTCAGGGGAGTCATATAGTGGGGAGCAGGAGGCGAGTCATTCTGCGGACATTGCGTAGCAGGCTCTCACCTCTCATTTCAGCTGCCTCCATATCTCCGTCTCCGTCCGCATCCACTGCTGTTTATTTCATGTCTGTTTTTATTTTTATTATTTCATGTCGTCACCTAACAAATAATCAGATGAAAGTGTTTATTAGATAGCGTAATTACAGCTACTGGGTTGTGACGCTCAATAATGTCGCGAGAGAAGCATTTGGTGATGATTACATTTCCATGGTAACTTATTCAAGCTTTTTTCAGAGAGTTAACTGTGAAAGAAAAGTTGCAGGAAAAGCAAAACTTTATTTCAAATAGAAGCTTTTTTCTAAAGGCGTATTCACCTTTTTTTTTTTTTTTTTTTTAAAAATGATTGATTTTCAATCTTATGTATTGTTTTTTTTGAAGCAGAAGTCCAGCACGGGGGCGTCAGTAGATGTGTTACTATAGTGACACTCTTTGGAGATCAGACAGGAAAAGAAAAAGGTTATTTCTGAGTTGTCTCTATCGCTCAGCAACATTTTTACATCAGTAATTTAAGTAATCATTCCAGGGACAGCTGATTTGTTCCATCTTGTCTGGGAGCAGTGCGACTCTGACCTTCGACCTCCTGGCTAGTGGTTTCCTGCGGTGTTTGTGATCCAGGAAATTAATCTTATTCTCCTTTTCACCTTCGTACTGAACAGCTCTGGATGAGAGCTATAATGAACTTATTGGGAGGAAAAAGGCAATAGTGCTCTCATAATTAGCGAAGTGTCTACATCATTCAATTTTAAAATAATTAGCACTCATCAGTTATTCTGAGCACGTTTAATTTAATCCGTCTGGTTGAAAGAATGGAATCAGAGGTGCCCTTAAGGATAAAAGTTTAGCTAATCCAACACTGACGAGAGTAAATCAACACGTAGCAACATTTTTGCTGTAAAACAAGCTCTAATTTGTGATTATTGTGTTGAAGTTTGCAATCGAGTGGACAGACAGCCCTGCTCTGACCCTCTCCTATTTGTTAATGGGCAATACAGCACAGTCTACAATGTGAAAACAGGTCCACTCACTTTGTGGAATGTAGAGTCATTGACCTTGGTCGTCATCCAGCTCGTCACATACTGATGTTTTGTCAATGTGCCCCTTGTGTCTTATATGAGGGACACTTTGGTGTCCATCGCTGTTGAATGTGCTAAGCCCTCCCTTTAGCATTAGCTTGCTCCCTGCACATCTTGTCCATCGGTTAGGCTTCGGCACAAAACCTACTTGTTTAGGTTTAGGACATGACTTGTCACCCCCACATGCTTGATTTACAGGGAAAAAAAGTTAGCCTTTCAACAAAGCGACTCATTTAATCACATTCACATTCACAGCTGCTTTAATATCGTTTTAAGGAACCTACAAAAGCAAAAGATGCGGCTTAATTTGATTGCTTTTATTAAGTTTTATGTTTCAATCATAATGTCTCTCCTTGTCCACTAATACGATAATACAGTGTGGCTCCTTTGACAACAGGCTGATAGTACGACACGTGTGGTGACACAAAGTGAGCGAGACAGACTGACAGAGCGGCAGCAGTTAGCAGCTAGTTAGCATCCAGCGGTGTTTTAAATGTTATTTCAGTTGTCAATAAATGAAGCTCCAGCTTCTCCAGACGGTCGGCTGTTTCACTGCTGCTGCTGAAAGTGAAGGTGTTAATGCTGAAGCACAACTCCCCTGTTCCCACACAGATACAGAGCAGGAAAACGCCAACACCGACATTCACTCTGCGCTCAGACGGGAAAATAATCATCATTCTGAATGTTCGTCCTCTGCTAACACTTTAGTCTCGTCCCGTAAATGCGACGAGGAGGTGCAGATGTTAACTGAGCCGGGAGGACGACGGAGGAGGAGAGAAACACTTGCCAAAGACGGTGCACTCAGTAGCTTTGTTTACACGGACACAAATATTCGGAATAAAGGGCTGATCGGAATAAAAATGCTCTGTGTAAACACGTCGATTGGAAGATTCTGATCCCATTCGGCTCATTCGGAAAGAAAGTATGTTCCGATCGAGAGGGTCGGCTTTTGCCGATACTTTTTCCGAAGCGCGTCCATGTAAACACTTATTCCGATCAAGAATTCCCTTCCTTTGGGTAAAATTACCCTCACTGCTCATGTGTGCCGCTCATGTCCTCCCGCTCTCTCCTCCTGTAACGCAGCAGCTTTATGCATCGCTGAGCCCGTAGCTTGATCACGGAGAACAGTAGAAACAAATGAAGGGCTTTCAGAACCTGGCTCAGGTCCATTCTTTAGGAGTGCCGAGTTTAAATTGCAGGGAAACGGGTGAAAGGGCAAAGTGTAGCCAGATCAGCGTGGCGCAAACACTCATCTTCGGTGCTTCACCACCCCCCTACTTGCTGCCATTTTTGTTTTTCTTTGCGGTCGTTACATGTAAAAAGACACTTCAAAAGCACATATGCACAGTGACAACATTTGAAAACACATCAGTGCATTAGTGGTAAAGAATTTGGTGATACTTTGCTGGCTAACAAGCTCCACCAAGGACCGAAGTGAGCTATTGTGTTGAGGTAGGGTAATAACAAATCAGGTTAAAGGCCTCTTGGCATTGACCTGTCAGAGTGTGTGTAGGGTGTCCCCACGGGGTTGTGACCTCTGTGTGGGGCAGGGAGGTGGATGCAGCTCCCCTGGCTGAGCTGAGTAGAATCAGAATGGGAGGATGTGGATAACGACCCTGCCGTCTGGTTCAGCACCCAGAGTAGAAAAAACAGGGAAGGAAAAAAAACAAAACAAAACAAAAAAAAAAAAACTTACCTCCTTCTCCGGGTTAATGGACGCATAGATTTTTCTTTCTCGCCGTCCAATTTATCTCACTCTTATTGGCATTACCCTTTTGCTTTAGAGCTCCAGCAGGGAGGAGGGGCGTCTGGGCGAAACACGAGACAGTAATGAGATTTTCGCAGACGTTGCACCATGTTGAATTTCTGATGATCATATTACATTTTGTCGATAACCAACAGAACGTATTAAATCAAGCCTTCTTGGCGTAGCGCTGGATCAAGCGCTGTGATTGCATGACCCACTTTTCTAACTGTGCTTTGTTAAAGCGGAGATATACGCATTTAGCCCCCTTTTTTTCCTCCAATCAGTCCATGAGATTAGATTGTAAAGCTTCACTCAATGATATTATCTCATCTATACAGAATCTATAAAGATAGCGTGGTGAAGATGGAGAGGAATATGACTGAAACGTTTGAGACGAGGGGATTTAAAAAGGAGCCTTTTGTAGTTTCTGTGTTGCTTTTGTTGTTAAATTCTCTTTGGCTCATAACTTACTAAAAGAAGAAAACTGATATTATTCAAAACAATCACACATTTAGGACAGAGAACAGTTAGATTGAAACTATCTGAAGATGTAAGGTTTCCGCACAAATTGAATCATTCTGTGTTATTCCGGAAAATCTTTTACGTCTTATGTGGTTTGTTTCCCAAAGTTGAGTCATTTTACCCTGTTATCAGTGATTATTTCATTGTTTCGGTGGTGCCTTGGTTAGTTTCAGGGAACGGTTTAACATCATTAGATTTACACAAGAGCCTTCTGGGAGAAAGCCTTCAAAGCTAACTTCTTCCGTCTGAGTTGTATTCTGAGGTTTCACTTGAGCGGCTTAAGTTGTTTTTATTGTGATATGTTACTGGTATTGATTATTCTAAATTTCTTAAATGAGTGTGTAACTTTTTTAGAAAAAAAACATAATAAAAAGGTAAATTAAATCAAACCCTGGCCATTCATAAGTATATTACAAAAGTAAATATGACTGTAATTAAATAATGTTTGTTTGATTAAAGATTGAATAATTCCAAATACAAACATAAAATGTTCAAATTTGCGCTTTCATAAGAGATTTGTAGATTTCTGCTACATTAGCATTAAAAGGAATCGATAACAAGTGAGCAGCTTATGAGTATTGATCCCACAGAATCGATTGGCCCATCCCCAATTTACATCCCCCCGCTCTTTTCTCTCTGCAATAATTGTCTTAACATTTCAGTTGCAGTTACGTTAGAAAATATCTCTTTTAGTTTAGGCTCAAGTAATGAACCCGCATGGTCAGTTTTAGGCAACGAGAATTTACCAAGACCTTTCTGGGAGAAAGTACATCTTCTCCCATGTTTATCTTCTCCTATAACTAAACTAGCAAATGGAGCTTTGTTTGATAAGCAAGTGGAATTGTTTTATTTGGAATTTAGTTTTGTCTATGCTATTAACGTTTTGATGTGCACATTCATTAAATGTACCTTCAGGCTGTTAATGAGCTTAAAACACTCACGTAGATATGTCGCCTGAAGCGAAACCCTTTGAATTGTATCAAAAATGATTGCAAAAATACAAAATAATCATACAAACCACCTCAAATGTTACAGCTTGTCTTTATTAAAACATCCCTTGATCAAACGTAAAGGTTTTATGAATCTCTCCTGCGTCTTTTGGCTACCACCACTTGTTCTTGATTGAGGTCAGGTGGTTCCTTTCACACTCGCTATCTGTCACCGACCAAACACGCTCTGAGACCGGCAGCTAATGTCCAGTGGCTTTTTGCTGGGGCATTACTGTAATCATTCTAGAGTGCCAGATATTGTTTGGTGGAGTGTTGTTCAGCTCTTATTGCTCCATGCTGTAATTTGACAAAGCCACTTAGGCTCCTCCACGTTCAGTCATCCCCACTTGGCCTGGAGTGCATTTAATGCCATGGAAATGAAGTGTGCAGGGTGACATCATCGTGCTGTGTGTGCATTTTGGTTTGTGTGTGAACCTCGCCCGCGTGTGCGTGTGTAACGTGTGCTTAACGTGAGGATTTTTATAGAGCCCAGGCTCTTAAAGGCCTGTGAATTATGAGGCCCCCTCTGTGACATCATGACGGATGAGCTAATCATACCAAACTTTCACTGGATGAGTCACATGAGGTGCAAAGACACTGCCGGGATTCCTGCTCCGGAGATGGTCCTGTGGATTAAATTTGGCCCAGAATTAAAAACAAAAATTCTATTATTGCAAAGGATGAATTTTGAAAATAGGGTGAGGGCTCGGCTTTGGCTACATAAAATTTCACTCTTCTCAACTCTCTAATTTTGCTTTGAATGCAGAAAAAATAAATGAATTACCTACATGTAGCCTGCATATAGTGTAGCAGGCTATAAACACCTTCTTCTTCAACACAAAGGACTGTGAGGTATTAAGCCGGCTGCCAAACATATTAGTTTATGAAGCCACCGTGAGACCAATTCCCCTTAATTGCAAAGTGTACGTATGACATCATATAACAGTGTTGGTGTTATTCCTGGATTGTACACAACTGAACATGGAAAAAGAACTGGTTGATGACTGAGGTTTAGGTTGTCTGTAGTGTGCAGGCTGAGGCATCTGTCTCGGATGGTTGGGCAAGTGCCAATACAATAAACACTCACGGGAAATATGGGAACAACAAGACACACATAAAATAATGTGTTACTTTGAAAATATTTTAGATTATTTTAGTAACAAACTGATTTTTACCTGGTCCTGGTTACCTCCTCTTTCATTTTGTGGTCCACCCACGTGGCTAGGGCGACTATTCGACACTCTGCTTTTAATAAACTATTTATGGAACAATATGGACGATACCATTTCATAAATTTGGGATCCACAAATAAGGTATATGCAGTCCACTTAGCCTCTCTGTACCACTCAAGGCCTCAGAGTTCTCCCTCATTTAGAGCTGAAAGAGGCTCTATGTCACAGCTTTGACAGAAATAGACAGAGCAGAGAGTCCTTGCACACCTCACTGAGGGCAGACGTGTGTCAGCAATGTTGCACATTTAGAAATCACCACCGAGGATCCACCCTGAGCATTTTAACTTTCAGCTCTTTTCCCAAGCCAGCATCAGCTGTAATTCACGGAAGATGTGGAAAAAAAGTGTGTTGATGTGTCACGTAGCGAGCTTAAATCAGCGATTGACTGATGCACGCACGGCCACTTTTAACCGGACGCAATAATGCTCATCCGGAATTTAACTGCATTATTGTATCAAGTCAGTAAGAGGAGATCCAACTACAAAAAGTAGAATTACTGATTTAAAAATTACAGATATACAAAAAAAAACTGCTTAATTACAATAACTTGAGTACATTTAACCACTTCCACCCTTGTAAAACGTTGATATCTGTGAGTTGGGACTTCCATCTATATGCATGGTTCCACACTATTCTTGCAAATATAATATTTCAGATTCTCACACTGATTCTTGGGCCAACTGTTGGGCCTTTGGAGACTGAAATAGCGTCTGTCTCAGACATTGGACTCACTGTGTCCAACAGAATAAATTTTTCCACCTGGCATGAAGTCTGTCCCTGTAAACAGTGAACACACTGAACGTCCATCAAGATGTGATACCAGTCAGAGGCAGCAGAAGACATTAGAGAGAACAGATCTGACTTATTTCCTCCTGACAATCCAATTTTACATGAGGGCTTTTGTTCTTTTATTCACTGTCCCCTCAATTTTGTATTATAATATGCATGCAATTGAATGAGTGAACAATAAAAACAAAAGTTTTCTGTGAGATTCCTCTCAGACATAATGTTAATGCTGCCATCATCTCTGTGGTTTGAGTGCTTCCTGTTAATGTTCAGCTCCAATATAAAAAGCTGATAATTATGAATAAGAGGTTTTTTTATGAGTTTTATGAGGACCGGGGATGCAATCAAAACTCATTAAATGGATCAATTCTTGACTTTTTGAAGGAACCGACTCCAAAACTTTGTACAACAAAACATTTCCTGTTTTCTGTGTGTACTTTTAACATATATGGTATGCAACAGCTTGTGAGTCACTTCTTGAAACACGACACAAGTCGTCTGGATGTACGTTATGGACCTGGCCTACCAAAGCACATCTACCCCCTGCACACATACACAAACCTTTTACTATTTACACTCAGCAATGCTCTGACACTGCATTAGTGACTCCTTCCAGCCAGCATCTGCTGCTCAGTGAGTCAGCTTCCTATCAGCCGTTGTGGCCCGAGTCACACACCCCCCCCCGAGCTTAGCAAGAACTGCTGATCTCATCCAGCTACGCTTTTGTTTCCAGTAACAGTTGAGATAGTGTGTTTCAGTTGGGTGACTGTGTGCTGTGTGAGCTCTGAATGGGGGAGTGTGTGTGTGCGTTTGAAAATCCAGTGAGCATTACCAGTGGGAGGGAAGATAAGATAAGCTTCCACAGAAGTTCGACTGAATTTGATATTGTTTGATGTAACTTGGATTAGAGTTCGGCTGTTAGTTTTAAGCACCTGCGGTACAAAAGCCAGAACGTGATTTACTTACAGACTCTAACAGCACATGTTATTTACCCCCTGGATGGAATAGCCAGCGTGGTTATGTTGATCTGGATTTCAGTTACATAGATCAGTAAAATCTGATTGACAATTCTACTCGCACATTGGCGTATTTAATCCATAATATATATGTCGTTGGCGACTTCATTAAAAAAAAAAAAAAAAGGTATGCAGTATTATTCTCCTTTCTCTCAAGACTGCTTAGCCTATATTCACTCCTTATTATGCTGTGTTGAGATAAAAAAATGTCGTGTAAACCCCAAATTAATTTTGAGGACAACCAATCAAAAAAAAACAATCCTAGATAGAACGAAGATTTTGGACTCCAGGACAACCTTTAAATAATTAAAATTTTTTAATTGGAAGGTAGTTTATGACTACCCTCCGGGTACCCAACTCTCCTCTCCCCTCCGGGGGTTAGGAGGGGGGTTCAATGTCTGCTAGCTGTTCACATGGAACCCTTCTCCACTTCGGCCTTCAAAGTTCCCGTCTGAATATTTGCTACTGCCACCAAGATCTGCACCCGCGGCGGCTCCACCCGGGCCCGCGCCCTAGGCTTCAGCGCTCACCGCGGTTGACTAGTTGATGACATGTACCAAAGAAAACCTGAGGATTATGAAAAGGCTGACTCAATGACTGCATAACAATACTCCAATATTGACCCCCAAAATAAGGTCAGATTCTGAATTTGACATTTCCATGAAAACAGCAGTTTCTGATCACTGTAATCAGAAAAAGGTCAAATTCAAAGCAGGCAATAATTGTGACATGACCATTCTGATCTTAGTCCCATTACAAAGACAGTATATTCCGTATGATTAAGGTGTATAACTGAGTTCTCAGCATTTTTCGGCAGTTTTTGCGAACATCAGTTGGGCAGCAATGGGGACATTTTCCAAGAAGTAGCTGATGTCACGACACCGCAATGTCACTGGTTTATTCAGAATATGGCAATTAACATGTAAAGTGGAGTATTACTGCAGCCTGTAAATGTGTCAGTAGCAGTAGCATCGACAAAAAGGTGTTAACTTTATTAATCACAAGGCAAAAAAAAAAACACAAAGTAACTGCTTATCCACAGTAAAAAACAAAGAAAATATCGCTGTATGCTCGCATGGTGGCGCAGGTACAGCACATTAGGGCTGTGTGTTGGGACCATTCATTAACCAGAACTCCATCACTATTCTTCCCATTCACGCTCACAACGTTTGAGCTCATCACTTGCATCTAATGACAATGTGTTGAGGCAAAGAGGTAGTGAATCACTGCACAGTAATACTGATCAATTCTAACACAGTAAGGCTCATTTTTTTTCTGAAAAAATATATGTAAATAAATAATGCTACACGCCATCATTTATGTAAATAGCTGGAAAGCTCTCGTCAATATTCTCACCCACATAATAGCACTCATTTGCTTGAAAGACTAAATTGAGCATAGCCTTGCCAAGCTGATTGAGGAGATACATGCTTTGTAAAAGGCTGAGAAGCCGTTGAGTTTCAAGGTTTTCAGATGCCACAAAAGGACGAAGTCCATTCCAGGAGAAGCTTTCTTGAATAGGTGCTGTGTGGAATAGAAATGCAAAAAAAAAAATAAAAAAAATCAACAGGACAATAAGCCTCACGGGACATGGCGTGACCTGTTCACATACAGGATTTACTTCCATATATGATGTCTGCATACGGATTTTAAACGTTGCGAGTCCATTTTTAGACACGGTACGTATGCGCTGCGAGGCTCTGCAGGGCCACAATATCCCAAATAGGAATTGTTTACAGAAGCCTAATACTGATCCAGTGCAGACGTGCGTCCCGTCCACCTGCCAGCAGTAGCAAGAAACTACTGAAAGGGCAGCAACCTGAACAGACTTGTGCTGCATCATACAGCCTATTAAAGCTTTAACAGAATTACTAGTAGAAATGTTGGATTTATGTTCAAGTCAGATTGCAAACTCTCCACTCTTGGTGTAAAGAATATTGGCTGAATAAACTGAGTATGTGATACGTTCAGTGATTAGGATCAGTATTATTACTGTTCTGGTTAGAGATATGAAGTGTCCGGAGCGATGACATTCAAAAAAAAAAAAAAAAAAGGGTGCATGACGCTTCAACTTTTCTTCCTATTATACAAAATTGAAACCAAAGTATTCAGGATACAAGCACCACCATCTTTCCCTCGCCAGGGTTTGGGCAGCTGCATCGCAGTAATGAGCTCCCAACCATATCGTCCAATCATGAGTAGAGCTCATAAATCATACAATCTTAATGTTTTTAAAGTGTGGAAAAAAAGAAAATTACAAACCAAAAACCATTTTTGGGAAAAACTTTATTTCAGTTGTACTTTGTGGTTTGGCCCAGTCCTACCTGATATCATGGAGGAGCAGGAGTTTATGTACTGCAGCCAGCCACCAGGGGGCGATCGAGACGATCTGTCTTCACTCTCGGGCAAATTGTCCGGAGTTACTGGTTCTTTTAGGATTTCTCCCCATTTTAAATTCCCATTTTCTCAGGACAAACAGTTACGAGACACATTTGACGTGAACAAGAATAAATCAAATTTTGTATGCATGTGTATATAGTGTGTGTTTAAAGATGTTCTAAGTGAAAAGAGAGAGAGAGAAACAGAAGCAGGAATTACAGAAAAACAAAAATATTATGAGAAAATTCTGGTATTTGAGCCTAAACCCAATTTTAATAGAAACCGTGTCAAGAGAAACAGCATTTGAACGATTCCCTTTTTATGCATGCACAGTCAAAATAGGAATCTAACGTGACGCAATTCATGCAAGGTTCCGCTGGGTCTTGTTACATATTCTGGGTTTCCAGTGAAATGAAAGTTCTCAGTGCCTCAACACACCAAGTTTCATCATGGGGTCATTAAGCTCTTCAGTTCCTCTCAGAATTCAACAGTGATGTAAAATACCAGAGGCAGAGCGAGTCTGGGTCAGTGAATCTGAGCCACACAGTCACTGCAAGCACAACCAAATCCCCACCGGAGATACCTGCAGCTAGCTCCTGCAGCCCATCTTTGCAGAATAAATCCCCAAAGCCTCATATAGTCTCTCGCTGTGGACCCAAGACATGTGTAATTAGGTATAAAATACAGCTGTGTGGAGGGTGTGGTGGGCCGGAGCCGAGGCTCGGGGCCGGAGAGCCTTGAGCTGCCACAGTGCTGAGACAATTAGGTCCAAATGAAAAATTGATTTCCACTCATACTGAATGGATGTTAAAACAAAGCAAGTAATAAATACCAACTGGTGACAGGCGGGAGTGCTGGCCACAGCAAACGAAGCCCCTTGTTAGCCTCGGCAGCGCCAGCGTATCGATCGCTCGCAGTGACAAAGGCGACTCTAAGCGGGAACTGCAAGATATATAATTCAATAAACATATCAGGAGGCCTGTGGTAACATGGCCATAAGGATGCCACATGAAGTCTGTTTAGTGTGCGCTACCAACAGCCGACAACTGATGGAGTGAAGATGGAGCTCGCATGGATCAAAATATTGAATTATGCGGCAAGGTCACGCTGTGTTGTTTGAGGCTGCGTCACTTGAGGCTGCGTCACATACACGAAGCTGTGAATAGCTGCGATTCAGCAGCAGTTTAAAAAGCGGTTACGCTTGAGGCCTACTGAATGTGTTAAAGATAAAGGAAAAGGTTCACTTTAGAATCTAGTTCTAGTAGAAGGTAGGTCATGATACTCAAAATTCTCAATTTTATGGCCGTTCGCTTAAAATTCAGGGCGGTCAGTATTTGGTACCTTTGGAAATACTTCCAATCTGCACTAGAACCAAAACTAAGTTCTCTAGGTTTCACCAAAACAGAATAGACGGACGGATGTGTTTGTGACTGACTGCGATGTTGACCATGAACATATACCCTGAAACTACACTAATCATTTCATTATTTACACCTGTGCTTAAATTGAAGCTCATACGGGAATATGTAATGAGGGAAAAGCTCTCAGACTTGTGCTCAGGTAGAAAGTGGGCGGAGCTGCACTGGGAACCACCTGAAATCACCAAACACTAACAAGGTGAGTGAGGCTCATTAAGGGAAACGTGACTAAAAACACACACCTGTGTTGGGCCTTTTTTAAATTTCCACGTATGTTGTATGAATCATTTTTTAAAGATTGGGATTTTTTGCAGATTTGAAAGGTTTTCCAGCGAGAGAGTGAAACACTCCCATTGTGTATAAATTCATTGTTTGTTTGGTTTTTTTTACCTTTTGGAGACAGAAAACTTATTCAAGGACGATATCGAGTCACGATAGTGAGATTATGGCGACGTGCACGGAGAACCAGTTTTAAAGATTATTATTTTTATTGTAGACAGAAGTTACTGGACACAATATTATCATCACTTATCTGCTGTGGACGTCCGTGTGAGAGCATGTTAATAAAACCACCAGCCATCATTAAAGAAACCCAGGTGGCGGCTATGAGCCAATAATGAGCAATATTTTCTTCCAATTTGCTTGAGTGGTGGCATCCCTTCGGGCATGAATTTGTGAAAAATGATATCGGGTAATGGGGTTAAAATCTGTGTGAATAGGCACATTTTTCACAATGTAATTTGACTGAAAAAATAAATAGATAAAAAGGGGGTCAAGTGAAAGCTGTTTTGCTTGCGCTGCTGTTTATCAGCTGACACTTCTTGTGTTGAATTTCTCTCATCCAAAAGGCCCTCGTCTCTGCAGCGCCGCCGCGCTGTCACACTGTAAATTAAAGAGAGTCTTCTTCGAGGGATCTGTCCTTCACTGAGCGTGAGGGAGGATTTCTCCCTTGGAGCGATGCAGAAGGGTGCGATAGCATCGCCAATCTTACAGGGCTTTATGCACTTAGTATACCTCAGTAAATCAAGAGTGAGCATAGATCTTCAAAAGAGACTGATGCGGGGGGAGACAGGCAGCGATACAGAGACGGGAGACGGGAGGAAGGAAATGGCATAGACAGTGGAAAACAGACATGGTACAGATAGGAAGGAGAGAAGCAATTAGACAAAGAGAAGTAAAATTACAAAGAGCAAGAGACACATTCAAAAACTAATTACAAAAAGGGTGATGTTTATTTCAAAGAGCCTTTTGAAAAATGAATTGATTAGCGGCGAAGGTTGGGGGGGAAGCGTCTAATAATCTCACACGACAACCAAAGTAAGACAGAGGAAAATTTACTGAAACTCTGGCTCATTTGTGTTTTAGGGATTTATGCAAAAAGGCTAAAGTGAGCATTGACATCATGCCTCAATGCATTTTCTGTTATTAGTAAATCAAGAAGACAAGAAAGTGAGAAAATCCAAATGAGACACATCCATGCATCATATCTAAATATTGTTTTTCAGCTTCACTGCCTTAATCAAGTTTTAAGATGAGAAAATCCTTTCATCAAGCTCAAAATCATCCTCTCATTTATTGTTTATTTTTATCAATTAATACCCGTAAAGCAAACAGCCAGCGTATCAACTAAAAGAAGCAAGAGAAGCTGCAAAAGATGCCATGTTCTGCTTTTTCTTTTTTTTTTTTTACCCCTGACATACTGCATCAGAAACAAATCTCAGTGGAGCTTTTCCGGCTACTGTTTGACAGAAACCGTGTGAGGAGAGCGGGAGCTACCGAAAAGAAACAGGAAGGAAGCAATTGTCACGTACTGTTGCAACCAAGGTTAAAAGCCAGTCAAGACCAACTCCTAACTCCCTGAAACTGGACGGGAATGCACACAGGCACATGTGAGGGTGACAAACCAATTTCTGTTGACAGTCTGCAGTTCTACACGTGTCTGCAGCCTGACAAACACAATGTCCAACACTCCAAGAATTTGCAATCTTGTGATCTCAGAAATCACATCAATCCACAATTTTTCTAAATCAAATCTAGAGGATATTTTAATCTTAAATCTTGTCTTATAAATTAGCGCTTTAACAAGAGGCTCTACACTGCACGCAGCTCCTCTCCAAATAACAACTGTAAATTGAATCAACAGAACGCATCTATATGTAATGCAGACAGTTAGTAGAGACGTGAAGATGCTTTATGGTTTTTTTATTGTAAACAGACCCTTTTTGTCAGAGTCATTCTTGTTACAGAACAGCAGCTTTGAAAAACTGTTGCAATGATTGCACATTTTAACTGTTTATTTCACAAAAAAAAAACATCAGTGGATTTTTAAAAGCAATATTTGGGTCAACAGGTGGAGACAATAATGACCAATTAGGCTATAAGCTCGTTTCAACACAGACGAAAAAAACAGCCGACGATTCCTTTTTCCATCTGTGATCGTGGCATCATCATGAAGTGGAACTGCAGACGTGTGCTTCCAGGAAAAAGGAGCAAATTGAGCAATAACCTTTTATTCGTAACATTTGCAAACGTTAGGGGTGTAACTGTTATCAGTGCCGATTCCACTGGCTGCCTAAAATTACAGGCGCCTGACTCGAGGATCACGTGGGACGTCGAGGGGCGTGTGTGTGTAACCCGCTGAATGAGAGTAGCTGTCCAAAAACCATTTCTTCACTAGTATTCAATAAAAAAACATGTCATTTGAATCCATCCTGAACATGGGTGTAGTCGGCTCCTTACATAATTCTGACTCCATGTGCCGAAGAAACCTCCTTCCGTCTGTATACGTCCAGCATTCTAACTCATGAGGCACTTCCTTTATTGTGTTAACTGCCAGTATCATGATGCTGTATTTTAGCTAAGCTGCTGATGCTTGGCTGCATCATTTGGTGCTAATTACACTCTGAAAAGTGGCAACTCACAGATAATTTGGATTAGCTAATGATTGAGGGCCTGCAGCTGTGCCTCGGTGGGTGGAGTTAAAGACATGAAAGAAGACTGGAAGGGGGAACGTTTGAGCAGTTTTCACCCCCTTTGTAGTAGCAAATCTCAAAAGCTCTCAGAGCCAGTGGGCATGAATAGTTGGGGATTTCTTGTACTTCTGTCGCACATTTGTTGGTACACCAGAAATCTGGAGCACTAAACAGAGTTTATGCTGTGAAAATGTCTGTGAACTCCCAAGCTGCACATTTGTGTATCAACGTGTATATGTGAAGGGAGCTTATGACATCACCAAAAATGTAGTATACTAAACTAATGAACAACAAAGGTACATTTTAATTTTTATATAAGCATTATTATCATTATTATTTTCCTTATTTGATTTGCTACACTTTGTTTCTGGAAGTTGTTGCTAAAAGCTGCAGTTCCTAAAATGGCCACTTGAAGCTGGCTCCAAAGTGAGACCTCGTGGTAGAATGTCTGAATGGCTGAACGCCGGGCTCACACTACAGGATAATTTCAACAATTTGGAGGGTGGGTCGAGTGCCAGGTGACCCTATAAGAGACTTTTACAGATCCAGTTAACACCTGACGATCTGCTTTCAGACTCACCCCGATATAAACTGAAATTCAACCTGAAGTTTGTGGTGCTCAGGGGTTTTCCTGGGGGAAGTGACATTGGCATACGTAGACCTTCTTTTGGAAACGGCTAACCTTAGCTAGCATATCAGTGTTGATAAATAAAACAACTGACAGTTGAACAGCACAGTCAAACGTTGCCGCTATGGCAACTTGTCATTTCGTTTGCATCCATTTTCCAAGCGATCACATGACACAGTGCTCATTGGCCGAGGGAGCAATGAGCACTGATAATCTTGATAAAATCCCATAGCTCCTAATGCCTCCATTGTCTTCAAATCTTGCGGAACGAGTTTAAGATCAGAGAGCGGAACATCTGTGGAGATTCTCCTTATGTATGTGATGTAACACAAGTTCAAACTCCTGTTGTGTGAACTTGGTATAAAATATCTTTTGTTACATCAACTGTCACATGAATGTGCTAGGAAGTATAATTCGAGAATAATGTCTTGCAAAATGAAGTGCTAAGTGCCCTTCCCTTGTTTGTGTCTGGGCCGTTTGTGTGAATCGAACCGCGATCTGCCTGCAAACACCAAGCTTGTATTAGTTCTTCCACTTGTCATCGAGGGAAGACGAGTCATGAACCTGCGTGACGGATCATTCACTGATGAGCTGGGGGGGCGGGTGCACAGTTCCCAGCTCCATCGGAAAGAAACCAAGAGAGCCTCTGGGACTAAATGGCAGTGATACTGAGTATGATATGACATGTTTGTGACAGAGGCTGACAGACGGAACCACGGGGCATGATGGGAGACACGGTCACAGCCGCGTGCAGGATGGAAACCAAACAAATCCTGGTGTGAAGCCTATTCTTGGCCTGCTGTTTCAGAATAGGAAACACAATACGCATTTCTTATTTTGTCCAAAAGTAAGCCTCGATTCTAAAATACCCGATGATGAAGCAATGTAGACTCGGTCGATTAGTCACATTCCTTAATTCATTTAATTTATTTTGAATGCCACTTTTTTTCTGGCAGGGCATCCAATAAATGTAATTTCCTCCCATTGACAGTAAGTTGAACCGATATTCGTGCTGAATCATCCTGTTCTAGCCATCAGGAAACTCCTGCGTGTGGCAGTTTGGGTGAAATCCAAACCAGATTGCGTTTGCCCTCGTGCAAAGTGCCAGGAAATGATCAAACTTGAGGGTGCTCTCACCGCATGTGAACGCGGCTCTCTCAGATGTTAATTACGGTAGGTCGCGACGGCATCATGGGAAAAATCGACACGCGGGACGACTGCATCCCATTAAGGCTCTAGGTTAGATGTGTTTGTGCTTGTCTGGCACCCACAGGGACACAGAGGTGTGTGAGTCATTGGATTCTTGCTAATTTCTCACTTGGATTATGTGAGACAAAGCACAGGATTGTGGTGTTAACTCAAAGGTCACATTTATTTCCATTTCTGTTGAACGATTGTCCGGCGGAGGAGCGATCACCAGATGCCAGGCTGTTATGGGAGGCCGTCACAAAAAGCTAACAGTCTGACTGCAGTGATGTATCCTTCGAAGTTAGCCCGGAGCCATTAAAGTCAGTCTAAGTAATTGCAGATATTGGATGTGACCAAAGGAGGAGTGATACTCCCGGGGCGATATTTCTACATCGTTCAATTCTGAGCTAGAAATCAATTGACAACAGTTCTGCTCTGCATCTCAACAGAGCAGCCTTACAACGGCTTGCGCCCACACACACACACAGGACGCCATAGGAAGGAGCTGATAATTTGAGGATGTGAGCTGTCATAAATGCAGAAAAAACAACATGTTCATTTGATTTGCACTGACAAGGATGGATTGTAGGGTCAACAGCTCTGGGGGCAGAATGAGTCTCAGACTGATTATCCTTACTGTAAGAAGTGCCTAGACTCGATCTTCTCTTCTGACACCTAAACTGCACTTTTGGGTTTTTCGGTTTGATAACCACCTACAAAACAAAATTACAGATGTGAAAACTCTCCCGGACCAAAAAATACAGACCTCGGTCAGATTTTATGAATATGGGGCCAATACAGGACGTGGCAGCAGGTTATCATCACAACTGGCAACCAGGAAAGGTGAAAAACTAGCAGATGGGGTGAGGAGGAGACCAAGTTCTTCATTAAAATATGGCTTGACGTTACAAAGTCAACTTGAAATGAAAAAGAAACACATACAAAGGATGGAAATTCCCAGGTACTTTCAAAGAAGATAAAGAGAACAAACAAGAAGACATGAGAGCAGTGTGACCTTAAGATAAAGCAGCTGTTTGTTCATTGATTCAGGATCTGTACATTCATTTACTTCCAATCAGTCAAACGACGACCCAACCCACTTAGCCTTAGGATGCGCAGCCCACGGATGGCTGGTTCACTGACACGGTTTCAACGCGAAAGAGAAACCAAATGTCTTCTTGCACGCCATCAAATGTACGTATATAATGCAGCAAAAACATGAGTCTTTGTTTGAGCCTTCCACTGTGAAAGCAGCTTTGATATCCTGTTAAATGTTCCTTGCTGTAAGGTGGAATAAACGTTGTGAGAGTGAAACCCAGAATCACTGTCAAACAACAAGCGGTGATAACCGTTTGCCACAATCCGCTCCTGGTTTTCCCCTCAACCAGCCCCACGCTACCTGCTTAACTACCTGTCCTCCATTAAGCTCATCAGACTCACCTGTTGCTCCCAGCTGCACTCAATCACACAGCCTCCTTTTAACCACCTCCTCCACACTCAGTCCCTGCCAGATTGTCTTTCAGAGCGTGCAAAGTTTTCCAGCCTTTATCCGCCCCCCCCCCCCTCAGACTGCTCTCTCAGCTTAGTCCCTGCCTGTCTCAGACCTGTTCTCCACATCTCTGACCCGGTAACCCCACCTGCCTTCTGCCTCTGGGCTTTACTTCTGCTCGCTCCCAGTCTGCCCGCTGCTTGCCTGGACTCCCTCCTCGGAGGGTCCTGTCTAGTTCAACGCTTGGTGCGTGCTCGCCACCAAATCATTGTTTGTTTGTCTGGATTCTGTACCAATAAAGACCTGAACTTTACTGTTTTTGGATTTGTGCCGTACTTGGGTCCAAACTCGCGCCTGTTACACCGTTGGTGGAGATCGGTACGCTGACAGCTGGTAAATCTGTATTTCTTTAACCTTCACTGCTCCTTGCAATGAGTATCACACTTTTTGTTTCAACTTGAAATGCTGTAAAGACAGAATGTGTCAGTCTCTTTCATGGCTGGGTATAAGAAAAGGATTCTTCATGTGGTGACCTCCTGGCCGAGCACTAAAGCACCGGCACGCAGCCTTCTCATTTTTTTTTAAACCCTATGTCCTCTCATTTCACGAAAATAACAGTATACTCTATATTTCTACCGTAGATGATAGACCAGCTTCCATCCACAACCGTCAGGTCTCAGAAGTTCTCGCTGAGTTTGCAGCTGACATTGTTTAGTGGTTTTGCATCCAACAGACACGTTCCAAAAAAAAAAAAAAGCTCCAAAACCAAATTCATAAGCCAATAAATCAAGGAAAATCACACGTTATCTGGCCATCTTTGTTCCTATGTCCCATCCCAGAGTATTTTTGCCATTTTTTATTTTTTATTTTTTTTTTTTTTTTAAGTGTTCGCAGAACTTTTTCTCACAATCACGGCAATGAACAATGAAATTACCTTCTTTACCAGTTTGTAATGAACAAGAATGGTACACAGTCGAGCCCAACAATCCCCTTCAATTGAAATTCCTGGATCTTCCTCTTTATCTAGATCGGCGCTGTAATTTTATTGGTTTAATGGTTTTTGCTCATTCTTTATCCTCCCAAGTTTTGCCCCAATCCGTCCAGTATTTTGGGTAAAACTGCCAGTAAACCAACCGACAGACTTGGATGAAAACATAACCGAATGAAATGAAAAACAAAATGCAAATTCAATCCTAATCAGGTTACCCACTGCGTTACAGTTTGACCTACATTATTACTTTTAAAAAGGTACTTTTTTTTTTTTTTTTTTAATTCATAGTTCATCCTTTTAGGTTTTTATTCAGCTTGGAAAAAAATGACAAAGAACTTCAAGTATATTTTGTAGAGCAAAAGTAGGACGCAAGTAAGAAACTAATCAAAAAGTTTGTTCATCAATCACAGGCAGAACATCTCAGTGTATATGACATTAGTGTCACTGCACTGAGATTTATCTCGACTGTATACATGTTTTTTTTTTTTTTTTGTTGTTTTTTCCCAGATGAGCCATCTGCCTCCAAGAAAGTTTTTACTTCTGTGCATTTGGTCAGCATCCTCAAGTCTGTGAGGATAAACAAATATTTTATGAGCGCCGGCTGCTAAGACTCAGCCTCAACCGGTTTTTTGACTTCTACGTGACAGTTCTAAATCTTGCAGGCGGTGAACTCAGAGCTCACTGTGTGTATTTACTTCCTGAGCTGAAACCAAACATGACTATCAGCTGACACGTTTGGGATTTAATGGCAAGGATCACAGGTTCAGTCAGCAGTGTGGTTTACGCTCCTCAACAGATTGTTCTGTTTGCATGTAAGGGACTTGCTCTTATTTATAAAGTGCGTGTCTAACCGTGTTTGCAGATCATCACATGTGAAGCTTCATTGCAGAACTTAATGAATTTAAAAGATGTGTTTAATAACCTCAACGCACGGCATCTCTGACCGGAGATTTCAGATTGGCTACTGTTAGATTTTCCTCAACAGAAGCATTGTGCCCAGGAGTAATTGGTTAGAAATTGGTGGTGATCCAAATCTGGGATTATTTTAGATATACAAAACAAAACCAATGCAATTTTGTTGTTAATCTTGCATAGCTTTGTACTTTTTTTAATTGTGATTATGTGCTTTAGTCATGTTCCCGTTGCGTGACTGAAAGCTTGGCTACTACACACTATATGGATTACAAACAGAATATACCACAATGAAACATGCTTTATTTGAAGTTATTGTTCCAAAATGTCACGTCACAAATTGCAGTTACCTCATTTTAAATATCACAAAACCGACCATGTGTGTTTTGTTTTTTTTTTGTTGTTTTTTTTATACCAGTGACTTCATCTGTGTGTGTGTGTGTGTGTGCGTGTGTGTGTGTGTGTGTGTGTGCGTGTGTGTGTGTGACACCCTGTCTGAATTTTTTTGCATGATAAATCTGAACGTTGATGTTTAACTCTGCAAATTTTTGCATCATTTTGGATCTTTTTCACCTAATGTACAATTTGCTACGTCGTTGTCTACTTTAGTGCTCCATTAGATGAAACTTTTTGATATTTCACATTGGATTAAACGACTAGAAGTTCACCAGTACTGCACACAGTCCAGCTGCTCTACACTATATGTGTCTTTTTGGAGGTTGGCTGTGATATCTAGAATAATTTAGCCGGTGGATTTTTAGACAGTAATTCCAAACAAACAAGTTCAGACAAGCCAAGTGTTTTGCTACCTGCTTGGCCCCAGAACTAAAGGGAAGCGTGCAGAGCGATAAAAGTTGCTGGTAAGTCGAACGTCTCACAACTTTGAGCGAGTGCCAGGTATCTTGTGGTGACTTGTAGACAGCTAGTGACTGGCAGGGGTCGTAGCAAGGGGGACTGGTAGATGAACTCAGACAAAAACAGTCCTGGCTTGACAATGTCCCAATGTTATGACCTATGCAAATGTAATATATGTGTGTGTATATATAAGATGAAAGAACGTATGTGCATATACAGTATGTACAAAATGTTTATAAAACCTATTAGAAATCATTACAATTTCATACACTGACATATATGTAAAGTATATTGAGTATAGTTGACTTTCTTGGTGTGAGGCTATTGTCCATTTCAAGTCAATATGTTTATATACATGTAAATATAAAAGAGACAATCAATATGTAAAATGTATGTACTCTTCTATAACTGGTATTTGTATGTACATTGCATTAATAAATGTACATATAAAAATTTGACATATCATTAACATATATGATCACAACACATAAACCCATCTAAAAGTTCGTCATATGTATACATGTACATAAACAAATTTTACTATGGGTATTTTATATAGAGAGAATGAATGTACGTGAAAATACTTTAAGTAACATAAATGGAAATATGACTTCCATTACATTTCTGTATGGGATCATTTTAGTGTGAAAGATAAAATGACAGATGTAGATGCCGTGAGAAGGAATAAAACCCTCCTGGCCGTTCGAGCACTGAATTTTGAGTTGCACTTGAATGCACCATCAAGTCCCCGTCCTCTTATCTCAGCTGCGAGGCAGTTATGATGCCAAAACCTCATAATTTTGGTCAAACATCTGCTCCTCAGGTGATGAATAACAACCTCGCAAGATCTTCTTCTTCAAAGTTGGCCAACAAACATGTTTCGTTCTCTCTCATCCAGCACTGGGGGAGGAAAACCCCACTTCAATTTATCAGTTCACACCGCAAATCTCACGCACAATTTCTTTTTTTTTTTTTTTTTTTTCGTTTCTTTAAAGCAAAGAAACCTTTTTGTTTTTCTTGTGGTGTACATCATGTTGTTTGTTTTTGTTTTTTTTAAATACCATGTGTTATTTATTTTAAGATGAAAAGCCTCAAAGTGCCTTGTACGGTGAAGAGAATCTCTGGGGCAAGTCACATTATAGTCATTCCTTCAGCGAGTGGACAGTAGCCCCTGTGTCAGATATAATAGCTCTCTGTTGTGATTCTAAGGATAGCGAGTTAAACGATGGAAATTCCGTCTATGTACTGTAAGTAACGAGCTGCTGACCCATTTTTGCTAATCTGTGCCACCAAATCTACTGTATAGTGTGCTATCCCATAGCCACATCAGGTTAAAGTCTTTGACTTCTCTTAAGCTGTGAGTGGATCTAATTCATTCATTAACGCTTACAGTCAAATTGTTTTTTTTAATTTTATTTTTATACAAAAAAAAAAAATAGATGTCAAATCAAGTCGTAGCCCAATGATTTAATAGTCAGGGGGAAAAAAAAGACAGTCTGACGAATTTATATTCATATTTGGAGGAATTTGCTGTCAGACAATAACACTTTAATGCCATTAATCATATCAGAGTTTGGTGCAACGACTAAAAGCCTTTTGCTGTTGCAATGGTTACAATTGCCATACTTCTTTTCCGCAGCGAATGTGGACTACAGCTGAATCAAATAGATGGGAGCATACATGCATGCACACACAATCACCATCAATGCAGGAATGGCTGTACATGCATGCATGCATGCATGTGAGGGGGCCAGCGGCTTCAAGGACGGTGAGAAGGGCTGACAGCACCAGCAGAACAGCCCACAGCGCTTTGTAGAAGAATGAGCCTGCTGCGCAAGTCAGCACAGGAAAACCAGTTTGCACTATTGGAATCAGGGCCACCCCCGAGGTGACAAGTTGATTTGTTCCACACAATCCTAATGGCCTGTTTTTTTTTGTTTTGTTTTTTTTTTTTTTTGAGAGGGTTTG
>KV751365.1:2025967-2047501 GCA_001698575.1 Mola mola | reverse complement strand
TATCGTCATATTGAGTCAGAGGTTACATTAGATCTGAAGTGCATTCCACCTCCTCAATATTCATTCAATATCATGCAGTCATGCTATTACGAACTGGATGGAAGAACATAACTGAATATGAAATGTATGCGGAACGGTGTATCAAACTCTTGTCCCTGTCAGTAAGTACTGTCGGCCATCCACATGTCTGTGCACCAACTTTACATTATGACCAAGATGGGAAAGATTATTCAGAACGCAGGGCAAAAAAAACAACTGTCTGACCAAATGCAGCAGTTGCCATTTAATGCACACAATAAAAGAGGCAGCTGTGCATTAGCAGAGCCAAATCTTCACGCATGTCAGAGAAGCAGCGGCATGTCAGCTCCTGCATCAAGTCCTTTCACATTTTTTTTTTATTTTTTTTTATTTTTTTTTACATTTTTTCTCACAGCAACACCTCAGCTCGTGTTTTGTCACAGACTTGCAGGCACAGGCAGACCGGCCCACATTACACCATCGCTAATAACAGAAACTGGAGTGATGCCATGGGAAAAATAAGTCTGTTACACTTTCTTGTGGCTGTATTCCTGCTAGCAAGCATGCGCATGAATCCAATCGTCATCAAGGGCATGCCTGGTCTGCACTTGTCTATCGTGTCCTGTATTATATTACAGTATTATTGTGAGCAGAATTCTCTTCTTGCAGGTCTTTTTTGTTTTGTTTTGTTTTTTAAATAATCAAGGTTTCACAGAAGAAAAGCTTCTTCTGTGAGTTTAGCATGAGATGAGGAGATTTTCACCACAGCCTTGATTCTCTGTGGATGACGGAGAAATACAAACGGTGACATTCTTGTATAAACGTGCAGCTCTTGCAGATGATCACTTCCGTCTGAGGCGTATGTGGTCCATAATGATAATGGCCACTGTGTTATCAAAGGCAGAGTGTCGTTACTTGTCTCGTCAGCCATAATGATGAGCTGTCATGGAGGCTGAGGAAGCACAGTTCTACAACTAATGAACATACAAAAACAATGCTTTTCTAATGACCGCTCAGCCTTTTGGCCACAGTGATGAACTATTCAGGCGTTTAAAAAACTTGTCATTAGACTAAATAAGCAGAGGTGGATGTTGGGTAACACTGCGGAGTTGAGTCATCGCTGTGAGAATCTTGTTTCCAGGAAAAAAGCTTTTGTGTATTTGTCATGATTACCATCTTGTCACCTCTCAGTGCTTCAAATCACAGGTGTCTGGATATGCATGACTGCACAGATAACAGACACTTCTGCGCCTCATGACAACAGTGTTTACTCTATAACAGGTAAACTCCACCCAGGATTAGCAAAGGCTTTAGCCTCCACCCCTTCAGCAGTGCCGCACGATTTCACCCAAACTGTGTCATTATTGCATGTTGACATATTCGTACTGCTACTCTTACAATCGTCGGGTTTCAAAAAACCTCTGATCACGATGACTTTAATGTACAGGTCTAGACGGACGTTTCGCTCACCTCTTAAGCTTCTAGCAACATTTATTTACGAATACATAGCAACATAACATTCTTTAAGAATAAACATAAATCTGTATTTAGGTGCACGTTTTTTTTCATACACACACAGTGCAGACGTGACAGGAAATGCAAGGAGGCGGTTACACTTCACATTCTGTCGAAGTTCTTAATTACTTTGCATTTGAGGAGCGAAACGCGTGTGACTGTGTGTCTACCACAAAATATACTTCAGCGTGTCTATGATACTTCCAGTGCAAACACGCTCATGTCGGTATCAGACAATCTAAACAGCTGCACAATACGACATCGCTCGGAAAGTGAGAAAAGCCCAGCGGGGGTGCAGGTCAGGGTGGAGGTCACACTAGAGTTACACTAGAATGGGGGAAACCAAACCAAATCACCAGGCTTCTCTTACGCCTAAACACTTAGTTTTTCTTACCTGAACATATCCAAACTTGTGCTCCTGGACTGGACCCCAGGGGCCACGAAAAAGCATTTCATCATCTGCCATTTGCAGATCAACTCGTCTAATGTGCGTCAGGTTTAAAGAGCTCTTAAGATGAGAAGGGCTGCCGGCTGCAGTCGGGAAGCTCCGTTATCGGTCGAGCTGCTGAATAACGAGCTTCACTAAACCGCTGCGAAGCTGCAGATTCAGGTAAAAATTCCATGTTCTGTTCATCACTGACGACAACTTTCACACTGTTAATCAACCCTGTGCGTGTGTGTGTGTGTGTGTGTGTGTGTGTGTGTGTGTGTGTGTGTGTGTGTGAGCTCTGTCAGACTGCCACAGTATTATTATTATTATTAGATGGGGGACCTTGTTTAATTTTTAATTAACCTTCAACCCTTTAGTGTTTCAAAAAATGGATTTACATAATGAAATTAACCGAGTCGTGACGAGATTTTTAGCGCCAATCCAAGTTTCTAAAGTCAAGATGGAGTGAAAAATGATTTAGTAAAGTAAAGTTAGTAAAGATTATGTTGCTTTTGATTTTCTGTTAGATGTGGCAGATCGTTAATAAGAAATCCAAGGCCTGATTTAGTATTGGTTGCATCATGTGAATGTGTGTCCTCGCAGAGATAGAAACGTGTGTGTGTGTGTGTGTGTGTCTCTACATGTGCAT
Source organism: Mola mola (assembly GCA_001698575.1). NCBI lineage: Eukaryota > Metazoa > Chordata > Actinopteri > Tetraodontiformes > Molidae > Mola > Mola mola. The sequence continues at coordinate 2,044,889 of KV751365.1, read as the reverse complement.
CTGAGTCGTAATTGGTCCACGCTGGCAGAGGGTCCAAATGCCGCGGCATCTCGCACACAGATGGACCTCACAGCGGGCGCCGGCCCATGTGGGCCCCGGTGCCCCTCACCAACGGATGGTGTATCACAGCGAGAACGTCGTGTCACATCAATCCCAATAAAGGCTCGGCCTGCCTCAGTTTGAGTGTTGAGAAAGCCGCCCAGTATTCTACTGTGTGTTTGCTTTGGTGATGGCGGAATGCCATGGTGCCAACAACGCTTTCTTTTATTTATTTTCTAATTATGTCCCACTGTGGGAGGTCGTTTGTGTGTGCGTGTGTGTAATTTTGTATCTGGGTTTATGTCAGGAAAACAAAATGACCGTTCTGTTAATTATAATCTATTTAGAAAGAGCCTATTGTAACGTAGATTTTAAGAACGTTTCATTGCCTGCATAGATGTCTGTAAGTCCCTTAAACAATTAAGTTAAACTTGACATTTTCTTCCTCAATACCATTGATTTGTGGCTTTGAAACTCTAACGGTAATATATGGGCAAAAAAACCCAAAACCCCACGGGACATAAGAATGGAGTCCCCTTCAGGTTGAGATGTGGGAGGTTTGGATAAAGCCACGATCTCTCTTCAACATGTGCAACACAAGTGAGCATTCCAGTTGTCCTGGAAACAGTTGAGCCAGGTTACGATGGAGAATGTGGGCGGAAGATTAAACATGACAATTTAACTCCAGTCCTATATCCTTGTTACTTGATGACCACGAATGAAGGCAGCGATCTGTGCAGGGTCACATATCTAATTCAATTTAAAAACAAAAACAACAGATGAACTTTGGCGGCATCATAATAAATTCCCATTCGTGTATCTCCTGTACAGTCGCGCTTGTTTAAACACTCCTCGGCCCAATGCTGACAGACAAAGCCACAAAATGGGGGTTTATTTACCTTAATTTTCTCAATTACTGTAAGCACTAAAAGATGTGGAAAACTTAATTGGAAGCTCCACTCTTAGTGTTGATAGACAAAGAGCAGAGCAGGCATTGACTTCCTGCCTGCGTTTTTTTTTTTTTTCTTTTATTTCCCCGTGGGTGGCCTGTGTGAAAATCAAACCGTGTTTTTGATTTGTTATATTTATTTACTTTCTAGTTACTGTGTGCTCACCTCCTCGTCACATGAGCCATTGAAATGAGTGCATGAATACAGAGTAGAATCATCCCTGCAGTAGGTACAATGACAGTCCGAAGGAGATGATATTTACGCTCATAAGGCTCCTCACAGCCGTGTCGGGGAGGAGAAACGTGGCAGATACCAGGTGAATATAGGATTGCTGCACCCACAGAGCAGCTGTTTGAGTAAAGTCTCTTGGTTTAGGTCATCGTGCACTCATTCCTTTAAGGATCCACGACCGTGTCATACAGATTTCAACAAACCAGAACTTGCAAACCCACAGAAGACAAATCTAAAGATTGCAGGAGTGTTTCTTTCTTTTTTTTCCCCCCTTATCTCTCCATCTCAGCCTCTCTTACCCAAGTCTGCTAGAGCATTCATCATTGTGCATGTTCACGGCGAGGTCAGCGAGCTTGTGTCACAGGGAACGTGTCGGGGCACACACCTGTAAGGGAGCGATTTAAAAATACGTGCAGTGCAAGCGAGGCGGAGGGGGGGGGTTGAATGAGTCGTCTGCTGTTACGTAACGTGGCGTTGTGCTCTGCAGAACGCTGAGCAACTTGTGTTTGGGCTCGAGACGTCCGTCTTTCTGTTGCTTCCATCATGGCGCAGTCATAAAGCTAAACAAAAGTGAGCCGAGACAGCAAAAAAAAAAAAGAAGGAAAGGGAAGAAGGGACTTTGCAATGTCTTACAAGAAAGAGGGAGAAAAGTTGCCAAAACCAGAGAGCGAGAGAGAGAGAGAGAAACTGACTAAAGGGGAACATAAAGTCGCAGAGAGAGAGAGCAGGAAAGAGGTAGTGTTATGTAACTTTGTCCTCAAGTAGCTCTGCCAAAAACTTGGCTTGGACTGCCTCGCTACTACGACGACGGAGATTTTCTCATGGAACAGATTAAACGGCACTCAAGTGAGAGACCAGCAGATGTGCAATGGAGCCTCGGCTCCTCCGGCTCCCACAAACTGGAGTGAAACACCTCGCTGAACTCTGTGCTGAGTGCCTGAGGACACTGAGACGCGCCAGCGCGCCGCAGCCAGCAAGAACAGCATGTTTTCACTTATAAACAGCACGCTCTGAGCTAATTCAAAAGGGTTTTCTGGGTTCTGTTCAGCTTAGATTTAAAGCCATTTGACCCCCTTTAGAATCTCCACTTTGGATGCCCATGTGGTGAATTACAGTGCAAAGCAGCCCCAACCTTTTTGAATGTGATTATGGCTGGAGTTCTGCTGTCTGAGCTTGTGGGCAGGCCTCCCTCCCGGCTCTTAGTCACATTTTAAAGTAAAACAAGCATGTTGCTCCGTTGCCAAGAACGCAGACCGCAGCAGGATGGCGAGTGCATTTTAAAGGAGCCGAGTGATGAATACGTCCAGAAGTTCCCAGGATGGGAAATTGAAGAGCTTTCAGTAATGATGAAACACAACCTTCGTTTTTTAATGAAGATCAAGTTCCTCAGCGCGACAGTTATTTTTGTGCCCCAAGAACTGAGCTTGATTGAATGACTGGAAGTCTGTAAACTAACTTTGAGAAACTCCTGACGCGAAAAAAAAAACAACAAACAAAACATTTGCTGACTATACAATGAGGTAAACTTCTGCAGTCCTGGGTTTGTTATTCCTGAAGGGAGTTTCATAAACGTTCAAAGGAACAGCGCTTCTTGAGAAAATGTGGATGTTGATGACTAAGAAACCAACCAGCTAATTAAGCAGTTTCATGAAACAAATGTGATCAGTCAGCGTCAAGTCTGTCAAAACAACTGCTCATTGTGGCTGCACACAATCAGCATGAGCACATCTATTCACTATGATTTGGGGGTATAATCCTCCTATATAAGGTCAAATCTAAACTACTGAGAAGTACAATTTACTACATTCTAAACTAAATATGTTGATTATTCAGTCCAATTAGATGTGTTCCACTCACAAATGTGCAAGAATTTTTCTGGCTTCTTGGTCCGAAAGCATATCCTACTTGATCCTGTATTATACTCTGAATAGGTTTCTTAATTAAAAAAAGAATAACTTCATTATTGAATTGTATTGAAAAATACATGAAAACAGTGATTGAGACCATGCGTTTAACTGAGAAGTAGGCTACTGTTCTCAAGCTTACATACAATCAGACATTGTTATTAAACCAGTGTTGTTGTCGTCCGCTGCTAACGATTCAAAAGAATGCAGTTTTGAACGTTTCGATGGCATTTGCTTCACTTTTTTTAGAGCAGGCAGCTGCTTCCATGTTGTTTCCTGCTCAGGCTCCGCCCTCTACCGGGCTCTGCATTCATGTGATGTTGGAAGGTGGAAGTTTCCGAGTCCGGAAGTCTTTCCGACTTTGTGTTCATGGGCGTTGAGGTCGTAAAGTGTGGCGTGAACGGTGTTTGGTGGCTCCCGCAGGACGGTGATCCACTGGGCTCCATCCACTGTTCCCATAGAGAACAATAAAGGGTGGAGCATTTGTGAGAGAGACCTCTGTCCAGCATTGTTCCAACTGTTGTTCTATAAACACAGGTATAACCTTCAACTACTGTTCATTCACGCAAATGTTCATTGGGCAATAGAGTGACACTGATTGGAGGAGAGAAGTACCCATGGTGTCCAGTAGAGGGCTCTTCCTGTGCTCATAGTACAATGGTTACAGTGTGTAATGTATCAGTGGTCGCAACACAATGTCAAATAGATGATGATGATGATGATGATGAGAAAAGGTCAATTGATTAAATAATGATATATAATAATCTCATGAAGATGTTTTGGCAAACATATTGCCAACAATTTCACATCAAGCAGAGTCCAGTAATCATTTTCTAAGCTCTCGTTTGGTCTCCGCTAACTCGGGAGAGATTCTTGAGCAACTCAATGTTACATTTTCTTTACTGAATGAACGAGCCTTCATTAATGCAATACGCATAATTCTAATTTAAAGGCCATTGTTTAGTCATTTGGAAGTGCAAACTATTTATTTGAGTGATAAATTATGATTTTGTACTGTAGTTCCATAGTACAAATGATTAGTCAGGTAGTGTGTATGCTGGGTGCACAGAGTGATGATCTTAGGGCTCAAATGGCTAATCTGAGGGATAGGAAACGGTTTAATGCTGCAACATGGATGGTAAAACTTTCCATTTAATTGTACCTAAATGAGCTTTAAGGGAATCTCAGTGTGCGATAAGAAAACCAAAAGTTAAACTTTTGCACTCCAAATTACGCCATTTAATAATCTCCCCTACTAAAAACTCAGCTCGACCAGTTACTCCTTAATTGGGCCCTCAAGGATAATGGCCTATTTGTTTATGTGCGAGCGTGTTGCCGTATTTGCATGACCTGTTTTGAGAGTGTGTGTTTGTGTATCGAGATGGCCCCTTTCCTCAATGTTAATGTCAAGTGAATGAGATGGATCCATGGCAGGTGTGAGAACAGCTTGAAGCTTGTGTCATTAGCCCGCCACCGGTGTCACTCCGTCCTGCGCCGATCCGTCCTGGCTGCATCCATCCACCACATGCTGCGCGCACACACGCACACACACACACACACACACACACACACACACACACACACACTTTTATAGGAGTGTGTCTTCTCTGCAACGTGATTAAATGCAGACAAGCGCTGCTCTCTGGTTGCGCCTGTTAAACTGATTATGAACGAACCTGAGGCAAACTCCATAAGAAGGTGGCGTCATTTTGTTTTTAGCGGTCGTTTACTGTGATGGCATTGAGCACCTCAAGTATCTGTTCTCGCCTGCTTACCTGCAAATTTTATGTGCCAAATGTTGCCATCTTAACTAGAAAAACTGTCAAGCTCCATATGGCTGCTGCTTGCATAGATGTTGAGTAAAGACGAGAAAGTGAGACGAGCGCAGTAAGTGTTGAAGTGTGTCATCCCGAGCGTTTGACACTTCTGAATGTGCGAGAGTCAACTCGAGCGGAGGCTTCGGTGTGGACAAGGCAGGGAATGGGGACAAAGTGACAGACTGCCCCGGTAAGCCTTTGGCAGTGTGATCACGCTGCATGACACAACCACGGGAGTCGGAAAATGAATTTTCCACCGTGGGCAGATTGACTTTGGGGTGATTAACAAGGTAAATGTTACTCTGTACTAATTAACACTTATTGATGCTGATTAATGTACATTTAGGGCGACATAAATGTTTAATTGTTGCTGCTAGCTGCCAATGACGTCTAATGTAATTTTTAACTTGAAACAATAAGTGGTGATAAGCGCTTGGAACCACTGATGAGCTTCAGCACACTGAATGGATAGAATTATGCTCATCCGGAGTTAATAGACAGATTTACCTGATTTTTCATAGATAAGTATAAGTCGTGCTCATATCTGAAGCAAATACCACAAAATCAAAATATCCCGTTTCAAGTCCTGCAAAATCTTAACCCTTTAACCCTTAATCTGTTGGTTTCACCTCATTTATTGTGTAGTCAAAGCTTGTAAACCATCAAACCTGAAATGTACAGTCATGATATGTACACCAGTTTTTAAGGACGGCCTTGGGCTAGCAGAATATTCATGCTGCAGTGAAATCTCTTGAATATATAAATTGTGATTAAAAACAAAAGATAAAGAAGAGCTCACAGATCTTTACAGAAAGAAAACCACGCACAGCAATAATAAACAAGCATGTTGTAGCAGATAGACAGATAAACAGACTTTACTGTCCTTCAACCCACATCAATCAGTGCACCTTCCAACAAGATTTGTTGCATTGCCTTCTAATTGTAAAACTGCAAACAACTTCCCTAAGAGGAGGAACTCTCCTAACATTTGATAAACTACAGTAAAACTAAAATAGTAAATTAAAAAAATGAAAAAGGAACAGTGGAACTAATTTGTGTGACTTCTCAAATGTGCAAAGCCTTCGATTTACCCACTGGGGCTGTCACGGCACGCTTCCAACTGTAGTAGGCTAGACTGGGTCCCACACGTGAATAATCAGCTCAGACTCCCATTCATCGCAAAGCACTAATATGAATCTATTGTACAAAGTCCCCAGGTTCCAGGCTAGATAATAAAGCTTCTCTCAGGGGTGCGACTGTACCAGGACCTTGTTGGAACTGTTGGAACTTTAAGCTTCCGGGGGGAAAAAGCTAAGGATCTATGAGCTATGTTCAGAATTTATTATCAATCTCAATCTGAAAATATTAACTAAAAAAACAATTCAGAATAATCTTACTGTGTTCATCACCCATTTTTAATTACTTTACATTCTGCTACTGTAGCTTAATCAAATTTACCAGTTGAGTAACTGTATATTGTAGTAATTTGAAACTTGTTTGGCAGCAAGTAACTAATTAAACCTGGTTGTGCTTTTATAACATGCTGCCTTTTTTTTTTTTTTTTTTTTTTCAAACTTTTGGTTCTCATTAATTAAGTTACACACACATTACACCAATGTGACTCTTACTGTCAGGTAAAACCGCGGTCTGCCACTGCAGCTGGAAGAAGCACTCCCATCTCTTACATCAGTACAAGTAATACTCCATCGCAAACGTTGCAGAAATACTTCAATACAGGGGGGAGATCCTGGGTTTAATCGTGTTTCCAGAAGTATAGGCAAGTCACTTGCATTGTTCTCTGTTGTAATGACAAGCTGGTGGCAACGTGCAGCATTTTCGACTGGCCGTTATCAATACAGTGCCTAACTATGCAGTACGAAAAATAAGGTGGCAGCTGGGTTGAGGGAGATCGCCAAGGTGCTGGAAATATCACAATGTTACAAAGAAGTATTCACACATCTTTTACGTGAGTGGTTACATTTCCAATCGGATGAGCAGCACACACCTGGTGTGTGTGTGTGTGTGTGTGTGTGGTTTGTTTACATAAGTGCATATTTAAAGGACTTGGTGTCGACAGAGAGCTACTGAGGTTACGTGATGCAATGTGACAGTTGGTCGCTGGCTTGCTTGCTTGGAGGACGTGGTGTGATGCTTGAATGTGTGCCTGTACACTGTAGCAACACTGCTGGAGGTTGATTTCGAGTGCAACAGAGCAGCCATTCGCCCGCACCCAAACACGGCGGTTACGGGCGGAACACACCTAAAAAACCTGCAAGCTTAGTGTTAAGTTAGTGTTTAGAGACCTCTCTGATTAAAATCACATTTTAAAAACTCTGTTAACATGTCCATGGTGTTTTTTTGGGGGGGGTTTTTTTCTTGTTTTTTTTTTTTATTAGGACACACAGAACACCTGCCTACACTCTACAATCCACCGATGACAGTCTCAGACAGCCTGGATTTTCTACGTAGGTGTTGCAATGTTGTCGCCTAGCTTTTGATTAGCTCTTCCTCTTTTTCCTGGGAATCTACGTCTGGTTTAAAGTAATAACGAAACAGAAATTAGTTTTAAGGGTTTAACCAATGGCTGGATTAGGTCAGTTTTAGGTAATATACACACCGACCCGAGGTCAAGAAATAGGCACCAAAGACAGATCTTGCTGCGTCGCATCGTGCCACCAGTATGTACTGTGGCATTCTGCACTAGCAGAGATAAAACCTGTAAACAAAAACAAAACAGCATTGGCTTATTACTCTCACTCGATGATGAAAGTGGCACCGTGTCGGTCATCCCTTGGCCTGTTGGCTGTAGAAGAAGATTAAACAGAGTTTAGGAGAAACTGCACTCAAGGAGCATTGCCTTTTCTTCACTTCAACAGCCAATGAGAGTGATCTGTCTCACTTCCTGACCCAACGCTGATTCAGCATTTGGAAAAGCAGATGAGGAAATACCAAAAATACCACGGGACAGACACTCACAGATGTTCCTGATGTTGGAGACCATTAGCTCAGCGTGTACCAGCCTTTACGCACCAAAATAAGCAATATAGGAAACAACAGCTAAGCAGCTAGAAGCTTTTCCCAAAACAGGGGAAGAACCTCAGCAGACCTTACAATCAGTGCACCATTGTCATTTTAATAAATTTTTTTACTTTTCTAGTTTAAGGGAGAAGAAGATTGATTATGCATAAAATTAAAAGTAAAAACGTTTGTGGTGTTTCTGTTTCGGGCGCTTGTAAATTGAAAGTCTGCACCTTCCTGAGAAAATGGGAAACATCAGCCAGGCCTATCACCTGTGGAGGTCCAAGAGGATGCAGTCATACCTGCAAACTAGCATCTCACCAGAATGTATAAAGAGCTTAGTCGTCAACAATTTTGCTATGATTCTATCTATCAGCATATAAACTTGTCGGTTCCCCTTTATATTATTTAGATTTAGATGGGAAAATGTTGCTGAGAGTTTCTGAACCGAGTACTGAATTGAGCGCCAGGCTGAATACAATCATACAAGATGAACATTAGGGATCACTGGTACTGTTTCAGAGTCTGCGGGCATCTAGCAACGCAACACAGCACGCTTGTTGGACTGGACGGTTCCGGGGAGCGACGGACCTGCTGCCCCGACGCACATGGGCAGTGAAGACACACACAAGCCTGATGATGAGTGTTCATTGTCAGTGCGCCAGAGTGGCACAAACAAACACTAATGGTTACCATTCATATAACAGATCATAAACACACAGATGTGGACACTAATCTCCCTGACATACCAGCCCACATACTGTGAAACACACACATACACACAATCCCCAGAGCCCAATATAGTGTCCATTACTTTGGAATGCCACGCTGCTCTCCTCTACACAGGAGCTGTAGTCAGACCTCACCGGGCCTGACTGGTGTGAGTAACACCAGGCTCCAACGAGCCAACACGATTGCCTGGTTACCCCGTGTGGCCGCAGCGACTTCATGTTTAAGGACAGAGTGACTCACAAACGCCCGAGATTACCCTAACATTATAACCCGCAGCTTGTGTAAATACAGCTCTATTAATTCCCGCTGAGCTCCCTCATTCACTGTTTGCAGTGGAGTGATTCATACAGTCGCGACACGTGACCAGAAGAGTAATGCTGCTGCTCCCAGTTGGAAAGCCTGCATTTAAACTGGGGGATTTCCCAACTCACATGGACGGCTGGGTCGTCATTCCGCAAAAGTCCTCCTATGATTTCAGCCGAGGATATTGGTTATGAGCCAAGGGAAAACATGACTGCGTGTCATCACGACTAGAACTTTCTCTGCAGTAGAGAGGCGAGATCTTTTATCGATAAAATAAATACGTAGGGTAGTAAAGACATTTTTTTCAGTGCTGCTTGAGTTCGGCCATGAATCACACATACGGACCAGATCCGTCGTCAGGACGTCACCTCAAATCAAACTCGGCTCACAATCCCAGTGATATCGGCCGATCTCAAGCCCGCCCACGTCGGCTGATGTCTCGGCTGATTCTCGAGCTGATTTTCTGCATCCAAATTGCTATTTTCATGCAGGGCACGATATTGGAGCTGCTGTAGACACATGGAAGGGCACCGAGGGTCCACAACAGAGCCAGAGATAGTAACTAATTGCAGATGAGATGATTGTACAGAAAATACATACAAAAGAGGTGACAATCAAGTAACTTTTATTTTATAAACATTTTGTATTATCAATTAGTTATTCAATGTAATAATTAATGAAGAAAGACCATATATGTCCCTCTAAATGACTGTTTATATTGAGAGCTGCAGCTATGAGAAAGGAGAAGTTAACATGCACATCTCCAAGGTTTTGGTCTCGAGGTTTCGTTGAGGTTTCTGCACAGATTTAATTTATATTAGATACAAACAAGCTCAGCATAAAGCCGACACTATTCCAGTTCGTAGTAAGTCCCGGCATGAGGGGCCTACAACACACTCTTGCGTGCAGAAGTCATCCGCCATCACCAAGAGAAATACACATTATCTGAAAAGAGCTTAAAATGATTTTTGTAAAGACTTTTCGCAAAGTTTATTTTCAGCCTTTTACTTTCTCATGCTAAGCCCACAGGGGCGTCATGCAATCTATAAAAAAACAAAAACCTGATTCAAGCTGTGGTGCAAACAAGTTCTCAGAGGGAGTCAGTCAGCCAGCCATTTAATAGTCATCCTCACCAGCTACAAGTGTAAATTGCTTTAACTTTAAAAAACTGGCGTCGTCTTGCCCTGCCATCTTTGGGTCATTATGCCTTTAAAAAAAAAAAAACTCTCCATGTGATACACAGAGGGAGTCTGTGTCGCAAAGTGTAAATGAATTTTGGAGAGCCTTCGCTCCAAATGACTATTATGGAATCATAATATGATTTAAACATAATTTGAATATGCATGGCCACCGCAGACACAAAGAGGATTCATTATTTTGCCAGCGTTATTAGGCAGCTCTCCAGCCTTTGAACACTGTTAGGGAGTTCCGCAGTTTTAGTTTGGTCATGTTTCTGACCAAACCGTTCATAAATCCATGAACTTATAGTCTCCAGTGGTTCCAAGGATGCCTCTTTGTGGTACATCTATAATACTGTACCACGGAGACATTTGTTATGTCATTCATATGTTGCTTCAGTTTTAGGTAGTTCAAGCCGGCTAATGAATTCACTGTGTTTAGTTGTGACTGACACAAGCCGTTTTTTCTCTTCGCATATGCCCGTCAGACAGGAAGTGGAATGTGGTAGAGGATTCCCCTTGGAGTGGGAAGGAAGGGGGGGCTGGATTCTGAGTCTTGGTTGCAGCGGGAAGGAAGGGGTCACGTTCCTGTTTGTCTGTCTTATGGGATAGCAGCCGTGCCTGAGATTTGACTGGGGGTGGGTCGGTCGGTCAAGGTCCTCTGGGGTCATCCGCTCCTATCTTCACATTCACAGCTGCTGGGGCTGGGCTGAGTGGGAGGACGGGGGTTGGAAAAACATCTCCCATGATGTACACTCCTCTAGCATGCCAGACTTTGAGTTGGTGTTGAATGCAGACAATGGGGTGGATCCTGCGAAGCGCTGATGTGGCTGCCCAGCATGAATGAATGAGTTTTAAAAGGGGTACATCGACGCTCGGCCAAACTTCCCCGGATAAACAAAGGATAAAGTAAAACTCGGCCTCTGTTTCTGCAGACTGAAGGGCTCCTCGACAAGTTAGAGTAAAAGGAGTCTTTGTAACCACCCATTTTTCTCCAAGGGCACACTCACACTTGGCCAAGTTGCTTTGTACCGCGCCGAAGCCCAATTGTACCCCCCTCCCCGGTCCCTGCTGGCCTGCACTCACATTGCTCCAAGTCCAAGCGGGCCTGAGCAGAGAGAACTCCTGTACATCCATCACCACCCTGTAATATGAAACATACATGACCTTATGTCTTCATTGATGGATAGACTTTCAGTTCAAATACCGGCCTCCCACATCCCGGGATTATTATCGATTACGGCAAGGCGGCGATTGTCAAGAGGAACAGGTGCCGCATTCTGCGTCAGGTCCATGTTGTGTACCCATGTTAGTGTTTGTGCAGTAGCGGCCGTACCATTCGCAAGCGCACATATCTCCCAAACACGCGAGGGCCAATGAAGTGCATCGTGTTGGACCACATTGGATCAGATGTGGCGGTGCGCCGTACGGATGGTCTAGTGTGAGTGCATCCTAACGGACCTCTCGCTGGGTTAAAAGACTCCAGTCATCTGTATCTGTCTCAGGGTGTTTAATTCCTACCTAATGTATGGAACAAAATCAGATCCCGGTGAGCGTTTCTGACAATTTAGTGAAGCTGGTCCTGTAGTGCAAAAACACGAGGATAAAAGAAGATTTTTTTTTCTTGTTTAAATAAAAATGTGTGAGGATCTGCAGACGTGCACAGATTACCAATTACCAGCAACATGCAGTACAGGGATGTACAGAACCTCTGTAGTCATAAAACAGAAAGCATTGTGCTTGTTAGGTATACAGTTGCTATACAGTGTCTGACTTTGTGGCAGCATTCATAATGAGCAGATTATTGTAACCTATAAGGGGATGAAATAATGGAAAAATTGTATCTGAAATCACGTGTTTATGTATAGAAATGTGTCTAAACCCCCAGTGCTCTCAAAAGTACTATAAAAAGTATCTCAGTACAGTATCATGTACAGTATCTCATGCTAACACGCTTAAAGTTTAAAAATATTACTATTAATTGTGTACATTCAGGAGCTGTCCTGAATGTAGATTCATGAAACTATCCAATAAACATGAACTTTCTAAAGTGGTAAATTACATTTTACTCAATTTCTACCTCTGTCCTTCTGATACAGACACCATAGATCGGTGAGTACTTGTATCCAGGAGGGACTGTAGAGTACCTCCACTAAATTGACCATTAAGTGACAGTCCACTTGCATTAGAATATTGAAAGGATGGCTGTTACATCCACTAAGATTAACACATTCGGAATGTAACTTGGGGCGGGGACGAAGGGGCGGGAGATGTGAGAGTACGCCTCCGTAGACATGCGAGCTATTCTTTGACATTGACGGCGAGGCTAAGCCCACACAACAGGCCCTTCCCTTCAGCATCCCAGGCGAAGGCTTGACCGCCACCTGATGCTCAAGGTCTATTTTACTTTGATTAAGTTTAGGCACAAAAATCCGATGACACCAAAGAGTTGGAGAGCTGGAGATGAAGCCAGCCAGGACCAGTTCAAGAGTCAATCTGTTAGTCCTGCTTGCCAGAGAGGACAAAGGCTGTTGGGCCACGTAAATGAAACCTACTTGAAGAGATGACATATCACAAAATGTGAGATAAAACAACATCATTAAGATTGAAAAATGGAAACGATTGGTAGCTGACTGTCATGTTTTGTGATTTTATTGTCTTATACTCTTTCTTTTCTGAATGTTTTCACTTCAGGGCTACCATATATACTTAATTGTTTTAGCCCTTAGATGCAACAACAAACAAAAAATATGCACATGTCTCTATGTCGGACTAGCAGAGACCTCTTTCCACTGCTGCCATATCCTTAGCTGCCCTCTCCAATGTGTTTCCACTGCCTGTTTTTCCTATGACTTCATCTGTGTCCTCTGCATTTCCCATTTGCGGGGATCTGGCAGTTTCCTTCCGCTCATAAAATAACAGGATGTGTGCTGCTTGGACCATACGTGTAAGTTCTCGTAGCCTACAAATGATTTGTAGGCCTCCGTGGTGCCAGCGACTGCATTTTAATTTTGCTTCATCTAGCTGCTGTTAAACATATTTGGGGGAACAAGTGGCAGCTCTGATGTTGACCATCTTACCGTGACTTTGACTATTAGATTAACGTGCTGCGAGTGTCGATTTTATGTTTAGGATAAGTATTTAAGTGCGCCTACACTTTAGAAACTCTGCAACCTAATTCCTGTGAGTGATGAAGCGGTGGTGCAGCATAACACGTACCATTATGGACAAATCGTTCTTTTGTACATTAGCAGAATTAACAGACCCTGAACACATCTATTTCATATCGTTCAGTCATAAAGTCCCAAGGTGCAGTTTAGTCATGTCAAACCCGCTCCCATCTCCTTTTATTTCTGCTTTGTTAGGTTGAGATTCTGATGATTCGACTCATTAATTCAATGTGCCCTATAAGCGCAGGTCCTATAATGGAGATGAGAAGTCAAATTGTGCATGTCTTTGAAAACTGGCCCCGCTGTGGAAATGATGGCGCGCGCTCTCTGTATGGCACCACATGCACGTAGCTGGTGTTATTAGGACCGTCCACTGTTTAGTTTCGTGGCAGAAAACAAGTGAAGACAATTTTTGTGTGAGATTTAGGAGATCCTCAATGTGTGCAACAAGCGTTTTAAAACTGCCATCATAAGTGTGATTAAACATTTGAAGAGGTTGTTTAAAACGTCTATGAGAGAAAAAAAAATGCCACTATTGACCAAAGTAACCCTCAACAATAGTTTATGAATTGGTGTTTTCATTTGGCACCATCGATCACCGTCTAAGGCATAAAAGCATCGTCTGATATCTCACTTTGGAGCGGTTTTTCTTTCTTTATTCCACCAAGGATCAGCATTCAATTTCTCTCTCTATGATTCAACAGAGGTGATAAATCCCAGAAATAATGCAGAGCTAAAACAACTGACCTCAGCACTCAGTGATGATAACGCCTGCGCTGCCCTAAACTGGAATCGATACTTTATCTTTTACATTTTTTTACATCTCGCTGATGCGGTGGAACGGATCGTTTGCCGTCTCGTCCAACTGGGGTTGAATTTTTCCATTTCACTATATTTGAGTAGGAAGCTCTGCTCAGTTTCCGTGGGCGCAAACCTTATGGGTATATGAGAAAAGCAACATAAACCAAAAAACAGATTAATCGATTGTTATATTGCTTCTATCCAAATTTAGTCCAGGATCCAGAGTTGGTCAGCAGAATATTGCACTATGATGAGATGATCCATGACGATATTCATTTTAACAATCAGTGGTTATAATGTTGTAGCTAATGTACTTTCTGTTTGACAGTCACACTGACGGCTCTTCACAAGGCTCAAGCTTGTGACCCTCACACCCGTGGGTCCCCCTGCGGCTCTGCCATTTCTTCAACAGGAGTGCAGTACTCACTGTCAAGGTTGTTTATCCCCGTGGACCGAACCAGGGAAATTCAGCAGATTGACACGCTTCACGGTCTATTGGTCGAGGTGGAAAGCGGAGGCCTCTGTTTCCACGAAGCCGCTGGTCACGAGAAGAAGATGACTCGCAGTCAGCTGCGACTGGGAACCTCCTGTATGATTCACTCTAGCAACCATTGATTTTGTTTTCCCAGTACATGGCAGTTTTATTTACAGGTATGCGTTCACTCTTACAATAAGTTCACGTATGAATGCATACGGTAAACTGGATTTGAGCATCACAGGATTAGCAGCTGCTAAATCTTCTTTCTGGCAACATGGAACATACACTACAAGAAGCAAGAAGCTCCCCCTTCCAGACTAACTCTTCTGTCAGCTCTGATCCAGTCACTTCAGCCTGGCCTTCAGTAACCTCGTCCCCATCACTGACAACACCTGATTTCCACCCGGTTTCCTACTTTCCTTCATCAGGCCTGCGACATATATACAAGCGCACCTCTGGATGCCTGGTTGTCACCCCGTTTGTTTGTTTTTGGGTTTTTGTGCCTTTTGTAAATGTGATATTTTGCCCGGAATTGTCTTTGAGGTATGTTTTCGGTTCCAGACTGTCATTTTCTGAGCATTAAAAAAGCATCTACAACAGTCCACAGAGGGGATGGGTGCCGTACAGTTTTGGTTAGCACTTGAACACCCAATTCAAGAGCCCTGACTGTATTCCACATGGTCCATTTTGCAAGTCAGGCTCAGGTTTTTTTTTTTTTTTTTTTTTTGCTCATTCTTAGGCGACGTGTGCAGGCATTTTCAGAAGAAAAACACTGTCCGCCAAAAGCTGAAATATTTTAATTTTTACACGTGAAAACATTACATGTGAACTGGACTTTGACACATTACACTTCACATGCAAATGACATATTTAAATGTGCGAATGATGAGGAGCAAGCGTGCTATCAGTCTCAGACCTCGCTCAATCAAATACATGCAAATAGATAAACCTGCCTATCACGTGATCGTGTGTGGAGTTGGGTTTCCATTAAAATGTACCGCAGATTTTAACAGAATTTCAAAAAAAAAATCCTATAGAAAGAAATAACATTATGAAAGTATGAAGAGTTCGAGCCTCATTTTACCACAGAAGAAAAGCACGATTAACTGAACAGTGAGGAAGACACAAGGGACGCTGGAACTGCTACAAAAAGGTCTTCTTCCTGTTTCTTTTATTTTGTAAATCATTCCTTCAGTTTCTTTTTTCTTGGCTCTTCTCCTTTCGCTCTCTGCAGGGGGGCTCAGGTTCCCTGGCTGCTGGCAGGCCGGCAGGGCTGCGCACCTGAGATTCCTGTGTAAAGTCCTGGTCTCGCCTCCACTCTTCACCAGGTTAGCTGTTCAGCGCTAGTTAGCCCGGCCTTCTTTCATCACATTTGTGACTAACGGAAACTTTGTTTGAGTAACACTTTTCTAATCGAGTCTTCTCTTCTCTTTTCTTCAAAACACAGCCGCAGCTTTAACCCCTCCACGCTGGAGAGTTTTTTTTTGCTTTTCCTCAGAGTAGATTCTTAACCAAGCAAGCATCTGTTTAATTAGGTAACTTATTCTTTTGTATAAATCACCTAAAACCTTTTTCTGTGTTTGAGTCCACATCTTACACGACACAAAACACAACTGCCACTACAGAATTGTGCTTTTCATCTTCTACTGCCAATGTGCTTCTCGCCTGCTTTGCAACAGGGAAGCTTGGGAGACGTTTACGTCACGTGATATCCAAAGCCATGTTTCCAACAGGCGGCATGGTCCAGTTTGGGGACGGTACGCTCCATTATAGGCGTGCTTTTCCACTGGTGACCGTTAGCTGGTAGGCGGGGTAGCCTGAGCGCACCAGCACTACGTAAGTATTTATAGAAACCGGACACCGTGTACCCCTCTAATAAAGTCGACGAAGAAATCATAACAGGAAACAATGGCGGACATCCAGCATTTCGTGTTTTTTCATTTTATTTGCAAATCAAAAATGTGTGTGAAACCAGGCTTATGGAAACACGCCTGGTGTGTTTTATCATGTGTTGGGAGCTAAAGTTTATGTTTAAATGATAAATGATTCAGCGTCAGGTATCAAAAAATTACAAAATGAATCTGTTATCTTATTGAACTCAACTGATGTTAAATTATTGAACAAAAATATGATCACTAAGAAAGAAGAAAATGCAGAATGCCCCCCCCCAACCCCACGACACTACGGCTTTCAGAGGGGGCACTTTTTTTTTGTTAAAAGTAGCTATTGGCTGCTCAGGGAGTGGTAAGAGGGTGCCAGATGACATCACCCAGTCATTAGCACATCAATACATTTGCTACACCACTTCTGTTTTTCCCAAGCTTGTGGCAGGCTGAGTGTAAAGCACTACATCACACAAAAAAGTCATTCAGATCAGCATCAATTGCACCAGTGTGCCTTCACATACACTGGGACCGCGCATGTTTTCACAGAATTTCCTTCACGCTCCAGAAAGCACTGGGTGCTCTCACTTGGCGCTTTTAAGGAGTGATGTCACCGGCAGCGCTGCGTGTTACGTCACTTAAAAGCTTTCCGTACTCGTGAAGCCATACGTGCAGGCTCTCGCCCCTCCTGTCCATTTATCTGCCCTTTCCACGGCTCTCATTTCCTCTCGCGCTCGGGCGGATCGCTGATCTAGTGCTCCCCTGGGACGCCGGAACCCGGAATGCGGCATTCCGGCAAGCGGTGCACATGGTGTAGGCAGGTCACCTGGACCTGGCCTCCATCTCTGAGACGAGCAGATGACGTGTTCCTCGGATGGGAAGAAGCAAAGTAGTGACTCATCCGGTGGGCAGTTGATAGATGTGGGAAACGCACCAGAATTGACCTCTCTGTGGGTAACATGTGTCACAGAGAGAATTCTGGGTAACATCCACAGGCGCTCTTCATAATGTGGCCTGGCTGAATGATTAGAATCCTGCTCATTAAATGATTTTATAAGTCCAAGCTGTGGTGTGGTGCAGTGTGGAAACACTGGCCCTTTGTAGTTTGTTTTGATAATGATAAAGAAAATAATCTGTCATTATGATGTCATATTTCGGACTAACAACGTTTGAAGGTAATACCATCAGCTCTCTCAAATCTTTTTGTTTCTTCAATCATCAACACAGACACATAAGAGGATTTGCAACAATAGTTTTGATCTGTCAACGCCATAAAATAAAGACAAACAACGGATAAGGCAAAAATAAGATAAGATCCATGTATGTATCCTTAACTTTCTTAAACAAATGCATTTTATGCGCAGGTATATGTTATCCAGATTCATCTAGATTTAGGCTTGATAGATGCCACAGATGCCCGTCCCCACCCACCCCCCTGCTGAGACCGCCTCCAGAAGCACCCAGAGGCATGAGGGAGACAGCCAGGGGCAACAGCACATCGCAGCACAATAGGTAGCGTTTACTGAGGTGGAATGCTGCTGTGCAACAGTGAACCTGAACAGAAATGTTTGCATTGGCAACAACCGTGGAAACGGTGGAGAAGATTGGCGAAGTTGTTATCACTATCAGCGGTCACCCTCACGGGAAACCTGCTGCGCCACACACGAGCAGCCCCAGAGATGACCACTGTCATCTCTGGTGGTCTTTATGCACAGCACTGCCACGTCCGGCCATTTTTAATCTCTAATTTTGGCGGCTAAAATCGGCAGTTTAGATTGGGGATCATTTGGGCTCCTCTTCGTCCGTGTGTCCATTTATCTCAGCTGCACCGGAACTAAATTACCAGTGAACCAACACGCGTGACTCACCCGCAGTTTGAGGTCAGTGTTTAAAAATGCTAAATAAAAAGGGGGAGATCACAAAGAAAACTACACAGAGCAGCTTTAACTGGAGATCTTCATCGAGCGATAGAGAAGAGGCAGATATTGTGCAAGGGAAGCATTTAGTGCTAAAAACAAACATATTCTTTTCACAGTCTGATCCTGCATTAAAAAAAAACCAAAACAAGCAGGAGATGCACTCAAAATGAAGACGATTCATGTCTGTTGCTTTAATTATGGATGTGCAATTCGACTGATGCAACTGAACACACTCGGCTCTGAACTGCTCTTTAATGTAACAGAAAGGAGAAGATATGTTACAGGCACAAACAGTAAACACACTAATATGTGTATCAACAACACACGGACACGGTGTGGTCTGCTGTGAGGCGAGTAAATGTGGAGATTGGCCTGGACTGGCCTCTGAATTTGTGGCCTGAATCATTATCCCAGTCCACCCCTGTTTCCCGACAAATAGTCTGGCTGTATTCCAGAGATTCTGCCCTTCCTCTTCTAATATTAGCATAAACCTATTATT